>JAZKJV010003757.1:0-74479 GCA_037367405.1 Ottelia alismoides
TATGATGGATTAAATTGACACTGATTTCTATTCTTATCATGATGCTCATATTTTAGGGTATGATTCTGACATTTTATTCATCATGCATATTCTCTTGCATTATTTGCCTATGCTTCACTTTAACTTGCATAAAAACAAATAAAAAACGCATACAGCATAACATTGCTTTACAATTTGCATGTGGACCTGAAATGGAAATTAATTGACATTGTGCCTTCATGAATCGAAATTCAATAGCTGAATTAGGCAGTCGTGTCCCTGTGTTCGACCTTGGTACACTTGCCAAGTATAAATATTCTACAGCAATCAAAGTCGGTGGTTTTTGTTGAACCAAATTCGCCTCCTGTACTACAGCATATTTTCACAATATTATATAGGCAAATTTGAAGTTCATCAACGATATTCCAAGGTAGCTTGTAAAGTCGCAGACAGTCGTGACCTTCGAGAGACAGTTGAGTCTCGTCTCTCTACTACACCTGAGATACCGACTATTCAGACGACCATTGGTTTAGAGACTCCCTACACCCCCACATCACCCATTGCTTGCATTCCCACTACCGTGACAACTTCTAGAGAGGACTTACAACCAGAAGCTATCCTTGAGTCAGACATGATCATTTCTGATTTCCTTGACTTTTTAGATGATCTGACTCATGAGCTGATAAATGTCAAGCCAACTGAGAACACTATGTCATACCAGAGACGTGTGTTGGCCCTGCAGGAGTATTACAATGCATATGGTGACTCATCTGATGATGAACCTCTATTCATCACCTCACTACATCCAAGACCTACACCAAAAAAGACAACTGGACCAAATTGACCAATCTTGATAAATCAGTTGCTCCATCCTCTAGTCGGTCATCTGGTAAGAAGAAGAAGAGTATTGATTCCTCGAGGTGTTCCCCCGAACTCCTCTAGACGTATCACTCTCCTCTTCCTATTGATGCTTAAAGTTCTAGAAAACCGGCTAAGAAAGTTACCTTCGACATACCAGAGAAGGAACTTTCTGAGGAGTCATCATCAGGTCCGGATGAGGTGTTCTATATGAGTGAGCTCAGTTTGGTTGTTCTGAAGCCATATTTGAGCAAGCAGCTGTGTGTCGACCCTCGTTGGACGTTCCCTACACCTTACTATTATTCTTCTGAGGACGATTCTGACAGCAACACATGTGTATACTACCCATCCCCTCGCTCCTGTAGGAAGGTCCGTCATAAACTTCTTGATCCTTGTATATTCTCACTCCTCGTATATATTTTCCTTCCTTTCCCTCCCCGTGATTCACATCACTCACCCCAGTTCCTATTGTTTTCATTTTGTGGCTATACTTAGGATGACTATATCTTAAGTATATGGGGGTAAGTGAACCGTGTTGCTCCATTTCTTCTTATATATTCCTTCCCACCCTCATAGGTTCCCTAATCTTGTGTTCTATCCAATACTTAGGTTGACTAGAGCCTAAGATCAGGGGGGCGATGCCCGTTGTGATCTTATATTCTTTTTCTCTTCTATTCTTTTCCACCCACTTATGCTTAGTAAAAGCTATGGCTTTGTGTCACCTAGTGCCATGAGGACATACCACATGCTAAGTATAGGGGTAGCTCGTACTTTCACATATTTTTGTATATATTATACAATAATTATGAAGTTGGTAAAAAACTTTTTTCAAAAAAAATTCTTTTTCAAAAAAAAACAAAAACCTTTTTCCTAAAGAAACAAAACATCTTTCTTCTTCTCCTTTGTTTTTCAAAAAAAATCACAAAAATAAAAATCACAAAAAAAACTAACTAATAAGTTGGTTTAATCCCTGACACATTCACATTCACATAAGACGTGATATTCAAGAACACTTGATTTATGAGGTCGAGATTTTGAGTTAACCAGCCTTAATCATTATGGTCTTTGACTTAATTATTCACATTTCCCTAATTTGAAAGATTTGTGTGCTATATTGCATGCTTAATCTCTACCTTAAGAATATGATCAGCACCTCACATACACGACTGCAGTTATGATGAGATGAGTTGAAATTTTACTTGAGAACTGAGATGAAGGATTTGAGCTTGGACTTGATTTGATGATGCTCGAGGATCGGATAAAATCAATGAAGGCATCGTGAAACCTGAGTGTCAACACCTTTAACTAGTATGAGAACATGGTTCTTGTACTATCTCTTGATACTTATCTATGTGCTAAGGTGTGATGATATCTAAAAAAACTGTTGATCAATGTGCGCCAACTCTTGGTAAAAGCAGTGGAGCTAGCTAAAAAATAAAGCAAAGAAAAGAAATATCAATGTTGAAAGAAAAAGCTCTCACCATATAAAGTCAAATATCAAAGAGCTTCTACCAAGTCTAGCGCTCCCAAACATTTCAAAGTGTCCACTTGGACAACCGCTGTTAGGACCAGGAGTCGGACTAGCACCAAAAAAGGGCTCTGCATCGTAAATGCTACAAGTCTAGGTGTAGAAGGTACAATAGATACTCAAAAAAGGCACACCCTGGTGTACTCCCAGGAAAACAAGTGCAGACGACTCCAACTTCTCTTGACGGACACACTGATCAACAACAAAAAAAAATACATGTGTTGAGTTAATAAGGCACTTGAGAGGATCCTTGTTCCAATGAGAGGGAGAGAATAAATGACACAATCCTATGCCCTCCATCAACTGGCCTTCCATCTACACTTTTAAGTCTGACAACTAAAGAGACGTTGGATTGGATGCAAGAAATGATTTATTCCCTAGTGTTGAGGGGCGGGTTCTTAGGAGAGTCTCTTGGACTGGAACCTTGGGTGACGTTGTGACTCTACTCTTGTAACTGCAGTCAGCACTCAAGTCATATCCCTACTATATATGTATACAAAGAGAGTCTCATGATTAGGAAAATTGGATACCTTTTGACTAGAGCTTGGTTCAGCTTAGAATTTTAGGATCTCTAAAATCAAGAGTTCTTGAACGGATCAAGTCTTATATTCACATGCACAGTCAGGGGTTAATCCAACTTGTCCATTCTTTATTTGCTCAAGGACTAGCAAAGTTTAAGTATAGGGGGGTGATGAATCCGCGATTCATCATCTCAATATCTTGATCTTAGCAAAATCCCTGAGTAAAATATCAAATAAATGTATATAAAATAAATAAATAAATAAAATAACTCTTGTAAATAAAATACACTAATTATTGTATATTATATTGTACAAAATAAATTAATAATAAAAAGCCGCTAAAGGAGTTTTTCACATATAAATAGTCCAAAACTTCATGTATTTTTAATAATTTTATTTCAACTTCTTTTTGGCTAATTATTTCTCTTACTTGTTCATAAAAATGTATATAAAAATACAAAAATACAAAAAAATTCCACCTCAAATAAATGCTCCTAGAACCCAAAGAGAAAAAGTCGTAAAATCCAACTTCCCAGCCAAATTCTTGTTCCTTACGAACTCATATTCACCAAACTCACTTTTAAAGTTCAAGTTAGAAAATTATCTATCTAATGAAAGTGGTTTCATTAAAATCGGAGCTCGTTTGCAAAACTTGAGTTTTGAGACCTAGGTGTACATTGTATAATATGCATATATTTATTCTTTCTTTATTTTTTATTTTATCTTTCTTAATTACTAAAAAATCAAAAAAAACATTGTTATGTTGTATTTATTCCTAGTATTTCACCGTATTTTTCTGTTGTAAATATCTTTTATTAAAAATACGAAAAAAATAAAATTAGAAAAGTAATAAAAACATGTACATGTTGATTATCTTCTTTTGTGAATTCTCCACTCTTTTTCTTCTCTTTATTTTTATTGTATTTTAGTAGCATAGTTTGTTTTATTTATTTATTTTCTATTCTCTGCAATAACTTCCACCAACTTCCATTCAACTCCACCATTTTTTAATAACCTCCATCGTACCCCATATTCTTCATCCAACTTCCCATTCAACTCCCCCAATAATCTAACCTCCCATTCAAATCCACAACCTATCTATTCTCCTTTCTCTTCTCTTTATATTCATCTCCACATCCAAGCTTGGAGTGTTTTGTCGGTGATAGCGTCCTATCATCTTCCTCAAGCAACGACCTCCTTCAGACGAGATCCACGGTGACCACCATCTCTGCGTCACGAGCTTTACATCAAGCTCGCATAACTTCTCCGATTTTGATTTTGCCAATCGGATCGATGCGACGACCGGAATCCAGTGTAGCTGCTCCGTAAATTCGACGAAGATTCAGGTAAGTTTATATCCTCACTTCTCTTGTTGTTTTATTTTATCTAATATTTTATTTCCTTGTTGTCTCATAACCATATCATTTTCATCACCTTCTCCATCATTCATCATCACCACCATCCACCTCCATCATCCTCTTCACCATTCCCTTTTACCATTTTTATATATTTGTTTTGCAATTTTAAAAAAAACTAAAAAAAATCAAAAAAATCAAAATAAAAAAAATAAAAAAAAACGGGCAGGGGAAGAAGCAGCAGTGTCGTCGGCACCCCCTCAGCAACCACCTCCGCTCCGTAGGTGGTGCCGCCCTGCCCTCTCGACCGTTTGCGCCTCTCCGCCCCTCGACCTGCCTGCCGCACGTCCTCCCGCGCGGGCGGCGACGGAAGGCCGCACTGTTCTTCCTCGTCGCGCGCAGCAGCTGCGACCCCCAGCTCCTCCGCTCAATGGCCCCAGCGTGCAGATGCCCAGCCGTCGGCCACCGCTCTCCAAGACGGCTCACCGCCTCCCACGCGTAGGCATTCCTCCACCGTTGCGTCGTCGCGGTCGCGGTGCCGCCGCCCGACTTGCTGCGCCCAGCCACCTCCTCTATGCCCGAGCGACTGTTGAAGAAGAAGGTCAATTTTTTATTTTTTATTGTAAAAAATGCATATATTTTTCATTATGATTTTGTAATTACCATTTAATTCATGTGCATAAGTTTGAGATGTCATTTTAATTTCTGTTTTGCACAGATAACCCTATGTTTGCATGTTAATTTAGATCTCAATTGATCATTACTTTATTCAATGAAAATGTCATTATGCCGCGCAACTTATTCTCTATCTTATGGCTATTTATTTGTATTTTTCTGATCTTTGAGTAATTAACTAATTTTTTAGTAAATTTCTACATATTTTACCCAATCTGTGATATTAAATTCATATCTCACTCACAGTTGCTCCATAAATTTCATCAAAATCAGGAATGATGCCTTCAAGTACTTTTTAATTACAGTCCAAATTTCATCTAAATTAGAATTATCATGTGCCTTAAATAAATTTTAAAGTGATATTGGTAAATGATTTTTAATTAAATCTACAGAACCTTTTTTTCGAAATTTCAACTCTCCTAGATTGACAATATAAATACCTTTTTGAGATAATTCGAATTCTGACTAATTTGTTAATGTGGATTTATTAGAAATTAATTACTCATTGTCACTCTGTTTCTATTAAAAAATCCATAAAAAATCATATTTCGTCAGAAAAATCCAAAAAAAATATTGTAGACTCCTTGCATCATGTTTATGTTCCAGTAAATTTTTTATAATTTTTGCATTCTGTTCGTGTTAAAAAATACGGAAAAAATTCATAAAAGTGTGCATTTTTCATTGTTGCTTTTTAACCCCTAAAATTCCCAAAACATATGTTTTCTATTCATCATTGGATTAGGATTCTAAGAAAAATACAATTAGTCTAAATCCGATTAATTTCTCATTAAAATTAATTTGACCTAGTTGTGTATTTTCTTATTGTCTTAATTCACCCTTATATTGCATCTCACATTATTTTTGTATTAAAAAATATATAAAAAATCCGCATTGGAAATCTAGATCTAAGTTTTAAATTAACTCGAAGTTGTTCCTTTGCCTCCCTGTGTTCGACCCCAGACTTGTCCGGGATATAAACTAAAGCCGAGACACTCTTCACGGAGATCTTTTCTCAGTTCTGACTGATTCGCTAATTACCCATATTACAGCGAATACATATTAAATCATGTGCTCAACGATCAATCATCTTCTCGTGTGCCATTCGGTTGCTAACCTCTGAGTCGATTGTATATTCTGACCACGTCTAAATCGGAAGGATATAAAAGAAGTTTGTAATATCTTCCTCTAGAAATATTTTGAGTATATAAAAAGATTAGGTCTTTAGTGAAATTATTACAAAGACTCAATGCTTGCAAACAGATCGATCATAGGACTTCCTTATTGTGGAATTATGACAATTTATCTTGAAATAAGCAATCACAAGATAAGATGGTTACTGTTTTCTCATTCTGCAACATATTTTTTGGATTTTTACATGGCAAACCCTCTAATCTCTGTCAATTACCTCTACGACCTTTGAAACTACATAATTCCTCCCTCGTTGTTGTAAACTTGCTCCGTCTTACCCCATGAACCCTACCATTAAATTGACACATCTAGAGTTAACTTCCTTGTGTTAAGAGTGGGTTAATGTAACCAACCATGATCTGACGAGTAGAATTAACCCATAGAAAAAAAAAGGGTGGAGGGCTCGAGCAGGGAGGTGGGGGGAGGGGGGAGGGCTCGAGCAGGGGATGCGGTGGGGTCGAGGGGGGCTCCGAGCTAGGGCAAGGGGTGGGGGACCCTAGGGAGGCGCAGGTGGTGGGGGAGCTGGGGAGGCGCGTGGGGGCCTGGGGAAGCGCAGTGGCGGGCGGGCCTGGGGAGGCACGGGGTGGCGGGCGGGCCTGGGGAGGCGCGGGTGGCGGGCGGGGCCTGGGGAGGCGCGGGTGGCGGTCGGGCTCAAGCAAGCGACCCGCGGGGTGGGGGCTGGGGAGGCGGCGTGGGTGGCGGGGGCCTGGGAAGGCACGGGTGGCAAGGGGGCTCGAGCAGGGACCCCGCAGGGGGGGCTGGGGAGATGGCGCGGGTGGCGGGGGCTTGGGGAGGCGCAGGTGCCGGGGGGAGGCGGCACGGGTGGCGGGGGCTTGGGGAGGCGCAGGTGGCGGGGGAGCTTGAGCAGGGGACCCGCGGGGTGTTGGAGGGGGGGGGGTTGACGCGGGCCTAGGGAGGCGTCGCGGGTGGCAGGGGCCTTGGGAGGCACGGGTGGTAGGGGGCTCGAGCAGGGGACCCGCGGGTGGGGGGGGAGGGGAGGGGTGGGCGAGGGAGGCGGCGCGGGTGGCGGGGGCTTGGGGAGGCGCGAGCGGGAGGGCTCGAGCAGGGGACCCGCGGGGTGAGGGGGCGGGTGGCACTTTTAGTAAATTTGATGAATGAAAATGGATATAATGTGAAACAAGATAACAGAATCTGGTTAACTTTAACGGTTAAATGGATGAGGGTTAACTACAGGGTAAGAGGGTAAAGGTTAACAAGTTTACAGGGGCGAGGGAGGAATTACGTAGTTTCAAAGGTCGTAGAGGTAATTGACAAAGATTATAAGGTCTGCCGAGTAAAAATCCCTATATTTTTTTTCTTTTCGTCAACAAAAACTATATGCATGGAATGTTACTTCATCTTTGGCAAAGAACAATGTACAATTCCCTCTTATGAATGTTGAAACCCTAGCATTTTAAAACGCTAGATGGGTGGGGACATGGAGACTTTTTTGTGAGTAGTAGTATGGATAAGTATGAACTTAAAGAAATCGAAACATTTAGTGGTTGTTTCACCACCCGCAGATTACGATTCAAATCTTATCAATTTTAGAAAATCTTTCAATTGAAATTATTTTTGGATGGTTTCAAATGCCATGAAAATTAAAAATTAGATAAGTTATCAAACTCACATCAACATGATTTCTATTTGGCTACTGTATGATTTTTCACTGTAAGTGTTTCCAGGAAAATCCTAGTAGATTGGATGGAATCCAATGGCCAACAACATAATTACATCAAATTCCCCTTTTCCTATTTCGTTCTGTCAACTGTATTCATACATTTTTACATGCCCTGTTGTTACCAATAACCGTGCAGGAACTAGTTACTTTGTTATGAGCATTTTTACCATGATTTCAATTTTTATGTGGACAATCTCGTCTACATTACAGAAGTTAACTGAATGTAGATGGGAACAGAGACAATATTTCTGTATGAACTGAATCCAATTCTGCAGAAGACAACTCTACTCGAAAATTAACATCACAACTTCGGCATCTGTGCAGCAAGTAGTCTCTCCTCCACGACAACAGGGATGCTAGACTTGTTGCGAGAGGAGAACAAGAAGGCCCTGAGGTCCCACCAGGATCTCGTTCAAGAAGCTCAGCAGGCCAAACCAGACCACGGGTGTGACGTCGACTCCCCCTACTGGCGGTATCAATCTTCTTGTCACTCTGAGGATCGGCTCGGTTGGGGCATACACAATCACATAGGGAAATTCTCCCACAGGCAACTTGGGGTACCATGACATGACGATCCTTAGGATGAACAGGAAGCTGAAGCCCGAAAGGAACGGTCCCATGATGCCAACCAGTATCTTTGCAGTTGCTGGATCTAGATCTGCCAGAACCAAGAAATGGGCGCTGTTGTCTAGTAGACTTTGTGTAATGTTGGCATTTCTATGCGCTTCTTCGAGGGCAAAGGAAGGCAATGGCTGGAGGACGAGAATAGACGACAAGAGCTGCGAGAGGCCATTGTCAGTAGAAGCAAGTGCTTTGCATGGACTTCGAATTGCCCGAGTTGATGTACATCTCTTTGTATTCACCTGTTACAAGTTAAGAAAACAATGGTATGTAAAAATAAATAAATCTTGATTGATATGGAGCATAACCAACATTACTTATAATCAACTCTAGCAATATAGATGAAGTAAAGAGTTACCCATCACAATCAACACACCGAGATCCGTTCTGGCAGTGCTAAAAAATGCATTTTTCAGAATTATGCTGCCAATCATGGAAGGTGGTGTACAATAGCAAAAAAAACTGGTTCAATTATATGTATGAAAAACCTGATCAATTGATGTGATGTATTCTAAAACTATGTTCCAAGTATCTACAACTCAGGTATCTGAACATTAGGAACATCTCCTTATGGTGCCAGTCAAGCTTGCAAAAGTCGGCCCGATGTGGCCGACTCGGACTAGGCCTAGTCGGCCGACTTTTACAACAACCTTTTTTATTTTTTTTTAGTTTTTCACTTTTTTTAAAAGCAAACATATTCTATCATGGTTAATTTTATATTTAAAGTCAAATACTTCTTTTGTTTCATTAAGATAGCATATAAAATGTACAAATATGTATATATAAGAAAATATGTATAAAAAATGATTCATATATTTAAAATAATTAAAAAATTCAAAACCGACTAATGACTGACTAAATCCTATTAGTCACCCCACTGCCGATTAATCCTTATAGGTGACCCCGCCGACCGAATACCGACTACCGCTTTCTGCAACCTTGGTGCCAGTCACAATCATGTCTTCTGAAAGCAGGTAAACCAGATCCTTGTTGCAGTTCTTGTGTAAACTGAAATTAAATTTTACAACTTTTATCTGGCTGACATTAAGCTTATACTTGGCATATACGTTTCTATATAAAACCATCAGTGGAGAGTTGACCTGAGATCAATAGCTCCTAAAAGGCAGATGGGGTTTCTATAGGAAGCAGGTTTTACAATATATTCTGCTGCAGAAAATCTGGAGAGTCCACTCACCATTCAACTCCAAAAAATATTTGCACATTTCTACTTTTGCATAATCCGACTTCTTAGACATACTTTTATCAGAATATGTTTTGGACCTATGGTAATATTACAAGTTATTTGGTAGGATTTTTTTGCTTCTATTAGCAAAAGCAGCTTCACATAAACAGGCTGTTACTTGATTATCTGGTGAAACAATTACACTTAAATGCGAACTCTTGGTAATATCCAGTAATATTAGGCTTGCTGATGTTAATAAAACACAAATAATTGCAGGTATATGCTTATTTTGTGGAGCAGTGTGGTTCCAAGTGATCATGATGAAAGACCTTGGATTACTATAATGGAACTTGCTAATCATTAGGTGGCAATTGTAGGATTTGTTTACCACTTTACTTGACAGCTCCTTCGATATAATCGCCTGCAGCTGAGACCTGCACACAATCAGGGATAATATGAAAGACAAAATAAGAAGAACCCGGAAGAACAGAGACGAGCAAAGAAGAAGTGGGTCACCTGCGGAATCTCGTGTTGTGGAAGGTAACGGAGAGGATATTCGAGATGGGTTTTGGGTTGAAGGTAAGGGTCTCCATTGGAGGTGGAGGGAAGGTGCCTTCGGAGCGAGAGCTAAGAGAGAGGAGACCTTATCTTTGTGGCGGAAGAGAGAGACGAGATACACAGGATTTCCTTTTTATTTTTTGAGTAAATTGCACAGAAGTACCACAACTATACACCCGATTTCAATGAACTTTAAAAAGTACCATTACTTGATCTTTAAAATTTGTCTTGATGTAGTTTTGAGTTATCGTGACTTAAGACAAGAAAGATAACACGATCAACTAACTTTTATTGAGTACAAAATTTCACCCTTTTTCTCATTTTATCATAAATAGTTGTAATCATTACTTTCTTGTTAATGGCATAAATACATATGAGCTAAGGTCAGTTTATTTTCTCTTATTGTTTGCAAGGGTGTTTGATGAAAAGAGAAAAAGCAAATAAAAATCTAGTAAACAAGCAAACAAGATAACCACATAACGTGTAGATGCGCAAGGTTCACTCCTAACTAGATTATGTCATCGATGGTGTGGTAGATCTTATTTTTATGTGCAAAAAAATGATGGTATAAAAATATCTAGTAACATACTAACCCAAGAGACTTATATGATACCACCATATAGAGAGATCCCCTAAAACTAAAAGTGCGCAGATCTACGAGCTCAAATATTAAAAAATCCAAAAAATAAATTTTGTTAACGTGTACATGTGGTGGTGGTGGGAAGGGTGTGTGTGTGGGGGGGGGGGGGGGTGACGGTGTGGGGAACTCTAAAAAGCATTGGAGCAAACAGTCGTGATACAATTCAAGACGACTCAATGGTCTCCACCGCCCACTTAAAGCAAGAAAATTATTGATAGACATTTCTCCTATCCTCCTTGAAGCCACTGCCAATTATTGACATTGAGCAAGTCCAAGCAATGTGTAAACTTATTCCAAGAACTGTCTTTTAAACACATAGTCTTGATTATTTATTTTCACAGTCTTCTTCACCTTGTTCCTCTTATCTAAACAAAGGAAGTGATATATGACATCCGCATACATGGTTGTATCAAGATGCACTTAATTCTTGGCTCGATATGTTGTAGTAAGATTGTCATAACATACAATAGCTTGATCCTATCGTAGACTAAAATCTCCTACTAAACCTTTCAAACAGATACCTTCGCTTCTAGCTTCTGTCAAAGTCATAGGTTGAGTTTCTATGGTATACAAAGTAACTCAAGATTCTTCATAGTTTAAATTCGAGTATCCAACAACTAAACATTCTACATCATTTTCATAAATAGCGCCAAAAATAAATTTACATGATGTGTGATCATATGTACAGAAAAAAGCAGGAAGATGAATATTTACATCATATGGAGTACTCACAGGCATTGCTATGGACATTACAAATCTTATCATAATATTCACAATGCAATTCTGTCCACTTTCTTACAATTTCTATCCCTACATTTATTCACCACATTGAGGTAATTCATGTCAAACTATGAGCCATGCAATTTCTTTGAATCATATATTACTCTTTTTTCTTCACATAAATCAAAATGTAATGAATTAATGATTCATTGCATTAGTTAGTTCAAGTTCTATGAAATATCGGCATAAGATTGCACAATTTTCAAGTAATGCACTATTAATTCAAACTCACTCTTATTTTTGACTCAATGCACTAAAGTGCCTTAAAATATGTTGGTGATCATCTTGGTTGGATGAAAGAAGCGCTCTCTTGATTCATGCATGTGATCATTTATGTATTTACTTATCGTAGTTGAACTCTTGCAGTTCTTTACGAAAATTTTTTTTTGTTCTATTTTGATTGCATGAGAGTATTTCTCAATTGCATTCTCTCTTTATTTCTTGATATTCCATTTCATGTCCCAGCATCATATTTTAGTTTTCATGTCCTCTGAAAATCTCCTAAAAAGACATAAAAAAGTTGAAAAGGAAATAAACAAAAAATGTTAAATGTAGTAGTTTCTCAGTAGTTGGTCGATCTATTTAGATCAACCAAATAGTCATGGTAAATTACGGTGACCATTTTCCAAATCAACCTACTTGTCTTTTAATAAGCCAACTATCAAAACAAATAGTTCAAAAAAAATATTTGAAATATGTGGGGGATTGTTGGTTTTTTACTATTTCAAATACTTATTTTATCATATATATAATTTATTGAGGCATTCCAATTCATATGATGCCATCAATTTTATTCAACCTTATTGCTATCTTGTATGACGTGTATATACTTTTATTAGCTTTTGCGAAAATTGCTTTAACGTTCTTTTCCCTCTTCAAATAAAATTAATTAATGTCATTACTATTTTTCTAATGATGTTGAAATAACTATGCTCGTGGACCATACGTTTTTGTGGTTGTTGGAGAATGTTAGTACTATTGTTATTATTTTTAACTACCTTTTGAGCAATGTTTGTATGTCATGAATAAACATTCATTGGTAACGTATCTTCTTTAGTCATGATATAAAGGTATAAAGGTACACGTTACTATATAACATGAGATCTTTGATTTGTAAAATTACAAATTTAAAATAATGATTTTGAGAATAAGAGGTTTGCGGCTTGTGAATTTTCTTGTAACCACAAGATACTTTATACTTTTGCAATATTTTTAAAAACAGCTAACCTCACTATGAGTTAATTTTTTTTAAAAAAATAAAGTTGGTATTTTTTAACGGATGTTGTCAGCCACTCTATTTAAGGGTGCTTTTCCATTGAGAAATGGGACACAACCATTTTATCCCTATTCTCTCCTTCTATCTTTTGAGTGAGCCTATTCCGAAGGAACGATCTCTGTTGCTCAACCGATCTTGACATTGGCGAGTGCACGTCCGTCGAGATCCCGTCGTTGTATCCTGGAGAGTAGTCGTACTAGTATCGATTGCACGTAGGAATTTCCGTGGAAGGTACGAATCTATTCTTAAGGTCAGTGCATTTCGCACACCTCGGCAAGTTGGTTCGTCTGGTCAAATTAAATCTCTTTTCTAATCCTCCTATTATTTTACTTACAAACTAAATGTGGCTCTTAGTCAAATGGATTAACAAACTAGTCGATGAGACTTATTATAACTTCTAGTACCACTTACCGAATTGTCAACTAGTTCAACTTTTTTTTACTTATTTCTCATGCATGCTATTATTATGGTGTTTTCCATCACCTTTTTACCATCCATTATCCATATATCATCTTTATATCATTCAAACAGTGTTTATATTTTGTTTTGCCATCCTCTTTATATCATTCAAACAGTGTTTATATTTTGTTTTGCCATCCTTTCACATTTCGAAAAGAACAAAAAGCAAATTAGCTAAATAAGTTTAGTACCTTGTCTCCTCGTGAATCTTTATCAACATTCCACTATACAACTCTTTATTTGGGTTGATTATGAATTTGTCATTTATCATCTCAATCACACACAAGGACACATTTTTTCGCTCTCTACATAGTGTTCCATGATCAACATATCATCAACATATGGTAACATGCAAATAAAGGACACATCCTCCCCATTTTTGTATCAAGCATACTAATCATGCAAGCTTAGGTTGAACTTATGACCAACAAACTTTTCATATCACTTTGTAGGAGACTATTTAAGTTTATACATGGACTTCTTTAGTATGTACATTGGGTTTTACTTGCTTTGACTATGAATTGTTATGGTTGACTCATCGAAATGACTACTTTGAATTCACCACAGAGAAAAGATATCATTACTTGTAATTGCTACAGCTCAAAATCTTCACATGCTATAAGATATTTAAGATATAATTGTGGGTAATATGCATGCGTACATGCGTAGTTTTAATGATGATAAGAATTTTATTCTTGTATATCTTATGTTTTAGTTAGCAAAGACTGTGATGACCAAAGACGATGCGATGAAGTCCAAACCAAAGCTACTACATGTGGCAATCAAGCTAATGGCACTACAAGAAGCTACATCAACATGATAACAAAGCTAATTAAACATGAAGAGAATACCAAAAGAAGACAAAAATGAAGAGATTTGATGGTTTTTGAATTTATTTCATGAGATGGTTGCATTGCAAACCTCATCCATATATGCTATTCCATCTCAATTTCAGCTTTCAAACAAATCAATTAACTGGAAGGAGTTGCAGTCAACTAATTTAGCTCTAACATTCAGTGACTTTGATTAGTCGACTACTTCTTTATGAATAGTCGTTTCAATGGTTACTAGATCAACAACTACATTTGGACTATTCACCGATATTGTTACCGATGACTACTATACTAGAAGAATAAAAAAATCTCGATTTGTGTGCATACCGATGACTACTATATGTTTAAAATAAATAGGAAAGAAAGTATTAAAGACATGATACCGGATTGGCTTCTATAGTCAATCAACTTCAAAACCTACGAAGAGTATTTCTGATTGGAAAATTGCTTGTAAAAGTTACGCACTCAATTTCACCTCAGTAGGAATGCTTGGAAAGCCACATGTGAAAGTTTTGAACTCACTCTCACCTTAGTAGGAGCACAAAACAATAACTATTAAGAACTCTTTAGATTTCAAGACTATGATTCTACATGATTTCCCAAATAATTTCCTTTGTTATGAAATCGAGCTTGATAATAGGGAGGAGGAACTACAATTGAAGAGGACATTAACATTCAAAGTCACTTAGAAAAAGAATTCTATTTGATATGAAGATATTATTTTGTTTCCAATAAGACATTTTCAAAAGAATATTGAAAATAGAACATCATCTTTTTTAATAATGCCAAAAAGGAGAGAAGTAAACAAAGAAGTGTTTTTGAAAATTTCAAAGTTTTTCAAAAATAGAAAAAGCTTTTCCTAAAAAGTTTAAAACTCATGCTTATATTTTTTTAACACTTCAAAATAGTCTAGTCATCATTAAAAAGAAGGGGATCATTGATGACATGCAAGCATATATGCATATTTTTAATAATGATAAAATGTTGGTCTATTAGTGGCTTGTATATTAGCTAACAAAGATCTTAACAAAGAAGTGTATAATAAACTTCAAGATAAAGCTATCACAGGTTATGATCAAGCTGATGATGGTAAAATAAGATACATTAATATAAAAATAAAGCTAATCATATGCATTGTAAATCTTAAGTATATGTATAGAATGCTACTCCGGTGATTTTAATTCTCATATCAAATCCCACGTATTAATTGATTTTCAGAATATTAATTTTATTGACTGGCGACTTTGGTCAATTGACTACTTCTCGGTGAACAATTGTTTCAACAGTCATGGTCACTTTACTCCATAGATCAAAGAACTTTGACCTAACCTTAATTTTGTTCTTATGAAACAAGCTCGAAAAGAAGAAATGTGATTTGTAAAGTTTTCTCCAAGAAAATAGACATGAAATCTTGCTTCCTCGTCGATAGATTTTGAGCTCCTTTAGTGATAGCAAGGAGGAGGTGATAGCTCATCATTGATAAACGAAAGTCCTTCCCTTCAAATCTTACTCTCTTTAACTTAATTTTCCATGTATTATATTTATTTCTTTAGTGTGTTTCCCTTTAACTTACTTTTCTATGTCTCATATTTATTTCGTTAGTGTAGTTTCATTTTTAATGCTCTTTACTTGTTCTTTCTTAGTTGTTAATATAAGTAAATATCTTTGCTCCTCCACCCCCCCTCCTCCTCGATCTATTTGCATGAAAGAAGCGCTCTCTTGACTCATGCATGTGATCATTTATGTATTTACTTATCGTAGTTGAACTCTTGCAGTTCTTTACGAAATTTTTTTTGTTCTATTTTGACTGCATGAGAGTATTTCTCAATTGCATTCTCTCTTTATTTCTTGATATTCCATTTCATGTCCCAGCATCATATTTTAGTTTTCATGTCCTCTGAAAATCTCCTAAAAAGACATAAAAAAGTTGAAAAGGAAATAAACAAAAAATGTTAAATGTAGTAGTTTCTCAGTAGTTGGTCGATCTATTTAGATCAACCAAATAGTCATGGTAAATTACGGTGACCATTTTCCAAATCAACCTACTTGTCTTTTAATAAGCCACTATCAAAACAAATAGTTCAAAAAAAATATTTGAAATATGTGGGGGATTGTTGGTTTTTTACTATTTCAAATACTTATTTTATCATATATATAATTTATTGAGGCATTCCAATTCATATGATGCCATCAATTTTATTCAATCTTATTGCTATCTTGTATGACGTGTATATACTTCTATTAGCTTTTGCGAAAATTGCTTTAACGTTCTTTTCCCTCTTCAAATAAAATTAATTAATGTCATTACTATTTTTCTAATGATGTTGAAATAACTATGCTCGTGGATCATACGTTTTTGTGGTTGTTGGAGAATGTTAGTACTATTGTTATTATTTTTAACTACCTTTTGAGCAATGTTTGTATGTCATGAATAAACATTCATTGGTAACGTATCTTCTTTAGTCATGATATAAAGGTATAAAGGTACACGTTACTATATAACATGAGATCTTTGATTTGTAAAATTACAAATTTAAAATAATGATTTTGAGAATAAGAGGTTTGCGGCTTGTGAATTTTCTTGTAACCACAAGATACTTTATACTTTTGCAATGTTTTTAAAAACAGCTAACCTCACTATGAGTTAATTTTTTTAAAAAAATAAAGTTGGTATTTTTTAACGGATGTTGTCAGCCACTCTATTTAAGGGTGCTTTTCCATTGAGAAATGGGACACAACCATTTTATCCCTATTCTCTCCTTCTATCTTTTGAGTGAGCCTATTCCGAAGGAACGATCTCTGTTGCTCAACCGATCTTGACATTGACGAGTGCACGTCCGTCGAGATCCCGTCGTTGTATCCTGGAGAGTAGTCGTACTAGTATCGATTGCACGTAGGAATTTCCGTGGAAGGTACGAATCTATTCTTAAGGTCAGTGCATTTCGCACACCTCGGCAAGTTAGTTCGTCTGGTCAAATTAAATCTCTTTTCTAATCCTCCTATTATTTTACTTACAAACTAAATGTGGCTCTTAGTCAAATGGATTAACAAACTAGTCGATGAGCCTTATTATAACTTCTAGTACCACTTACCGAATTGTCAACTAGTTCAACTTTTTTTACTAATTTCTCATGCATGCTATTATTATGGTGTTTTCCATCACCTTTTTACCATCCATTATCCATATATCATCTTTATATCAGTCAAACAGTGTTTATATTTTGTTTTGCCATCCTCTTTATATCATTCAAACAGTGTTTATATTTTGTTTTGCCATCCTTTCACATTTCGAAAAGAACAAAAAGCAAATTAGCTAAATAAGTTTAGTACCTTGTCTCCTCGTGAATCTTTATCAACATTCCACTATACAACTCTTTATTTGGGTTGATTATGAATTTATCATTTATCATCTCAATCACACACAAGGACACATTTTTTCGCTCTCTACATAGTGTTCCATGATCAACATATCATCAACATATGGTAACATGCAAATAAAGGACACATCCTCCCCATTTTTGTATCAAGCATACTAATCATGCAAGCTTAGGTTGAACTTATGACCAACAAACTTTTCATATCACTTTGTAGGAGACTATTTAAGTTTATACATGGACTTCTTTAGTATGTACATTGGGTTTTACTTGCTTTGACTATGAATTGTTATGGTTGACTCATCGAAATGACTACTTTGAATTCACCACAGAGAAAAGATATCATCACATGTAATTGCTACAATTCAAAATCTTCATATGCTATAAGATATTTAAGATATAATTGTGAGTAATATGCATGCGTACATGCATAGTTTTAATGACGATAAGAATATTATTCTTGTATATCTTATGTTTTAGTTAGCAAAGACTGTGATGACAGAAGACGACGTGATGAAGTCCAAACCAAAGCTACTACATGTGGCAATCAAGCTAATGGCGCTACAAGAAGCTACATCAACATGATAACAAAGCTAATTAAACATGAAGAGAATACCAAAAGAAGATAAAAATGAAGAGATCTGATGATTTTTGAATTTATTTCATGAGATAGTTGCATTGCAAACCTCATCCATATGTGCTACTCCATCTCAATTTCAGCTTACAAAACAAATCAATCAACTGGATGGAATTGCAGTCAACTAATTTAGCTCCAACATTCGAAGACTTTGATCAGTCGACTACTTCTTTATGAATAGTCGTTTCAATGGTTACTAGATCAACAACTGCATTTG
Organism: Ottelia alismoides; assembly: GCA_037367405.1. NCBI lineage: Eukaryota > Viridiplantae > Streptophyta > Magnoliopsida > Alismatales > Hydrocharitaceae > Ottelia > Ottelia alismoides. The sequence goes on from JAZKJV010003757.1 coordinate 18,364, forward strand.
GACAATTCACCAGCCAACTGACTATTTTGCCTTACCAACTAACTTGAATTCAGTTAACTTGGTTTTTTTTCAATTGAGTAATTTTACTAGGGGTACTCAATTTGACTAACAACTACTACTTTAACCAATCATTATATATATTCACCAATTAACATTTGAAAAGTACTCTAAATGTCACCAATTAACATTTGGAAACTACTCTAAATGGCTAGTTTACTTCATATAAAAAGAGAGTTAAGGCTTTGATTTTCATTCACTCTTCCAACATCGCTCTACACTCATTTCATCTAAATGCTAAATGAAGAGCCTCTCATTGAGTTGAACTCCGGAGTATCCTCATATTTGGAATTTCTTGTAATCATACTGATATTTGACTTTATTCTCATATTTTAATGCAAGTCTCAAATTTGACTTTGGTTGTACTATATCCACAATTGTAATTATTTTTGCGCGATGTATTTATACGCTAGAATACAAATTGAAACATTTGATTTTAATGTAATCCCATCATTTTCCATGCTAATATGAACTTCATGAAAATTTGATAAACCTTGATTGATCGTATGGCCATATATAACATTATATCTAAACATTTGACTGATATATGGACAAATCCATATAATCAGTTAAGTTTATGTGTGGATGATGTTCAAAAATGTCCATAAAACTTAAATTTGGACCAATAAAAGTAGATGTCTAAATAGATTTAAGTAGAAATTTTCTAACATCTGTATAATTACTTACATTCTAGACGTTCTTAAATAACGTCTACAAAGAATTTTTGATAGCAGACGTTTTTAAACATCTTTGAAGATTTGGATGTATCGACGTTCTTTAAAAACATCCATAGAAACCTGTTCTGACAAAGCTAGGCCGAGACATCATCTGGACGTTTTCTAACATGTGAATAATGATCTTCTGACATTTAACAAAAGCTAAAAAGACGTTTCAAAACATCGAAAAAGCTAAATTTTGTGGTAGTGTCCATTCTTTACGGGAGAAGAAGAAGTATTCTGCACATTTTTTCTTCATTACAGACCCTGTGTAGTTGTTTTATAAGAACATATTTATTTCGCATCATATTGCATGACATATCATTTGAGGTGGTGAGGATTTAATTTTCTTCTACACATATTGTACATGGTGCTCAGTTTGTATGAGCCCCTCTTCCGGTTTGAAGTAGAGATTTGACATTAGTGGTTTTGGATGATTTAAGGTATATCATTGTTGAAAGTATCTTGATAATAGAAAGGACCAAGTGATTTTATGAATTGAAATATTGAGTCATGACTAGTCTGATGAATCTCGTATTCATCATGCTAAAAACCATAAATTAAACCTCCTACTTAATCAATCCAATAAAAATACCCTTCTATTCTTTATTTTTATCTTGTAGTATATTGTGTATAAATTACCATTAATTTATTGTATTTAATTTCCTCTATTTTTTGTAATTATTTTATCCTCAAAAACCCCTAAAAATTAGGTAGAATATTTATCTATAAATCAAAGACCATTAAAAACACTAAAAAATACAAAAACATCTCAAAACCATAAAATCGTTGTTTTTATTCCCTAAAAATACCCCCAAAAATACGTTTTGTATAAATGACCTCTTTTGGCTTTTTGACTAACATGGAAGTAGTAGATCTCGTCAATACGAGCAACTTTCGTGTTTTGACTTTTTTCCAAATTCGGCCTCTAACTATTTATTTTCTAAATTCCTTTGTAATTATACTCTGAATTTTTTTGATTGGGCCACGTGGCACTCTCTGGAGCCGCCACGTGGCCACTTCTTCTCGTGCCACCCGGTGGCCTCCTGGGCCGTTGGATCCTCTCAGCCTGCCTCCATCTCATCCGTTGAAGCCCGCTCCTTCGCCCACCGTTGAATCTGACTCCCAGATCAAATCACGGCCGCCCATTAGCGCCTAGTCCTCAGCCATCCGATCTCTCCATCATCCAACGCTCCTCCTCGTGCCGCGTCTCCCTTCTACCTCCACCGTTCGATCGTATCCCATCTAACGCCCACCCATGTGCCACGTCACCCCTTCATTTCCAGCCGTAGATCTCCCCCATACCTCCATCCTAACCACTCACGCCGTCTCTCTCCTAGCCACACAATCAGATCCTAGGGATCTCATCGTGGCCCTCCGCAAGCGCTCCAACCACAGCCGTTGGATCATTAGATCCAACGGTCCTCCACCATCGTCAACCTCCGTAACCCCCCTTCCCCAGCTATTCCACCTCGCGCACCCTCCGCCCCCTTCCATTTCTAGCCGACGCTCCAGCCTCCTTCCTCCTTTCCTAACGCCTCTCCCACATAGCCCGTACCCCCGCCATCCTCGCGCCACCATCAACACACGTCACCATCAATCCTACGCCTTTAATCCTCCGCTCCAAAATGCCCCTCTACCACATAACAGTCCGACCCTCTCCACCTATATAAGCCTCCATACGGCCACCTGAGCACCGGGTCCACCTTTTTGGGCTCTAGCCCAGTCTCCCCCGCCCGTCCGGTGACAACGGAGAGGGCGGGGCGTCGAGGAGAAGACTGCTGGAGCTCGGTGTCAACCCACGGCCATTTTCATCGTGCTATGGTGGTTCCGCCACCGCCGAGCACCGGGGATGATCGCCCCCGTCATGCGAAGACCCCCCCCCCCTGAAGTGCGATGAAGGACTCAGCCTAGATCACAGCCTCTACCCCACCTCGCTCCGGCGAGGTGCATTTTATTAAATTTTCTCCTAATTTTCCCTTCATACCCATCATCGTTCACCTTCCTCCGACTACTCCAGCATCTCCACCATCTCACTCCGATCTTCGCCAACCATTCCCTTCTTCTTCACAACCCCAACCACTCCGAATCAAGTCTCCTCTTGCTTCGCCGGAGAAGACACCCAGGTCCTCCGCTCCCTCCGCTCCACTGGACCTCCACTCACCTCACCTTACTCGCACTGCACTCGCACGAGAACGCTTCGGCTACCTAACGCATGCAGGACTTCATTGGCCGGAGTACATGACGGAGCTCCTTCGAGCTTTTCTCCTCCGGCGAGGCTTCACCGACCTCCACCTCCGACCAGCTCTGAGGCCTCGCAACCCCTCCAGCATCTCCGCCAGAAGCCCAGCTATCTTCCTCGACCTTCAGACGACTCCTTGGGGCATGGCGAAGCCAAGGGCAGGTCGCCGGAGCCCCGCCTCCTCCGGAGACCTGCAGAGGAGCGTGAAGACACAATTGTCGTCCGATCATCCAGATTGGACGGCCCAGATGATGACACGTGGTGGACCTGAGCCTCTTCCCCGACCTATAGGCTCGGGTCATCCGAACATCCTGCCGAATCTCCAGACATCGCCACGTGTCTCGAGCCTGAAGCCTCCTCCCGAGCCTGGCATTACACGTGCATAGCACGTGTGGTGCTGGGTTATTTGCAAAGAAGACCCAGGAAGTTTCTAATATTACAGAATGGTCCTCCAGGCGCGTGCCTCACGTGCGCGCTTGGGGTATTTATAGGGGAGCCCTCCATAGTTTCAGATATTGCAAAAATGCCCCTGTGCACACATGGAAATATTACACAGGGGCCCAGGCGGTTTTCTTTATTTGCAATTAGGCCCCTCCAGGGAACTAAATGCAATATTTATCCCTTTATTTTTATTGTATTTTTATTACAATTATGCCATTGAGCTGTTTTTAGCATAACTTGAGCATCGTAGGTCCAAATTGCATGATTTTAGTGTCGTTTTGATCCTTGTTTTGTCCTCTACATTTTAGCATGCTTATTTGTCTCATTTTCTCCTGTTTTAATTAAAGTGAATTTTTATGTGGTAATTGAGACCCTGTTCTCCTTGTCTTGCTTAATTTGATGACCGTTTTTTAATGATGGATTAAATTGATACTGATCTCATTTTATATTTTGTTGCTCACATTTTTAGGGTATAATTGTAGGCTTTATTATTCTATTGCATATTTTCTCATGCATCATTTTAACTTGCATAAAAACTAAGTAAAAAATGCATGCATCATGGCTTTGTTTTGTAAATAGCAGAGTTCATCATGAGGACCTGAAATTGAAATTAATTCACATTGTGCTTAATGAATCGAAATTCAATAAACATATTAGGCCATCGTGCCCCTGTGTTCGACCTTGGTAGACTTACCAAGTATAAATATTCCACGACATTCAAAGATCGTGGTTTTTGCTGAACCAAATTCGCCTCCTGTACTACGACTTATTTTCCACTCTTAAAGAGGCGAATTTGACGCTCATCATAGTCTGATAAAGATTTTTCTTGATTTGGGATTCCTCGTAAAAATACATTTATTCATTCATGATTGGAAGAAACATAAATCTAAAAATTAATATTCTTTTGTATGAAAACATGGATTGAACCAACGTCATAATTTAATGAAGTGCAACAACCTATATTAATTGATTAAGGAGATGAGGAAATGATGTGAATTGGCTACTATTTTCGATGGCACCAACTACTCGCAATGGAAGACAAAGATGACGGTCATCCTATGATCATGTAATTTTGATGTGTGATATATTATTAAAAGACTTTTAAATCAATTGATAATTATAAAGATAAAGGATACACTGATGGGAAAAAGAGAAAACAGATGGAATTAAATTCGGGGAAATCAGTGTCTTATTTGTCGACTCTTTGAAGCTAAGTCTGATAGAGTAGCACATTTCAGAACTACTCACAATACCTAAGAATGTCTCCAAATAGTTTGTGAAGATACTAGAAGAGTAACAAAATATCGATTTGTGTGCATACCGATGACTACTATATGTTTATTTTAAATAGAGAAGAAAGTATTAACGGCATGATACCAAATTGGATGCTATATTGAATCAATTTCAAAACATGTGAAGACTATTTTTGCTTGGAAAATTGCTTGTAAAAGTTATGCACTCAATTTCACCTCAGTAGGAATGCTTGGAAAACTAATTGTGAAAGTTTTGCACTCACTCTCACCTTAGTAGGAGCACAAAACAATAACTATTAAGAGTTACATAATTCAAAACTATGATTCTAGATGATTTGATGAATAATTTCCTTTTTATGAAACTGAGCTTGATAATTGGGAGGAGGAAATACAATTGAAGAGGACATTAACATTCAAACTCACTTAGAAAAAGAATTCTATTTGATATAAAGATATAAACTTGTTTCCAATAAGATATTTTCAAAAGAATTTTGAAAATATAACCTCCTCTTTTTTAAAAATGTCAAAAAGGAGAGAAGTAAACAAAGAAATGTTTTTGAAAATTTCAAAGTTTTTCAAAAATAAAAGAAGATTTTCCTAAAAAGTTTAAAACTCATACTTATATCTTTTTTTAACACTTCAAAATAGTCTTGTCATCATTAGAAAGAAAGGGATCATTGATGACATGCAAGCATATATGCCTATTTTTAATAATGATAAAATGTTGGTCTATTAGTTGCTTGTATATTAGCTAACAAAGATGTTGACAAAGAAATATATAATAAACTTCAGGATAAAGCTATTGATCAAGCTGATGATGCTAAAATAAGCTACATTAATATAAAAATGAAGCTAATCACATGCATTGTAAATCTTAAATATATGTATAGAATGCTACTCCGGTGATTTTAATTCTCATATCAAATCTCACGTATTAATTGATTTTCAGACAATTAATTTTATTAACTGGCGGCTTTGGTCAATTGACTACTTCTCGGTGAACAATTGTTTCAACAGTCATGGTCACTTTACTAATGGCTACATTTGCACATTTGACCGGCTGAATAATAGTAGCTCAGCTGAATGAAAATTTTTAATCGATTAGTTTTACCAAGGGCTATCATTTTGGCCAACATTGACTACTTTATCCAACCATCACAACTACTCTCCAATTAACATTGGACAACTATCTTAAATAGCTAGTATAAGCATTATAACAGGAGAGTTAATGCTTTGACTTCATTCATTCTTCCAACATCCTTCTATACTAATTCTCTACATTCTAAGTGCTAAAGCGAAGAGTCTCTTATTGTGTTCAATTCATTCCTTTATGAGAGAAGAAGAAGTGTTCATGTATTTATGCTTCATTGTATCAGCTTTGCTAAACTAATCTATAAGATTGTTTTATTTTACCTCATATAGCATTGCATATATTTGAGATAAAGAAGATTTAGTTTCCTTGTACACATATTGTACCGGGTGCTCAGGTTGTGGTGCCCATCTTATAATTTCAAGGAGAAGTTTGACACTATCGGTTTCTAGTGTTGTAAGGTGTAACCTAGGAGGAAATGCCCTTGTTGAAAGCATCTTTATAATGGAAAGGATCGAGGGATTATGTCGCTTGAAATCCCAAATCAGGATGACTCCGGTCAAGATTTTTACTTTTTGGGGCTTCTGAGTGCGTGCAATAGTTGAAAATTGTTAGAAATAAGCATGCATATTTTGATGGCAACAAAACTTGTGTACAAATCTTGTAACTAGGTTAGGAGTAGGAAAGCTATAGGACCAGGAAGAAGCTCAAACTGAGGAGCTCAAGCTTAAGTGAAGAAGATGATACGAAACTCAAAGGACTTCACAGCTAAGAAACCTCACCACAAGCTCAAGGAAGGATCTCAAGCTCAAGAAGAATATGGGATTTTTCTTTTATTAAGTCCCACTTTTTGCATTTGTCATAGAATGTAAAAGGCCTCAAATCTTGCATATCGTATTTCTGCCATTTGACTTTGACTTTCAAGTCAAAGAATCAAGCTGGTTGATTCTGACCTGATCGATCAACCTTGCTTTCATGATCGATTATTATTTCAATTAATGTTAACAGTTATATTCTGATAGATCTCTAGTCCCTGATCTCTGAGCATAGGAGACCACCATGCTTATCGTCATCTCTCCATTTCCGAGTGGAAGTGAGATAGTATCTCTATGGATTTCGTCACTGGACTGCCAACGACACCAGGTGGCCATGATGGTATTTGGGTCATGATTGACATGTTGATCAAGTCAGCCCATTTCACACATGTCAGCACAACCTACGCTCCATCAAGATTGGCTAAGATTATATATGTAGAACATCATTATGCTTCATGGTATACCACATGAGCTAGTGTCTGACAGAGACTCAAGGTTTACATCTCACTACTGGCACCATTTCATGTCAGCACTACAGACAGATCTAAAGATGAGTTCTGCATACCATCTGAAGACCGACGGACAAAGCGAGCGCACTATTCAGACACTTGACAATTTGTTACGCGCATGCACTTTGGAGTGAAAAGGGTCATGGAAGGACCACCCGCTGTTAGTAGAATTCATGTACAACAACAACCATCATTCCAACATAGGTATGGCACCATTCGAAGCCCTATACGAACAGAGATGCCGCACACCTCTCAATTGGCATGAGGTAGGTGATCATGCTCATTACTCTATAGATCTCCTTGAGAAGAATACGAGGGATGTTGATCTTGTGAAGCAGAAGATTCTGATGGCACAGAGTCGCCAGAAGAGTTATGCATATACCTTCGGAGAAGAGATTTGGAGTTTCAGGTAACCCGGTCATCTTTTCTTTATCCATTTTTAAAAACGATTTATCAATATTCAATGAAATCTCTCATATTGATGAAATTTCTATAAATATAGGTGGAATATTGTGTATCCCTATGAGTATCTTCCATGAAGGGAGTGCAAGGATTTGACGTTCGTGACAAGTTGGTGCCATGATATATTGGACCATCTGAGATCATTGCTCGTGTGGGGAAGGTGGCCTACCGAGTAGCCCTTTTTCTACACTTATCAACGATACACGATGTATTCCACATATCCAACCTAAGGAAGTACGAGCACGGCCCTCGACACACCGTCAGCTACGAGAATCTTGATGTGGAGGCTGACTTGACATACGAGGAGAGGCCAATGCAAATACTTGATAGTAATGTGAAGAAGCTTTGCAACAAAGAAATTCCTTTAGTCAACGTGCTATGGCACCGACATGGTGTTGAAGAGGCGACATGGGAGATTGAAGCAGACATACGGGCACGATACTCGTAGCTCTTTACAGGTAATTGTCAAAACAAGACAATTTAGTTATATATATATTTTGTTAAAGGAATATGGTTTGTTTTTGCTTTTGAGGTTTTTATGAGTTCAAAATTCTTTGAGATTTTTATGGAAAGATGAAACCCACATAAAATACATAATGACTTTAACCTGGGTCTTGGGGATGAGATTCCCTTTGAGGTTTTTATTTTTGTGACACCCGTACATGAATAACCAGAATCTGATCCTATTAAGAGTCTACATGATCAATTAATAGTCAATTAATATTGAATAAACCCAGATCGATCCATATATTGCACATCGAATTTTGTTCGAACACAATCTACCAAAAGTCGATCGTATCGTAATGTGTGCTATCGGAAAAGCTGTGATGTAAAATCCGAACGGCAAAACAACTTGAGACCACCATAAAATTCATATCGATGAAATAAGACCAACGAAATCGACTGTTCATTGATCGTGGGTCGTTTGACCATTTAAAATCGTGAAATTTAATCGCAAAATCAAAATTGTATCACAATAATCTCCGAATTCATCTCAGATAAAAAAACGTATGAATATTATACTCATTTTGATCGTCATTCAGAGATGGTCAAAACAAGCTATTGAATATTTGAATCAGAGATTCATGATATAAATGCGGATGACGGTGAGATTACAGATAAGAGAGAGAGAGAGAGTTAATTGTAAAAAACAATAAAATAATATAATCAAATTTCCAATACTAGCCAACACATGGTCGAAACCCTTCTCCACATGTTAACACCCAATCCTTCATCTTATTTATATCAACCCATACAATTCCCTCTGAATTTCCACCAATTCACTCCCATTTCCCAGCCGAAAGAGCCCTCCCCATCTTCGTTTTCTACTGTAGATTACAAACCCTGCTATTGCCGTTCAAAGCAATCAGGAGTTATTGCTTCTGAAGCTCCTTTCAGCTTCTGCAAGTTGGCTACCATAGCAGCTACTGTGTTGTTGCCCTTGGCCTTCTACTGAAGCTCTTGCAAGGAGCTGCTGCTCCCCATTTAGAGCCATCTGCTGCTCCATTAAAGCTTACAAGCAGCTGATCGTGAAACATTTACTGCTCTAAATCCAAGCTACCGTTGCATGCCTTATTGCATGCAAGATCAAACCCAAATTTGATCTCCAAACTTGGAGATCAAGGTGCATCCAAATCCCTCTTTTACTGCCATCTATGGAAAATTGGCATAAAATTTAATTCTAGTATGATAATCTCCTTATTTTAGAAGATAAAAACAAGAATTTGGGAGTACTTTTGTATGTATGTATTGCTACTATTTATCATATGAAAAAGAATTTGGGGATTTTTCTTTGGTTTTAAACTACTACAAAAAAAGAACTGAATTTGATATAAAGGTCAAATAAAAAGAATCAGTAAGTAAAAAAATGAATTTAGAATATGTCACTGTTCATAATAGCTACTGCTCAAATTTGATTCAAAAATTTGAATTGAAAAAATCTAGCGTTGATATCGTTCAAATTTAGTTCAAAATTTTGAATTTAGAATATGTCATTATTTATAATAGGTACTACTCAAATTTGATTCAAAATTTTGAATTAAAAAATTTTCATTGTTACTGTTCAAACTTAGTTCAAAAAATTGAATTTAGAGTATGCCACTGTTTATAATAGTGACTGCTCAAATTTGATTAAAAAAATTGAATTAAAAAAACTGTTACTGTTACTATTCAAATTTAGTTCAGAATTTTTAATTTAGAATCTATTACTGTTTATAATAGCTGCTGCTCAAATTGGATTCAAAAACTTGAATTAAAAATCCGTCACTGTTACTGTTCAAATTTAGCTCAAAATTTTAAATTTAGAATCTGCCACTGTTTATAATGGCTACTTCTCAAATTTGATTCAAAAACTTGAATTAAAAATCTGTTACTATTACTGTTCAAATTTAGTTCAAAATTTTGAATTTAGAATTTGTCATTTTTTATAATAATATTCAAATTTGATTCAAAATTTTGAACTAAAAATCTGTCATTGTTACTGTTGAAATTTAGTTCAAAATTTTGAATTTAGAATATGTCACTGTTTATAATATCTAATGCTTAGATTTAATTCAAAATTTTAATTATAAAAATAAAAGAATTTAAAAAATACAAAGAATAAATATATTTAATAAAATTTCATATATATTACATAATAGGTGCTCAAAACCTAAATTTTAAGTCTTAACTCGAAATTAAATGAAATTTTGGTTCATTTTGATATAGTATGAAGAAGATATAGGCCTGTGAAGTTTTTATTTTGTGTGTCCAGGCACACTGTACATTATTTTTCAGTGAACTCAATTTTGTATGTTTTTTGTATTTTTATCTACAATATTCATGTTGAGGGTTTTATTGTTGGATGTGTAAATATAATAAAAAATAGGTTCCAAAATTCAATTATAAGTGAATTAAAAATTAGGTTTTCATGTATTTTCTGTACAATTTCTCTTCTCTGTCATATCTCCTACTTTATTCCTTGTCAATCAAGTCATCATGATGATTAGGTCTCGAAGTCTAGGGTCATTCAACACCTATGATGTCTTATTTCTTTTTATTTTCTTTCTTTATTCTTTAATTTTGGAATTAAATACATTAAATATATAATATTTTATATAGTATTTTGTACCCATAGTGTATATTTTGACAAATTAATGATATATACATGCATTTAACTGGGGATTTAAGATCAAAATGAAAGAATAAATGTTCATCATCCTTACACCGGACTGTGCGAGGGTGCGGTAACCCTCAACTATACGGGAGAAAGGAAGCTCGGTTAGGGCAGGATCACCTAGTGTGCAGATCTAGGATTTCAGTACTTTCCCAATTTTTCATAGTTTTTTGCCTCATTGGGATCGATGGGTTTTCTTTTTGACCAGTTTTGTTGATCCCTGTTATGTAGGATGCCTAGGCTAGAGGGCCTTTAGTTTTTCTTTACGAGCTCGTTGTCTCATACCGATATGGTTATCTCTCTCACCCACCTCATGATGTAGTTTGAGAGTGTTCCTAGCCCTCTCCTGGATCGCACTTCTAATGGGAGGGTGAGACGGAAGAGTCTCTTAGGAGGCTTCCTCACCGCTTGAGTTTTGGTCATTGTTCTGCGAGTAGGTCATGGCGGAAAAAGATCATTGTCAGCTGGAGTTGAGGTTGGTTATATTTGAACCTGGCTACATTTGAGTTTGGCTACATATGAGTTTGGATACAGTTGAAATTGGTTACATTTGAGTTTGGTATTGTTCTTGAAGTTGTTTACTGTTCTGCCAGTAGGTCTGACAAAGAAAAGATCCTGAAACAGAAATTATCAATCATCATCAATTATCAATCATCGATATTTAATCAGAATTTTAGAACTACTACGAATGTTAGGAAAGGCTAGTGAACGTGATAGGAACTTAGTTAAGATGCATTACACTCTATTGCATGCCTACGGAGGCACCCCAACCTTAAAGCATTCATCACGCCTTAGAGTCATAGTATGAGGTCACACTCAAATCAAGACCACAGACTATCTACTAAGCTTGAAAATTAGACAAAGACAGATTATCCACTAAGCTCGAGAAATTTCACAAGATCAGATCATGAAACTCGCTATCTACCTCTACTAAGATTCATCAACATGACCTATAACTTGTTAAAATTAAATGTCAAAAACCTATCTACTTGCTTTCTTTGAAATCACCGAAATGTCTCTTATTTTTAAGTAAATTAAATTGTACTCAACTTTTGTTGACATTCTTTTCTTCCTAAACATAAATGGGAGGTAAAGCACCTGTATCCTAATAGTCTTGACAGCAAGACCCGAGCTTCCACAGTTACTATTCGATGGTACATTATAGATTTGGTTGAGGATGATGTAAAATCTTTTATACGCCTATTTATGTCTCTTCTGTTACATATTTTGAGATATATGTACATAACGCCATTTTCTTTAGTTAATTGTAACATATATGGATATTAATGCAATAAGAATTGACGATAATTTGTAGTTCTGTGATTGTTATTATTCAATCGTGAATGTCATTCGAACCACGAAAAATTTTCCCAAATTTTTGAAAACCTAATGCAATCAATAGCAAATGAAATATTGTAAGTGTTGTGTAAACAAGTATCCCAAATCCCAGGACGTCACATTTTTGTTGTGAAAATTGATATGAAGGTTTATTACATTTGCAACATTTTTTTCAAAATCTACTTAACTAAGTATGTACATGCTAACAAAACTTAAATAAAAATAAAAGCTATCAACCAAACGAATGACTGTACGCATGTTATGACTTTTAATTTTATACTTAGAACACATTCAGTAGGGGGAGAAGTAGGGCATGTTCAAACGAGAATAAACATGGGAATAAGAGTTCAATTCCCCACTTGACGCGGTTCACAAGAATACAATTATTCTCATTCACATCTCATTATTTCACCTTATTCCACCATTATTCATATCATTATTCTACCTTACTTACATGTATTCCACATTATTCTCATTATTCCTATCTTTCTAGCCGAACAGATATTCTCCTTATGAACGTCTCCTAAGAATAAATGTGACGGATAAAGTGGGATAAGACACCATTTATATTCAATTATAAGGATACAAATAAAGGAGAATAAGGAGGAATATGGATAGTTATGTGCCATTCCCTGTTCAATTAGCAAGTGATGTTAAAGAATAATTTTTGTAAGTTAGTAGGTAGGGAGTAAGGGAAAAAGGAAAGGGGGAAAGGAAGTAGATAAGGAGAAATAAGGGAAGAGGGAACAAGGGAAATGAAAGAAAGGAGTAGATAAAGAAGAATAGAGGAAGAGGAGAACGAGGACTTATTCCAATCCTTATTCCCCTAACAAACAGATCCTTAGGAAAATGGATTTGGTAAAGGAGTCTCACCCTGCTGATTCCATAAAATGGTTTCAAAATCTATTAAAAACAATGTTTTTTGATTAGTATATAAAGACACGACATATCAACGTAAACACACAAAGCTGCCAGAGGGGAAAAGCGATTTCGGAAGGGTTGAGATCTGTCTGCTGGTATCGTTCTTCAATCCATGTCCACATACCAACAAGTGCATGCAGTTGTTTTCACATCACCATCAGGAAATGAATGAATGCATAGATCTGCAAATCCTCTGTCTGCTTCACACAGAGTAACCATACATTCTTATACACCTTATTCCATGCTTGTTTCCAAGCAAAAACAGAAGAAAACATTAGTTTTCTCACATCTTGGTGACATTATGAGCAACGAAATCAACGAATGGTGTGTAGCTCCCATGAGATGCCAAACACAAGAGCTATCCATATGATTCATTAGAATCACCAAGCAATTGCAAATTGAGTTTAAACAAAACACCATCTGATGACCTTTGGATCCTCGGAGGAGAAATGAAAGGAGATGGATCCTCACTCGCGATGAGCAGCGACAACTCCTGCAGGTTCCAGAGGAGCTTGGCCAAAGAAGTCCACACAATAATTCCACAAGCTGGACACTTATTAATTATATGAAGCCAGTTAGATCCCGGTTACTTGAATGGAGATATATGATACAATGGTTCTGAAGGATACATCTGTGATAGCAAGCTTGCCAATGGATCCATAATCTACAGGCACCGGCATCTTTACGCTAGAGTGAAAAGAACTTGCAAGTCCGGCTTACCATTCTTCCTCTGCAAAAAGGCTTGCCGAACTATTCATATAACAGGCAAGCACACTGTGGACAGAAATAGATGACAGAAGAAGATGCTGATTACCAGACGAGGAGATTATGCACTTGGAGATATCTGTTTTGGATCTTCAGTTGTGTCTCGTGATGCCGGAGGCAGCCACGGCCCATGAGGCAACCATTGCCAGGTGGGCAGGCCTGGGTATGCCGGAAATGCAGCAGTTTTGTTCGTCGAAGCTTGAGTTTGGGCAGCAAAGGCGGCGGCGGCAGCATGAAAAGCCATCGCTGGGTGTGGTTGCATGAATCCTGCAGGTGGCATGCTCATCATCTTAATCTGCTGCTCCAGCCTCTCCTTTTCTCCTTTCAATTTCATCTTCTCATCACGAAGCTCATTCTTCTCGGCCTGCAATATTACGACTCTACCAGAATAAGCAAAAGGTGGAACTAATTAGCATACCCCAACATCTCACTAGATGATAAAAATAAGACGAGACCTGTTTTAACAAAAAAGACCAACCATATCCAAGATAGAAAAGACTTCCAATGACCATGACGCTGTTTTCCCTCCAAGAACTTGATTTATGTGTATCTTTCAAATTCTTGAAAAACTACTTGATTTATTTAATGAGATTGAAGATCATGTCAGCATAGCCCAATGTGCCAATTAAAAGAAATCTAAGAAAGAAAAATTAGGAAACAACAAATAGCCGGTCAAAGAAGTAATGCTGATACGGACGGCTAAAATCATCCAATGTCAAGCCAAACACATCCCCGTGTGTTTATGGAAGTGGTCCGAGTATTTACTTCGCCACTTTAGTTCAGTAGGATGGCAGAGCAGATTAATGCAAAATTAGGAGCCTCGACTACCAGAAAAAGAATTCAAACGGTCACAAGGAAGCTAGAATTTTTGTTCGAGGGCAATGCTCCAATACGACAGTAACCTTAAAATAAAATGACTCTATGGCCCAAATGAGCTAGTATAACCATCGGTGTCTAAAAAGGTTTTCAAGATAAAGATAACATTGCATAGACAATTTTGATGATAATATCACAACATCAGACCTTCAGATCTTTAATTGTGTCCTGCAGCTTTTCATTTGCTTCCTTTAACTCTTGTGCTTCACCCTTCAACTGTAACAAGGCACGAGCTGCATCGCCAAGTATACTAGCTTTGTCAGATTTAGGAGGCCTTCCAGGATCAAGGACAGCACAGAGTTCCAGGAACCTGAAGATAATATAATCAGGAAAAGGAAAAATATTAGAACGAGTGCTGCCTAAAAAACTTTTCTTTTCTCAGGGAGAAAAAGAGTGGGCATGCAAAATGATGCACATCCGAACTATATACTCACAAATTCGAAAGAAGAATTAGAAAGACCAAGATTTATAGAGGGCCTTGGCATGCTTTTATACATTCAACACACAGAATCTCTCATATCGAAACACCACACCTTTCCTCATCTACTACAGAGCCGAGATGTTGGCCAAAGGTTTGACATTATCGTTGTACGAACCCACATTGGTGGCCCCAAGAGATGCCCAGAAACACTTAGTGATGTTTAGTCCACACAATCAATTGCAGCCTTAATCGAGATCTCTCTAGAATAGGAGATCTGAAGAAAAGGTGATCCGCAGCATCGCAATACTCAACATCAACGTATGAATGCATACAAGAAATATGGGGTAGCATCAGTTTGGGAATGCAAATGGACAGATATATATGCAGATATGGGCATTCCCATATTTATTCTCAAAGTCAGTTATGGTTATAGATATCATATCCTGTAGATCTGAAAAATGAGGTACCATATTCTATTAATGAATATGGATATGGATATGAATTTTGATATTTGTCAAACATATGTGAATAATCAACAAACGGGGATATGGATTATCCATCGGATAGTGATGTTCCGTATCCATTGTTTGTAAAAACGTGCCTCGCCGCGCTGAGGCATACATCTCAAGCAGCCTCATTGAGGTGTGCGCCTCACAGATGTGATGCGCTGCGTCAGACATCATCTGATTTTTCATTTGTTTTTCCTACTATATATTCTTCTCTTCTCTTTGATTATGAGCTTGTCTTCTATAGACAAGTAGTTGCAAATCCTTGAGCTCAAGATTCACTTAAATGTATTTAATTGACACTACAGAACTGGTTGAGTTGATTTAATGCATTTATTTTGCAGCCTGTATTAAGCTCAATTTTACTTGGTTATTTACAAATCAACCTGAACAAAAATTTTACTACATTTATCCAGTTCGCTAACATATTAAGTTTATTTTTACTTTATTCTGCATGTTCTATATAAATCAACATGAACAAAAAATTGAGTCTCGATTCCTTAAATATAATACCTTTACTCCCGAGTTTAAGTCAAGCAAAAAGGATTTCCTTATTGAAATGTTCGGATGCAAACCCCCTACTTGGATCGAAATTTAGAAGAGTATGTTTTGTAATTGTCTCATCTTTACTTCTATTCAATAGGACCAAAATAATAAATATCAAAGCATGTATAATACACATCAAAGCATGCATGAATACGGATGGTCATAAGATGCAATATTCATGTATTTTATTACCCAATCCTTATGGTAAAGTAAAAAGTAATCACTGTTTACTCTCTTATTTTTATCAATTGATTGGCACACATATAACAACTATTTTTTTAAAACAGGTGTGCACATCCAGGTCCTTTAGTTAACTTTTGCCCTTTTAGTTAAATGTTATTCGGAACTTTATTATTACTAAGACTGACTCATTGTTGTGCTGCAAATCCATTTGTACTAGACTTTACTGTTGAGATTATTATATATTTGGTGTTATTTTTTCCATTTCATTTCTTCAAGCACTTTTCTTATTATTTACCCACGAGCTTTTCTCCAAGAGAGCCCTAGGGTCTTATAAATATCATGCAATTCATTTCTCCAACATGGTATCGGAATCGGAGCAACGGTCCTAGGGTTCCTGTATCATCCCACCCTAACCCTACCCTACGCCGCCAGCCCCCCCACCCCCATGCACGCCGCCAGCCACCTTCGTGTGCGCCACCAGCCAACCCCACGCACGGCATTGCTCTCCTACGCAGATTGTCTCTAGCGTTGCCCAACCCTCGAGCGACGCCCTGCGCACCACGCCCACGCGCCCTACGCGCACCTACGCCTTGCACACGCGCTGCATCCTACATGCATCTGCGTCCTGTGCCTGCACATTTGCGCCACGTATTTTTGCCAAGCGCAGATGCATGCATCATGCATGCAACTTGCATACACCTTAAGTGCATCTTGTATGCATCTGTGTGCATATTACGTGCATTTGTGTGCCCCTGCGAGCATCTTCCGTGCATCTGCGTACATCAGCGCGCAATGCTGCCCTTGGAGACCCTAGCCTACAACAACAAGAGATGATGATGCTTGTATGAGTCTACAGATACAACCAATCCTCTATATGTGATTGTGTAGACTCACTGAGAGCAGTCTACTCCTCAATTTCGTTTTAGATATCGGCATTCTTGCTACCGTGTCAGAAATCAAGGGTGATGTTTTTCATCGTCCGGTGCCTTCAAGGGCCCGGCTCCCATCACGAAGATGGATGGGACCAACTACGAGTTGTGTTCCATGCAGTTTCGCACCCTGATGCAGTGCCATAATAAGGAGCACATTCTGATGGATCCATAGCCGGAGGACAAGACTGGGGCTAACGCTTCTTAGAAGCAAGATGATGCCTATGCGCGCATTTAGTTCTCTAGAACGCTCACCACAGAGATTGCTAATGATATTGTCAATCAATCTACCACAAAGGCTATGTGAGATTATCTAGCAGACATATGGACAGGCAAAGAATGAGAGCAAAATCCTACAGTTGCAGTTTGATATTTTTTTGACCAAGCAAAATTGTCGACCTTTTCATGCACATTTCCCACATTTTAGAGGCATGGTTGAGCGTTTGCACAGCTTCATGCCTATTACTACTAGCACAGAGCGCAACAAGCATATATGAATGCTACTATGACAGGAGTATTTCTATCATCTCTTGACTCTGAGTACGATGCAACACATACTCAACTACTTACAGGAGAGATGATACCTCCAATGAAGGAGGTTTACAAGAGGCTGAGCAGAATTACTACTCCATCTACTTTTGTGGCTCTGACTCCTTCTACCATGCCAGCTTCTCATGGCATAGGGGGTACTTCACAGTTTCGAGGTCGAGGACCACATGGTCGAGGAGGAGGAAGTCAATGTGGCCCTTGCTCACATTGCCACCGTACAGGTCATTCTGAGGAGACATGCTATCAAAAGCATGGATATACCGTGTCTGCTCGTGTAGCTGAGTAGACTAAGCCTACTTCTGCCCCTACTCATGATGCATGATTTGATGATATTGTTTCCAGGCTAAGAGAGATGATTACTCCTACCACTTCAACTGCAGGATCTTCAGATGTCGCACATGCTACCAGAGCCTCTTCGAGTTCGTCAGGTGTTGCTTTTACACTTACGAGTAGTAACAGTTCAAATTTGTTCGACTGGATCATAGACTCTGTAGCATCTCATCATATGTGTGGAGATTGAGTACAGTTTACTTCCTACAGGTCTATTCCTCCTATTAGATTAGTTGTGATTGCTAACGGGGATCATCTACCCATTGTTGGTCAGGGGGAGTGTTAGAATTATTATATCACAATTATGGTTGCAACCTTTCGGGTTCTGTAACACTTAACCCTTCGGGTTCTGTAACCCCTCAAAGGAATTTATGTATTTTTCCCCTTGTACTCTCTAGGGTTTTCTCTCTATATAAGAGATCTTAGTCCTATGGAATACATATCCTATTCGTCTCTCTTCTCCACATGGTATAAGAGCAATGGTCCTAGACCGGGGTTCTGATATAAAATCCCCACTGCTGCCTTCAAGCCTCGCAAAAGCTTATGCGGGCTCTCTTCCCTGAATTAGGTCCCCGCGAAAGGCCCTCCAATCGCCTCAAGTGCAGCAGCTCGATCCCAAAGGAGCATCTCCAGCATCTACTGGTGCCGCCAAGGGGCACACGGCCCTCCCGCTAGCGCTACCCGCACTTTCAAGACCTCCTACGAAGGTCATCAGCCCCATAACTACCCTCTACGGGTACCGTAGGACTCTTTGGAGATCCAAAACTCATCATGGACCGCTGTCAAGAATCCAAATATGTTGTCCATTGAGGGTTTTCAGCCCTTCTTCAAGGGCAAAAGTGAGTTCTAGGGCATTTTTCAGCTCTTATACGCATCCTTAGTTGATCAGGATCTTCTTTCTATTTTAAGACCACCATGGGACCTTCTTCTACCGAGACAAAGCCCTTGTCCACGAATATTACGGCACAAAACACTACTATCAAACTCAAGGGCACATAAAATTACGTGCTCCGATCTCGATCTTTTATGGTGTTCATTGGTGGTCAGAGGAAACTCTATATTTTTGACTAAAGATCCTTAAGATGAAAAGGACAAAGAGTACGACAACTGGCAGACTGACAACTGACAGACTGACAACTATTTGGTTATCAACTGAATGACCAACAGTGTTGAGGCTCGCATTGCCTCAAATCTTCTTTACAAAAATACGGCCAAAGAAATGTGGGAGGATCTCGAGCAAACATACTCCCAAAAGAAGACAAAGTCATGCCTTGCAAACATTTACAAGCGAATCTGGTCAGCATCTCAGGGTAATTCCACCCTCATCGAGTACTACAGGCATCTCTCCAGCCTGTATGAGGAGCTTGCAATATTCCAGCCCTCATGTTGCACTAAACAAATACAATAATGTTCTGACTGGCAGGTATACCGCTTCCTTGATGGCCTGCATTCTAGATACCATGCAGCGAATGAACAATTTCTTATATCAAACACATTGCCAACAATGAAGGCCATCTTTGGCCGACTCGAGGAGCTTGAGACATCCGCTGCCCGGCCTCCCGTCTTACCTTCAACAGAGAACTTTGCGGACATCGCCTCATCTAGGCGAGGAGGCAGATACGGCTTGCAAAGAGGATGCGGTCGTGATCCAAGTCGTGGACGTGGACGGGAATCTGAACGAGGTCGTGACTTTGGTCGTGGTCGTGGGCGAGACTCTACTGCCCCAGGCACTCAACATGGTAGGTGGAACCACCCAACTGAACGATGCTGGCAGAAGTTTGACGTAATTTCTTATCATGCCAGTTTTGCTTATGAGGATGCCCATGATGTGGAAGAGGCATCACCTACCTCCAGTGGCAAGACTGTTCATCTTAATGATGCAGATTACTCCCATTTAATGCAAATCTTTCAGACTCCAGAGCCTACCACCACTAGTAACACTACAACTGCTGCTATGGCTACTCCTTCAGGTACAATAGCCAACTCTGCTATCACTCCTACTCCAGCTTGGATTATTGATTCTGGTGCCTCTACTAATCTCACTGGAGAAGGTAGTCTTCCTCTTCCATACCATTTATCTCTGTGAAGTCAGTTCGATTCACTAATGGGACTCAATCACAGATTACTACTGTCGAAACTATGGAATTCTCTTCCAAGCTCCGACTTTCGAGGGTTCACTGAGCTCCTGATTTTCCTCTTAGCTTGCTGTCAGTTCACAAGCTTTGTGTTGACCTTCATTGTCGTGTGATATTTGATGAGTCTTGTTATTTCCAGGACATTCGGACAAGGCAGATTTTTGGTGGGGGTCATGAGAAGAACGGCCTATATTATCTTGGCATACCCTCGAACTCCAATTTTGTTGGTGATGCATCCATCTTTAAAAATCCGCTCCAATGGCATCTGCGCCTTGGGCATCCCTATGCCAAGGTCATCTCCATGATGTTTCCTGAACTCTCTGCACTAAAGCCCTTTCAGTGCAAGGCATGTGAGCTCGGGAAACACCATTGAGCTTCGTTTCCTGTTCGTACTTAGTCTCGTAATACTGCTGTTTTTCATCTTGTTCATTGTGATGTTTGAGGACCTTGTCTGATCCGCACATTAAGTGGTCGTCATTATTTTATAGTTTTCGTTGATGATTATAATCGATCTTCTTGGATATATCTAATAAAGGAGCGTTCGGAGATGAATCAAATTGTCAGAAATTCCTTTCAATATGTTAAAACTTACTTTTCTAGCATTGTTAAGATCATTCGCACTGACAATGCTCTTAAGTAAACCCAACATGACTTGACCTCTTTCTTTGCTTCCCAAGAAACTGTTCACCAAACATCATGTCCATATACCTTACAACAAAATGGTATAGCTAAGAGGAAACTCCGACACTTGTTAAATGTTGTCAGATCTCTTCTTAGTCAAATGAGTATTCCTAAACAATATTGGGGAGATGTTATCCTTACTATAGTGTATCTCATCAACCGTGTTCCTTCATCTGTTCTCAAAGGGACAACTCCATTTTTCTTACTTTACCCCACTGAGTCTTCTTTTCCCATACCTCTGCGAATTTTTTTTGTATTACCTTTGTTCATAACTTTCATGCAGCTGACAAATTATCCTCTTGTGCCATCAAATGTGTCTTTCTAGGGTACTCTCGTACCCAAAAAGGCTATCGCTGCTATGATCCTGTTGGACGTCGATACTATGTGTCTAATGATGTCACCTTCTTTAAGCAAACAAGTTATTTCACACACACTGTGAGTGACATTCCTCTAAACCTCCCTCCTCTGCCAATCGTCTATACTCGCCAGCGTACCTCTATACTTTCTACACCAGTGTATGTACATTTGTATGTCCTTTTTATGCAGGATAATATGACCACTTCGAGTGCTCCCACCACTGTTGTCCCGAATGTACCTGGAGAGCTTCCTATAGCTCTACGCAAGCAAAAACGGCAATGTACGTATCACCCCATGTCACATTTTACTTCTACAGATGGTTTGTCTAGCTGTGACAAGAGATTTGCAGATGCTCTGAATGTTATTTCTGTTCCAAGATATCATTTCAGTGCAATGCAGGATCATGGCTGGACAAGCCATGGATGAGGAGATGGAGGCACTTACCTCTCGGGGCACGTGGGATCTTGTGTCGTGCCCCCCCGGGAGTTCGCCCTATGGCTTGTCGATGGGTCTTTACGACCAAACAGTCGCCTGATGGTTCTATTGACAATTTGAAAGCCAGACTTGTTGCCAAAGGTTTCACACAAACCGTTGGAGTTGATTATTTTGAGACCTTATCGCCTGTTGCTAGAATGGGGTCGATACGTACCATTCTCTCTGTTGTTGCCAACAAGACTTGGCCCATTTATCAACTTGATGTGAAGAATGCCTTTCTTTATGGTGATCTTGAGGAGGAGGTAAACATGATGCAACTGTCGGGGTATGTAGTCAAGGGGAGCATGTATGTCAACTACGTAAGGTCATTTATGGCCTGAAGCAGAGCCCAAGGGCATGGTTTGACAGGCTCACTACGGAGATCAACACACTTGATTTTCAAAGGACAACATCTGACTACCCTGTCTTTGGTAGACGACAGTCTACTGGCACGATCATCCTTGCTGTCTATGTTGATGATATGGTTATCACAGGAGATGATATAGATGGTATTCAGGAGACCAAGACCTTCCTCCAGAAGGTCTTTGTCACGAAAGATCTTGGTCAACTTCGTTATTTTCTTGGCATCGAAGTAATACGCACAATAGAGGGGCTTCATCTTTCACAGAGAAAGTATTGCCTCGATATTCTGATTGAGGCAGAACTTCTTGGATGCAAGCCATCTGGCATCCCTGCAGAAGTGAGAAAATATTCAACATTTACTGATCCAGCTTTTGGAGATGCAACATGATACAAAAGCTTAATGGGAAAATTACTCTATCTCACTATTACTAGGCCAGATATATCGTATGCTGTGAGCAGAGCCAGTCAGCATATGGAGAAGCCTCTTTATAGTCACTGGGAGGATGTTTTTTTTATCCTTCGATATTTGAAGGAATCTCCCAGATGTGGACTCTTCTATGGGTGAATGGGCACACTAATATCTCTGCCTATACAGATTCTGACTATGCTAGCTCTCCTGAGGACCACCGATCCACTACAGGATATGCCATGTTTATTGGGGATAACCTTGTCACTTGGCAAACCAAGAAGCAGGCAGTGGTCTCCAGATTCAGTACAGAAGCAGAATACAGGGCAATGGCTCAAGCCACATGTGAGATCGCGTGTCTTATTTCTTTCCTAACAGAATTTGGCATGTCAGTCGTCACTCTTGTACCCTTATACTGCGACAACAAGTCTGCCACGTATATCGCCACCAATCCAGTTTTCCATGAGTGGATAAAACACATTTAAGTTGATTGCCATTTTATTCGTGATGCAGTACGAGGAGGATGAATCAGCAATCCTCACATCCCCGCTGAACTTCAACTTGCAGACACCCTCACAAAGGCTTTTCCAAGGAAGCGCCTTATTTACTTAGTATCCAAGTCGGGCATGATCGACAGATATGCTCCAACTGGAGGGGGAGTGTTAGAAGTATTATATTATAATTATGGTTATAACCTTTTGGGTTCCGTAACCTTTAACCCTTCGGGTTTTGTAACCCCTCAGGGGTATTTATGTATTTTTCTCCTTGTACTCTCTAGGGTTTTCTCTCTCTATAAAAGAGCCTAACCCTATGGAATACATATCATATTCGTCTCTCTTCTCCACAGGGAGATTGTTCTTTCTCCCTCGATGCCTCTGCAAAATGTTTTACATGCTCCAGCATTTAAGATGAATCTTTTGTCTATTAGCCAGATTATAAAAGATTTACATTATCGTGCCATATTTGATCCATCCTCTCTTGTGTTTCAGGATATACTCACGGGTAGGGTAATTAGATGTGGTCGTCAACAGAGAGGGTTTACAGACTTGTTCAACCTCCGTGTGCTAGTGCAGCTACTATTCCTTCTAGATCTGTGTTTCTCCTTTGATGGGGCATCTTCGATTTGGGCACCTTCCTCTGCAAAAGTTGCCATGTTCTCTCACAAATCTCTACTCGTACTACCTTGGAGTGTGAGGCGTGTCAGCTTGGGAAGCACCATCACTCCTCTTTTCTAAATCGTCAGAGTCGTTACAGTAGTCATTTGTTTGAGTTACTTCATTTTGATATATGGGGTCCTAGTCGTGTTCTGGATCACCAGGGACATCGATTCTATATGACTGTTGTGAATGATTTCTCTAGATTATCTTAGATTTTCTATTAAAGAATAAACCCGATGCTGGTCCCGTTATTAAATCTTTTCTTATTGAAATCAAGAATATTTTTTCTGCTAATGTGAAATTTATTCGCATTGACAATGCCTTGGAATTATCTACTTTACATTTGTCCGCCTTTCTCAGGTCCATTGGAGTTGTTCATCAGACCTCGTGTGCTTACACTTCCCAGCAGAATGGTGTTGCTGAACGCAAACACCATCATCTTTTGGATGTTACGAGGACTCTTTTGATTCAGAGTCGAGCTCCTCGTTCGTTTTGGGGTGATGCGGTTCTCACTACCTGTTACTTAGTGAACCGCAGCTGCTACTGTCATTGGAGAAAAACCCTTTTCTTGATTGTGTTTCCCAAGAAGAACTTATTCTCCCTTACTCCCAGGATATTTGGATATGTGGCTTTTGTACACAATTTTACTCCAGGTCGTGACAAGCTCTCTCCTAAAGCTGTCAAATGTGTGTTTGTTGGTTATTCTCGTACCCAAAAAGGGTATAGATGTTTTGATCCTCTTGGGCAAAAATACTATGTTAGTGCTGATGTCATATTTTTTGAGTCTATTATGTATTTTTCCCTAACAATTGACAAATTGTTAAATGCCGACTCTAGTGAGGATATCTTTGTTCCTTCACCTCCACCACCATCTCCTCATGTTGAGTCTCAGTCACCTCCACCACCTCCACTTCTATCTACCCTAACACATTTCCTACATCGATTTTACATTCGCAGGTCTTCTACTCGTCCATATGTTCATGTGCTTTCCCCGTCATCCAGCACGCCCGAGGTATGTGATGAACACATTGTTTCTACTGATAGCACTAGTTCTATGCTTGATCCACAGGATGATACACATGAGGTGCTGGTACCAGAGAACAGAGAAGCCGATAACCTTGATATACCTATTGCCTTGAGGAAATCGCATCGTAATTGTGCTACATATCCTCTAGTTGTGCATGTTTCCTTAGGTCATCTTTCAAACGAGTACAGGAGGTTTATTATGAGCCTCTCATATGTTACTATTCCACGCACATATCAGGAGGTTGTGCAAGATAGCAGATGAAGACTTGCCATGGAGGAGGAGATGATCGCTTTGCAGTCTCGTGGTACTTGGAGTGTGGTTTCTACTCCTCCAGGTGCATCGATGTGGGGTGCAAATGGATCTTTATGGTGAAGCACCGAGCTGACGGTAGTGTGGATTGCTGCAAGGCAAGGCTTGTAGCATGTGGATTCACCCAGACATATGGGATGGATTACCAGGATACATTCTCTCCAGTAGCCAGACACTCGACATTGCGAATTCTCCTATCAGTTGTTGTTTCACGTGAATGGCCTCTTTACCGGCTTGATGTGAAGAACGCATTTCTATATGACGATTTACAGGAGGTTTATATGCAGCACTCACCAGGTTTTGTAGCTGGGGGGAAGTCTCAGAAGGTGTGTAGGCTCCGCAAGGTGATTTACGACATGAAGCAAAGTCCGAGAGCTTGGTACCAGAATCTTTCATAGTTGATAGAGCATCAGGGATTTGGTCGATCCACTGCGGATCACTCACTTTTTGTTTAGAGAACACAGAGAGGTACATTGTTATTCTTATTTGTGTTGATGATATTATTGTCACCGGTGATGATAAGCAAGGCATTCCGGTAACAAGGAGTTCCTAAGTCAACAGTTTGTGACCAAGGATCTTGGCAATCTCAGATACTTCCTTGGATTGAAGTTCGTCAGGAACCAGTGTGGTCTTGTGATGTCCCAAAGGAAGTTTGTTACTAATCTTCTATTAGAGACGGGTATGACAGGGTGCAAGCCTGCTACTACTCCTATGGATCCAAATATGAGATTATACGATGAGGATACTAAGGAGTTAGATAAGAGGAGATACATGGAGCTAGTTGGGAAACTCCTATATACTACCATCACCAGACCAGATATATATTTTGTTGTTAGCAAGATAAGTCAGTTTATGGAGCAGACCAGGAAGGTGCATATGGATGATGTTTATATGATTTTGAGATATCTGAAGTCTTCACTAGGTACGGGTCTTTTATTCAACAAAGGCAAGTCTCTTGATGTCACAGCATGTGTAGATGCAGATTATACAGGATGCCCTAGGGACAGGAAGTCCACTTCTGGGTTTGTTATATTCGTTGGCAAATCACTTGTGTCATGGAAAAGTAAGAAACCGACAAGGGTTGCTAGATCTAGTGCAGAGTCCGAGTACATGGCCATGGCTCAAGGATGCACAGAGATGATGTGAGTTAGGACAGTTCTGATTGATCTTGTTGTTGATGTACCTCTTCCTATGCAGCATCTATATGATAATCAGGAAGCACTTTTTATTGCAAATAATTCTACATTTCATGATCATACAAAGCATATAGAAGTGGATTGTCACTATACCAGAGACATGATTTAGAAGGGTCTCATATCTACCTCTCAAGTTTCCACTGGAGATCAGACTGTTGATATATTCACCAAAGCACTTACTAGAGGCCCTTTCTAAAGATGACATTCCAAGCTGAGCATGATAGACATGTATGCTCCAGCTTGAGGGGGAATGTTGAGATTATTATATAGCTTTGGTGTTATTTTTCCCACTTCATTTCTTCATGTACTTTTCCTGTTATTTACCCTCGGACTTTTCACCTATATAAGAGAGCCCTGGGGTCTTATGAATATCATGCAATTCATTTTCTCCAGCATTTACAGTTTGAGAGTCCAAAAGAAGAGAGTTATTTAACAACTTACAACAACTTATGCTTAAATTTAATATTTCTCTACTTATTTAGAGATTTGACATCAATATTTAGAGATGCAATGATAACTAGTTTACGTATCGAGGCGGTACTGGAAAAACGTCTTGATATGCTTCACGCTTTTTAAAACCTTGCTCGTAACGCAATTTTGCATAGAGTAAATAATGTTAACAATATTGTAATGTATGTATCTATAAAATACTTGAATATCGTAATGGAATTTATTTATTCGAATAACATGTACAAAAAAAATTAATGAAAACGATAAAGAGCGTGCACTGGTGGGCAACAGGGAGATAGATGAATCATGAAAATGAAGTCAGTTGATCCATGTTTTCAATAGTTCTATCATGGTAATTTAAACATTTGCATATAAAACATTATAAATGTATACCAAAAGCATATATTTCGTAGATATATTGTACAATATATGCATATATTATATACACAATAAACATGTGCATAAACAGGTATTCAAACGGACAAGCACTAAAAAAATTAATATACGTATTCATATTCTCCGAAATTATAAAATTATATACATTTCCATCAGAAATTATAAAACCATATCCATAACCGTATTTTTTTTGGACCAATATCAATATCTCGGTCTACCGAATTGGAAAATGCATATACATGTCCTTAAAAAACGGATATGGTTGCAGGCATATACAATGCAGGCATATACAAGTAATATCTTTATCCATTCGCTCCCTAATCAGGGATATAGCAACCTCAAAATTAGTTTGACAATTTTTGGGACCAGTAGCATGGTACAAGACCTAAATGAAACAAATTTCATTTAATTTTGGACACTATGAATCCCTTTACTAAATTGACCGAATTGAGCAAAGACAAAAATCTGTTAAAAATGTGTCCTATGATGAAAAGGTGTTAGGAGCCATCCAATTAAAACAAAATTCAATCCTTGTTTATGTCTTGTGCCATGCTACAAACAATTCCTAATTATGCCCAAATAAATTTCAATCGGAAAAAAATGTTGAATATGTTGAGAATCGGAAAAAATGTTGAATATGTTGAGACAACATCGATGCAACCTCGTCATTACATACATTTTGAAAAATGTAGGAGAAACAATTGGGACAGAATCATGTACAGGTATGCATTTCAAACAAGGGAGGGCAAGCAAGAGGTGGCCAACAGAGACATGCCTGTCATTTAACCTGTCTCTCCGCATCTTTTCACGGCATGCTTTAGACTTGGCACCTCCACAAGATTCACTTCTAGACCTAGAAAATAAGCACGTGATAAATCAGTCTTATTCAAATAACAATAATGGCATTTTCTTATAGAGAGGGTGCAAGCCAAAAACCATAACTTACATCAAATCCAGGAATGCAATGAGCTCTACTATTTTGAAAGATCAAGAGAAAAGATTACTTGACCAACATTGCAAATCAAAATAAAAGAAAGATTGTGATGGCCTAAGTTAATCAAGTTTTCGAAGATAACAATATGCACAATCTATAGCATGCAACAATAATGAAGGGAGCATACTTTTAGTTCTACTTTACAAACAAACAAGTAAAATATATTGTGTAATGCCTCAAACCTTTATAGAAGAAAACTGGTCCTATCAATTTGTTGGAAACATGGAATCGCAACTAACTAGATATGATGGACACCATCCAAGATATTTAAGCCCAAGTTGTCGCGTAATAATCTCTATCTCTTTTAACCCACACCTACTTCTTATGAGTTTTCCACTTGGATATATTTTTGGGCGTTACAACTTTGTCCACTTAATGTGGAGTGTCCTTAAGATGATGACTTAGCAATTTTCTAATAATTGTGACGATTCTCTTCCCTTCTATCTCTTTGTAAGGTCAACTCCATCTGTGATTCTCTTAAGTCTCCCTTTTCTGCAATTCAAGAAATATTATCTTGAATACCATTTGTTGCACCCCCTAATTAGACATTAGTTGAAAAATACAGAAACTAGCCCTGATAATATGTTGCGCCCGAAACCAGTTAAATCCAATGGCAACTAGTCAATTTGCTTAAACTCGAGTTGTCAAGTAGTAATCTCACATTGTAACACGCACCCACACAGGATTAGTCTTGGAGTGTTTGTCACATGAAAACTAGCATAAGAAGATAAAGAATGAAACCATTAATATCTTCAGCAAAAGAACAGTTATAGCCTAAAGATGCACATAAACTGTATTTTAATCCATTGACATAATGGATCTGAATGCATCTATGATGCAGTAAGAGCTCTACAATGAAACAAAAAGTAGAGTTCGTGACAGCAACATTAAGGGTGGTTTACACCTCTATTTCTTGTAGGCATATAAAAGATCGAAGTCCAGATTTTAGTAGACAAAGATGCCGCTAAACTCAATGGTATGGGTGATTTATCTCAATTAAAATATTTTCAATCTTACTTCCCAATTTTACATGAGTTTCTCCAATGCAACATAAGTTTCTCCAATGCTACATAAGTTTCTGCAGAACACTTCTAAATGATTCTCGACCGACAGTATTTGTTTCCACCATAAAAGATCTAACTCTGAGTTTGAAATGCATGGTGATTACAAAATGCAATCAGCGGATAATTAGTGAGAGGCGGTTCATCCCATAAGTGTCAGCTAGTTACGGCTCCATAATGCAATTTCTGGAATACAATTCCTGTCGTGATCCATTGCAAAATGACTCTGATAAAAATAACTGAAAACTATGAACGACAGCGTTGCCATAACAACAATGGAAAAAGAAACTTTTTGTGCATTTATCATCAGTGTAGAAGTGCATTATCGATCAATAAGCATGCAGATTAGAAGCAAACAAATAAGTGAATAACAAGAGTAACTTTAGCCCAATCAAAGAGATAATCAATCAATCAATCACAAAAGGATACATGTATTTTACAATGACACTCAACCCGACAAATCCACCTTCCATGTGAAAGACTCCATCCCCTTTTATTCCAGAAAGACCCTATGCCCATTGTTGCCACAATATTGTCCATCAACATGTTAGAAAAAAAAAGTATACTAGATCATGCCCATCGAGCCTTGCAAAGAAAACATCGACGACTCACAAAGGGTCTTTACAATGATGAAAAATACATGGCAGCACACACAATGATTAGGCAGAAATCCTCAACTTGTTTAGTGGGCCTCTCTTCGGCAGCAAGAGTAAGAAAATTCAATTAAGCTTCTCAAACTAAGAGTTCCCCTCGAGGAACTTCACCACTACATGCATCTTGCATGTCTCCAAACACATGAAAACTCCTCGTGAAGAAGACCGGGAAACTGCGGCATGCCATCCTCCTCCATCACTACACGCATCTTGTATGTCTCCAATACATCAAACTCATCGTGAAGAAGACTAGGAAACCACGGCATGGCATCATGCTTCGATGCCCTAAAGTCATCCTCGCCTCCTTCTAACTAATGATCAAACCAGCGCATGTTCCACAAACAACATGCTAGCATACCTGTCATACAACAACTGCATCACTCCCAACCGTCTAGATGTGAATCTTGAAATGCTTTGCTAGAGTTGCACATCCTCCTCTTGCACCCTCAACAACTCAATGACATTCTTTCTACGCTTCTCAAATGTTGCAACATGAAAAACCCAAGTATTAGTATCCCTTTTTTGCTAACCTCAAATAGTGAGACCTCTTCTATTCTTGAAACTCCCTCGTAGCATCCTCCTCCTTGACCACGACCACTTGAATCTCCTTCGTATCTTCTTTCTTGACCACATCCGCTCCACTTCTTTGATCGACAATATCCTCACATCCTCCCGATTGTTAAGATGCTCAACCATTTGAAATGCCCCATGCCTCCTCGAGTCCCTTATCTCCCTCGAGGTCTACTAAAACATGACCGAAAAGAATCGAAGAAACCTTAGTCTTGTCTCCAACACCCTTCTAGTCGTACTCTCAAAATGCACATATTATTAGCAGTCCTCTACAAACTAATGAAACCATGGCTCACACAACGAGTTACGACTAAACTTAAAGCTGGCTCATGTCTCATAACACGTAACATAAAAATGGCAAAGCCTTCTCTCACATTAAGTAGGGCCGGCTACATAGATTCTTGCTCCAATCCATGTTGAAAAAAAATAGATTATACGCTGGTTGTTGGCTACTTAACGCAATCCTAACAACGAGGGATT
Source organism: Ottelia alismoides (assembly GCA_037367405.1). Taxonomy (NCBI): domain Eukaryota; kingdom Viridiplantae; phylum Streptophyta; class Magnoliopsida; order Alismatales; family Hydrocharitaceae; genus Ottelia; species Ottelia alismoides. The sequence goes on from JAZKJV010003757.1 coordinate 49,176, forward strand.
TGAACCCTGATCTTTTGGGTGGTAGACACGTAGCACTACCAGCAGACCATTACGAGCAACCATGGTATTAAAAGGCTAGCCTCGAGGCGGTCGAGGCGGTCGAGGCGGAACGAGGCGGGGCTTTTTAGCCTCGAGGCGTACGCCTCAGATGGAATGGATGAGGCGTACGCCTCAGAAGGTCGAGGCGGTCCGAGGCGGTGAGGCGGTCGAGGCAGGGCGAGGCGGTCTGTGAGGCGTTTTCTGAAATTTAAAGCATTTTTTAAGGATCTAAATTGTCTTATTGGTAGTTTTAGATGCTTATAAATGTATAGTTGTATAGGATATATATTTACAAGATGAATTCTTGAAATTTTAAGTTTGTTCATAATCATATTAAGCATTAAACTTGTCTGATTTTTCCAAGAAATTCTTAATATTGCACTTTTAAATACACAATCAATAAAGTTTAAAGGAAAAAGAGTGTTAAGTGAGGTGACATAATGAGAAACGTAATATACCAACTAGAAAAAAGCAAGATTAGATTCAAGGTATGTCAATGTTGTCATATTTATATATTAGTCATGTAACAAATACATCTAATCATAATTTTTCATGCACCACAATATTTTTAGTGAAAAATATGTTGTCTTTGATATTTTAATGGCAATTATAGCTAATGATTCTATTTTTGATTGGGTAGAAATTTAGTAGATAGGTTTATGGAATTTACATATCCTTTCTTTCACGTTCTTATCTTCATAATTTCATCATATATTACAATGTTATATATTATATGTATGTCAATTAAGATAATTTCATCATAAATATATTTATTATACTTTTTGTAAGTATTTTTCTATACAAACTGAGGCTTACGCCTCGACCGCCTCGAGGCTACGCCTCGCCTCGCTTCCAGGGAAAACGCCTCGTTCCGCCTTTCGTTTTTTAAAACCTTGCGAGCAACATATGATCTAAAAATGATCTAAGCACAGATGTGATAGAGGCAATCACATATGCCTATATCACCCTTGATAAAACAAGGGGCCCCACCTACCTCAACCCCACCTTCCTCAAATCCACGCATAACTCCTCACTACACACAATCATAGCATTCCTCCTCCAACCTATGCTCGTGTTAATAGGATCACCCACCATGACCCATATTCCACAACTGTTACCGCCTCTCTGCCTCCGCCCAACCTAAGGACTAAACCAATCACTTCCAAACTCCTCAAAGAAACCTCCACTGTCACAATCAATTGAACTCGAGGTCCCACTTGTCATTCCCCGATCTGACGTCACATTACCCCGTGGCCATAAGGTTAGGTGAAACTGCGCAACCTCGAGCATCCCACTCCTCTGATTAGTCAACCACCTCTGAATGCACCCTCCAGAGCTCTCCATTAATTGAGCATGGCATGCCACCATGACTAACTAAAGAAACATACAAGGGCTCACTCAAATCCAATTAAATCAAAAGGGCTCACTCAAATCCAATTAAATCAAATATGGGCTTCTCCCAACCTTATATGCACCAATGCTACAACAAGACCCTGCATTCCAAAATGGAATTTCAATTGAGACCCACCCAACACCCATCATGAGATTGGCAACTTGATCCCACTCTACCCATCGAAAGCACCATCACCCCCTCTGAAAAAACAAGCTTTAAGTTCAAGATAACAAATATGCACCTTGGAAAAGGGATTTGGGGGGTCCCTTTTTTAATACTCTTATTTTCTCTTCATGGGATGACGGTCCTATACCTGACCTCAAAACTAGACCCTACTTGACCCACCACCTGCAAGAGCCACTTCACCCTATTAAAAGGTCCCAATTGCTAACTCCCCTCAGTTCCATAAACTCCCTCTTTATCCCCACCCCTTAAAAGCATTCTTAGAAGCAGAAAGGCACCTCCCTCAACCATATACCACCTCCAGATTCCTTCCTTTCTCCCCAACTTCCATCTGAAATGCCACATCATCTACCCAAACCGATGTGCCCACGTCCATGCCATAACCAAAGCTCCTTAATACCCCCTACATAAGCCCCTCCATGTCAAGGATTGTCTGTTGCCATGCCACCTAGTGCACGACCCTCTACCAAATTCATCCAAGTATTCCCTCGTCGCAACCTCTTTCCCCCACTATCACCATTTGAACCACCGCCATGAAGGTCGCCCCCTCCTTAACCACCTCAACCTCCTTTGGAACCAAGCTTCCAACTACCACTGACACAAGCAAGCACAACCTAACCTAGGCAGACAACCTCGCACATACTCTCCACATCCCCCCAACCCTATTTCCAATCCTCACTCTCTCCATCAATACAAACAGGTGTTGATGCATCAATGATGTACTGCATTTCTATAGAGAGATATAAATTAAGCTTCCTTTTAAGACAGAAAAAACACCCATTGACCGTGATAAATTTTTCGACCTAACCATGCGGGTGGATATATGCACCGAACTTCTCACTTTCAACTTAAAGTATCAGTCTAAATCTTAAAGTTTAAAATAATCTAGACTAACAAAATTTTAAGTAAATGGGATAAAAGTTTCTAAGGTGAAAAGAGGCTCGACATGGCCCAAAAAACCTGGCACTACAAGAACACCGTAGGTCATGACACGCCCTCGCCCAGTGCTCCACCCCCTCCCACATGAAGCTCCCCACCCCCATCCCACGTGAAGATGACAACATCCCTCGACACCCTCACCCCCAACCTCTCCATCAACCCAAAAGGAGGTTGAGGCATTCAAATATATAATGTGTTTTTAAACTTTAAGAATCAACATCCATTTACAGTAAAAAAAGTACTAAGCCTTCTCCCACTATAAGTAGGGTCGGCTACATGGATTCTTGCTCAAATCCATGTTGAAAGATTCGACTATTTTTTACGTTGACCGTCAACTACCTAACGCAACCCCTGCAAGAGTGGGATTTGGAATGTACTAAGCCTTATCCCACTATAAGTAGGGTCGGCTACATGGATTCTTGCTCAAATCCATGTTGAAAGATTCGACTATTTTTTATGCTGGTCGTCAACTACCTACCCTGAATATATAATTAAAAAAGGCATACAAATATCTAGTTCTGAGTAAACATAACAATTAATTAAGACCATGTTGGTTGTCAAGGCATGTCCATTCGCTCTAGGTAATATGGGCTCGACTTCCTTTGAGCTATGAGAAAGATGATAGGCTTCCTTCTTTTTTTAATGAGAAATATGGGGAAAGCCAAAGCCCTGAGAGCCGACCAGTCCCAGGATAGTCGACGTGTGATGATGCAAACGAATTCCGGCGTCAACGATAAAATTAAAATAATTTGGCGGTGGAATATCGGTGGAGAAAAGGAGAGGTTAAGAAGAAGAAAACTCGTCGGTAACGAGGGGTTGAAGGAGGAGAACCGCGGAGATCGCGTAGAGGGAGAAGAGAAAGAGGGAGATACTGAGATAAACTCAAATTTTCATAATACTTCACTGAATAAAACAATGGGTTACCCTCTCTTTATATAGGAGAGATGGGTTTACAAAAATAGTAAACAAATCAAAATTGACAACTAACTTTATCCTAATTGGACTCTAACAACTTTCAATTGACCCCTAATTACTCTAATTAGACTCTAATCTAATTAATTGACCAAAATTGCAATTAAAATCTACGAAATAAACGTTGAGATCACAGGCGATCTCAATTATTTAATTAGCCCATTACGACCGCTAAAAACGTAAATAAAATTGACAATTAATTAATTAAATAAATGTGACCCTATAATTTGGGGGCACGCTGCATCAACTCTCCTCCGCTAAAATTCGTCTCCCGACGAATTGCTTGATGTAGTTGCGTCGTTGGAGCATTCACCCTCGAATGGCGACGCAGCGGGGTGACGTCGCGAGGGGAGAAAGACGGCGGCGAGGGCTGGGGGGTCCGTGGGCGGGAGGGCGGCGAGAAGGAGGCGCGGGGGCGATGGCGAGTGCGCGGGGATGGGAGGAGCGGTGATGCGCAGGGGCAGATCATGGGGTGGGTGACTGCGGCGCAAGGGCGGGGCGGCGTGGGCTGGTGAGTAGGGGGCGGCGCGGGAAGAGTCTGGAGGAGGGGGTGTACTGGGCGAGGCGGCGCGCGGAAGAGGGGGCGCTGGCGGCGCGGGGGTGCTGGTCGAGGCGGCGCGCGGAAGAGGAGAGGGTTGCGGGTAGGGGCGGTGCGGTGGGGAGGGCGAGGCGAGATGGAAGGCGGCGTGAGAGGGGAAGAGGGGGCGCTGGGGCTCGGGGAAGAAGGTCGCGGGTAGGGAAGGTGGGCTGGGCGTTGGCGGCAAGAATGGAAGTAGGAAGGCGGAGGCGTGATTTTCAGGTCGTGTCGATGGCGTCTCCGGCGGGTGGCGGTGGTGATGAGCAACCGGGAAGGCACGGGCGAGAGGAAGGGTTGGAGATGGCGATGGGAGTGGCGGTGCTGCGGAAGGGGAGGGGCCAGAGCCGTGCGCGAGCGGCAGTGGAGTGGAAACCGTCATTGGGTTGGATATCGGTGATGACGGATGGTTCGAAACACCCAGGACAGCAGCCGTTCCGTCATTGGCGGCGTGATTTTCTTCCTCAAAAGTCTGGACAGCAGCTTGATCGGCTTCCACGGCGAGTTTTTCGTCGTTAAAACTTGTGGCAACGGCTTCGATGGTTGACGGCTTTGATTGGGCGTCGCGGAAGGCCTCAAAAATTGGCCATTAGATCTCGAAATAGCGAGTTGAAGTTGATTTGCAAATCACGAACCATGTGCTCCGTCTCCTTGAAGGAGGCGTCGACGGTGGAGATGGTTCGTCGTGTTTGTTCGGATGAACGTTGATGTCGGTGCGGGCGCCGGGACGGATCGTTAGATCGTGAGGACGATCTAAAGGCCATGCTCTGATACCAATTGATGCAAACGAATTCCGGCGTCGACGATAAAATTAAAATAATTTAGCGGTGGAATATCGGTGGAGAAAAGGAGAGGTTGAGAAGAAGAAAACTCGTCGGTAACGAGGGGTTGAAGGAGGAGAACCGCGGAGATCGCGTAGAGGGAGAAGAGAAAGAGGGAGATACTGAGATAAACTCAAATTTTCATAATACTTCACTGAATAAAACAATGGGTTACCCTCTCTTTATATAGGAGAGATGGGTTTACAAAAATAGTAAACAAATCAAAATTGACAACTAACTTTATCCTAATTGGACTCTAACAACTTTCAATTGACCCCTAATTACTCTAATTAGACTCTAATCTAATTAATTGACCAAAATTGCAATTAAAATCTACGAAATAAACGTTGAGATCACAGGCGATCTCAATTATTTAATTAGCCCATTACGATTGCTAAAAACGTAAATAAAATTGACGATTAATTAATTAAATAAATGTGACCCTATAATTTAGGTCACGCTGCATCATGTGACTAGAGCTGAGATCTTCTTTCAAGGCAATCTACAAGGTGCGTCATTAGAGGGGGAAAGTCCAGTCAGCAACATCGTTTAGGTTTAGAGAGTTGGAAAATCTTCTCCCGATCCTTTCTCTTCCAATCCACTTCGTACCTCAGGCTTGGGAATACCTGGTCTCCCGGGAGAGGTTTTTCCTCAAGTGAACCTTGACTTATTATGTTGCTCATATAAGTAAGCTGAGGAGAGGATCCGAGGGAGGGCTAGCGGACTGAGACTTCCCCTATATATAATGCTTCTCATATAAGCTATGAGACCCTCTAGATATCCAGGTCTGGACCTCTTTCCAATTACTTCCCAGTGCTAGAAGTCCTAATATAAGGAAGTTGGGGGCCGTTCACTGAGGTCTCAATTCAGAATGAAGAGCCTACCTGAAGAATGCCCAGAAGGCATGAATATATAGTATCCCAATAAGACCTAGCCTAAAGGTTTTCTCAGTAGTATCTAATTATATTGAAAAACTTGCTTTCGCTTTTTTTATATAGTTTCTAGTTGGGCATCTCGCTTTCTGACTTCTTGCCTACCGCTTCGGCTTCAAGCAGGCATAGACATATGCACGTCCTTCCAGGGGAATTTGGATCGGAAAAAGAGCAGACTGCACGGAGAGAGGCGCATAGGACAACAGGGTCAAGAGAGGATGTCCCCCAGGCCTCTAACTACACCCTCTGACTGACATACCGTCGACCTTCCCCGATAACACAAGATAAGATACCGAAGACAAGAAAGATCTCCTTTTAATATGTTTTTTCTTAAAGACTAAGGTATTCAAAGTGAGAGAGTAATCCAGGCCAATGGTCAAAGAGTAGAGTGAGGGTCCTCAATATTCTAAGAAGAATCCACTGCAATTACCAAGTCACTATCTGATGAATCCTTGCCCGGGTCAATCTCGGAATCGACTCCTGAATTCTGAAGAGTGGAGTTGGATGAATTGAAGACTTCGACCCTTCATTAAGCAACGAATGAACCAAGCTTGGAGCATTGTAGCTGTGAGTATAGGAAGAGGTTTTGAAGGGTCCCGGGAAGTATCCTGATGTCAAGGGCCGGTCCATTAGGTTGAGGCCAAGTAGATTGGACCGGGTTCATCGAGGGGCAAATCAATGGGTCAAGTATGGGGGGCTTGTCAACCTCGCCTCCCGTAATTATATACCTAGAGCTCGTAGCTTGTGAATGCGGATAGGTCAGATTTCCCTCTCCTCTCCCTGATTGTCCTAGTACAGACTTCCCTTTCATTCATATACTTATACGAAAAAACCCTGAGACTAATTTTCTCGTCTGAACGCTCTTTCTCTCGTCTCCGCTTAACAGCTTCTAGTCTGCCCCGCTAGTCAAAAGCCCTTTCGGCTCACAAGGCTAGGGAGACGTCATTAAAAGGTCGAGTCTAAGCTTCTAAACAAAAATGCTCTAAGTTTCCTAAAGAAGTCAGATCCATACGCCCTGAGGTCCCCTGCTATGAATATATAGTCGTGAGGCCATCGGGATAAAGAACCCGGCTCTTTTTCCGACCTCAGTCTCGCCGCAGGTGATCACACGTACTTCCCACCACACCTAGGTAGGTCAGGTCAGTAGCAGTACACACTTTCAAGTCAATTCTCGACTTCTCATCCCTGCTCGCTTAGCTCGCTCCAGACCTCTGAAAGCTTTTCCGGGACCTTTGAGTTCATGCTTAGAAGAGCGGAAATCGCCCCTTTAAGATCATATGGATCTGAGAAAGGCTAGCTAATCATGAGATCCGAGTTAGGGTAGTTAATCATGAGTTCTGGTTGTTGGGCCTGAAGGTGGTCGGAAAGCAAAATCAGCAACAAAGTCTTTTAAGCAAAGTCAGACACTTGATCTTCCCATCTTTTTGTATAATTAGTTGTTGAGAGTTTGATCTAGTTTGAGAAGCAGACTATCGATCCCCGAGTATATCTAGAATCGGCCTTGCGGGTGGGATATAAAGAAATTGAGAATCGACACCCGCTCCGTTGCTTCTACTCTTCTGCTTCTCATCCTAGGCAAGAACTTGAAGAGGTCGATCTCCCACCAGGGTTCAGCCCCAAAGTAGTACTGTGCCTCAAGGCCTCAAGCTACTAACCTTTGTCGAGCGACCACGCTTTCTTATATCCCAAACCTCCACGAAGAAATACAACTATATAACATCAGGCTTCCGGCCTGGAATCAGCTTTTCTTAGCCTCTTGCTTCGCTACCGCAACTAAATATTCTGGGCATAGTCGATAAAGCTGCCCATACTAGCCTGCTTTTCTTACCTGCCCACAGACGGCCCTATAGTAGTGACGTGGTGACCTCCCTCCTGAACTCGCTTATGGGGGAAGACCTGTCAGCTACCAAGCCCTTGCTGTTGCTCTAAGATAAGTAGTTCTCCAATTGGTCTGCCTTGCGAAATCCTACTATCTTGTCGGAAGAATCCTCAGGTACGGCTGGTATAGAGCCTCAGATTAGCTCGAGGGAAGTGTGTATAACAGAGGACCTCGTATGAATTCGAACTAGATTTCTCCCGGGAAGAGAGTGAAGCGAGAGGGGATGAATAGTGGGAAAGGAATCATCACTTCCAGGACGAGAATTTCCAAGTACCTGCTTGTTCAAAGCGTCAACCAAGAGGCATAGATAGCGCTATCCCTAGGAGGAAGAAGAAAGAGGGGGGTATGACCGGGCTTATGAGATATAGTTGAGGAACTACTAAAATTCTTGGAAAAATTGGCTGGAACCATTCTCATTCTCTTGGCTAGCTGTTGAGTTTTGTCCTGGGAAAGAGGCAATAAGTGCCACGAAACGATGCGTTGTGACTAGTCATTGGCGCGTAAACACTGCGATAGCTTGGAACCCGGTGGGTAGCAGAGTTATACAGAGTTAGTTGGCCCCGGAGCGGAGGAGTGGGAACTAAGCAATTGATGTCTTTGCTAAGTGAGGGGGCCTATAGCCGGTTGCGGTAGACTTCTTTTTCGTTTCACCTAATATATAGTAGCGAGAGAGTTCGGCGAGTTGAGTTAAGCTGTGTGGGGAGAGCCGCGGATTCAGGGGTGAAGAATTCCCTTCCTCAGTACTACTAAGTTAAACAATTTCTTTCCTCTCCTTTCAGGTCTTTCGCCTGCTACTATATATGATGCCACTGTTGCAAAAGTCGGCCGACTAGGCCGACTAGTCGGCCCGACTAAACAACTCGGATGGGTACCCGACTTGAATAGGGAAAGTCGGGCTATAATCGGGTAGACCCGATTAGTCGCCCGAGTTATCGGCGTAGTCGGCCGAGTAATCGGCCGTTTTCTGCATGAAAATTCTGGCATCCTAAAATACCCGGTTACCCGAATAAAAGGAATAAAAGTTCCAAACAGAAACCCATCCCCTCTCGCATACCCGACCCCCGCTGCCCTAGCACCCAACCCCCCGCTGCCCTAGCTCTCGACCCCCGCTGCCCTAGCTCCCCACCCCCGCTGCCCTAGCTTCCAAAGGCGACGTCTCCTTCTCGCTGCCATCGCCGCTCGCCACTCGCTGCCTCACTGCTCACCCAGGTCTCGCCGCTCGTCGCCCAAAACTGAGGTTAGACTTTTTTGTTTTTATTTTTCGTTTTTTTCTTTTTATATATGTATTATATGAATAGCATGCCCTAATCAAAAATGTTTTTGAACTTAACTTGTATGCCTAAACACCAAGTTTTATGTGCCTAAACCGACATTTGCTCTACACAAGGATTCTAATATGCTCTACATATGTGCCTAATATGTTTCTATATTTTTCGTAATAGTCTGTTTATATATGTATTATATGAATAGCATGCCCTAATCAAAAATGTTTTTGAACCCAAATTGTATGCCTAAACACCAAGTTTCATTGCTATGCAGTGTTTTATGTGTGTAAATGTTTAGGCATACACATCATAACATTCAGACACATAAAACTTAAGTAGTATTTACACCAATAATATTTTCATAACACTTAGTTTTCATAAAACATTCCTATAAACACCATGCCCTAACACTTTTATGTGCCTAAACCGACATTTGCTCTACACATCATTGCTACCGACATTTACATAAAGATAAAACATTCCTATAAGCTTAAGTTGTATGTTGCTTAACTTGGAATTTCATTTATGGTTGTCACTTAAAAATATTAAAACTGTTAAATATATGAATACAAATAAGAGTATATGCTATAAAAATTGATTTATATATTTAAAATAATAAAAAAATTCCAAACCGACTAATGCCCGACTAAATCCGATTACTCTTCCGACTGCCGATTAATCCTTAGTCAGTGACCCTGCCGACCGAGTACCGACTGCCGACTTCTGCAACCTTGTATGATGCAGCTCGACGAATGGCTTTTTTCCAATTCCGCAAATAGTCAAGCCCTAATATATAATAGGAGGGTCTATCCTGCACTTCTAACCATCTATAACAAATTCCCTCGAAGACCCGGAATCTCTTCTTCTCCTCTGACTCACTCTTAGTCAAGTCAAGGAGTAGGACTTCTGGAAATTGCTTCTCCTCTTAGTCTAAGGAAAGGAATAGATACCAGTTAGGGCTAGGAAGTCTTAGGAGTTCACTTCCTTTCCTCCTAAGCTCGGTTTCAGGAGTGGATACATCATATTGGTACTTTCCCCTCTTGGATGTCCCAGCGGTCCAGGGTTCACTCGAGACCTCGGTTAAGAGTAGAGGAAACCTGACCTCGAACTCTCCTAAGGAGAAATTCAAGCGGAATTTCTCAAATCTTCAAATATATAGTAATAAGCCTGAGTTCTATCACCATTCGGGAATCGCCTAAATAGAACTAGGTTTTCTAGTATTATATATCTAGTTATATTTAACATGAAAGGTTAGTCCTCCACCTTCCAAAGGAGGTGCCAGAGATGAGCCCCTGTTATATAACTATTCGAAGGTCACGGAGAAGATCCGAAGTCGGAGGCCTATCAACTTCCTGTAAGCATCGGGAAAGGAAAGAAAGTCTAGACTAAGCAAGCATTCCGCCCAGCAGAGCCAAGGAGAAGGTAGTTGCAGTGCTCATCTATGAAGGCCGCATAGCGGCGAAAGAGAGGCGGGAACCCTAGTAGGTAGGCTCTCTACCTGATGACAATTATATAGGCGTGAAGGCTAGCCTATATAATAACAGTGATAAGTTTAAATGACCCTATATAATTGTCATCAGGCATCCATTTACAGTGATAAGTTTAAATGGGACAAAAGTATCCACTCAAAGTATTGACCTAAATCTCAAACTTCAAAGTAATGCTATTGTGGCAAATCCAGAAGTAAATGTGACAGAAGTTTCTAAGTAGGGGTTCTTTGGAGAATATGACATTGATGCAAAAGAAAACGCAAAAGATATATATACTTGAAAAAACTCTAATGCAGGGCCCTCTAAAATATTGGAATCCTGAATTGACGACAATGCTTAGATGATCACTACCACAGCACGTCCCCCTTATTTCAGGGTTAAAATTATGATTCGGATTTTGGACTTGCCTGGAATACCACACCATCAGATCTGATCTACTTTTTGGCATGCATTTGACGCTAAACTCACACTCCCCAGAGCAGAAATCATCAGAGGAGAAGCATGACAAACTCAACCAATCGATATGCATACCATTAAATGCCAATTTTTTACAATATTTTTCTTACCCTCAGCCGAAGCTCCTACAAGCGACAATCTTTCCATAAAATTAACCGGAAATAAATGAAGCAGACAATTTAAAAAAACACAAAAAACAACCAAAAAATCGGACCTTTTCCTGGAACGCGTCTGATCAAGACAGCAGCCATCCCCGTACACGGCTTCGATATCCGCCCTATTCCAAGGGGAAGAATAAAACATTCGCAACACATTGGCAGGGAGAACAAAAATTACACCAATGACAGCAACCAAAACCCTCACCCAGACGGCGGCGGCAGCTCGTCGAGGTTCCACCGGAACTCACCGTCGGATCCACCACCGACGTCGTCGATCCAGCAGTAGTCCGGCATCGAGCTCGATCCCATTCGACCGGAAAACGCGAATTTCCTGTGCTCGTGCGCAGGCGATCGACGACGGGAGTTGGGATAGGGTTGGAGATTGCGAGGGAAGTGACGGTGAGCGGGAGATGAGGCGGGAGGAGTGGTATTGGGGGTTTTCTATGGGCTGGAAGCCTGGGACACGGGGAGATAGACAGCGGGGCCATTTTATAGGGATGAGGCCGGCGTCCAATTGCCACGTGGCGCTCATATTGAGTTGCTTTTGCGATGGGAATATTTGTCCACTCTCTTTTGTGATTTTGTTAATTATTAAATTTATGAGCTGTCGGATCAGGTGCTGTTACGAACTGTTCTTGGAAAGATAACACAAGTAAAAATGGTGCTTTTTATATTTATGTCCCTCTGAGATTCTGCTATTAATAGTTATACATTTAAATTTTTTTCACATCAGTTGTACCCTTTTATTCTTAAAAAATCACAGTTCTATCCTTCTTTTAAGGCAAAATATGAGTTATCTTCTTTTAAGGTAAAATATGAGCATAACTGTAATCACAGAAGAACATAATTTTGAATTTAGTAAGAATACAATGGCATAAATATTATTGCGAAAAAGGGAGGGATATGAGTGTAATTGCATAATCTTAGAGGGGTACAACATAAAAATAATAATTTATTTTTATTTTTAGTTGATGGGGGGTTGTTGTAAGAATTTGTGATAATGCGACTTTTTGTGAATTTTAAGAGAATAATCAATTTTTATTGATTTATTATATGTAGAATATGAAGATGATGTAATATTAGAGGATGAAGCACGTAACCAAGCTACGTGCAACTTCAATATGCATCACTTCGCCGCCACTCATTTGATCTAGAAATTCCAAACAACGCGTGTTCTTAAGGAACGTGTTATGTTGGTTGTTCATTCCAAGATATATCAATGATCGACGAAGGTTATGAGACACGCAACTTCCATATAGCTTAGCTACATATTCCATTTTTCTGTTATTAGTGCATGTGTTTCCTAATGTGGTGTTTATATTAGTAGTGAGTAGCTATGTGTTATATTTTGAATAATGGTGTTTATGAAATTTATCAATTAAGTTTCTAATGTTAATTTCAATTTATTGGTCAAGCAGTACTGGAATAATGAATTTGGTTAAATGAATATATATATCTTTAACCAGTTTTAGGGAAAATTATATTTTTAACATGAAAATAGAATTTAAATATATTCTTTAGTATTTTGATGTAATCTATATTTTCAACGAATACGATTTACCCTCAATTACAATATTTTGTTACATTCATTACAACATATATATAGTATACAAGCATGCATATGTGTGTGTTTGTGTACGAGTGTACAATGAAACCTCTCCATCAAAAGATTTGGTTAATTTCATTTCATAGTTTTGAAGGAAATGGTGAGATCCTTAAGCGCATTTTGGAAGAGTGGGGATAGCATCGTATGTCATCGAGAGCGACTAGTCACACTAATTGCTCGAGGCAGCGGAAATTAAAAAATTTTCATGCGATGAAACCATATGATCCCGTAACACTTCTCGGATTGTACCATCTAAATCACAAACAAGTATTAGAGTTACCTCTTGAAGCGTGGTTACGTTCGAGTCTCTAAACGAAGAGATCTCCTGTCTCGAGTCCGATTCGACGAAGGAGATGCTTGCGAGCGCGTTGATGAAATGTGTGCTTCTCGCAATCCATGTTGATGATCCAAGCAACGGATCTCCTGATCTCGACGCACGAGATCCGACGTCTTCTTCATGAGTGAGGTGCATCGAAGGAGACGGAAATCCACGAGCAAACAATCTGGCAGCATAACGACAATGTTGCGGCAAAGACGACTCTCTCTAGGGCTCCATGTTGGACGGCCACATGAGAGAGGGAGAGAGATGGTGTGTAGAGAATGAGAGAGAGAGAGAGCATACTATTTCTAAAGCTACCTTTTGAAGAGCAAGGGGTGCCCTTCTATTTATAATATTTTGGAATCCATGGATCTCAATCCATTGACAACACAAATCCACTGGCTCACATTGATTTGTGTTTCTTTTAATGGTTATCATCTTGTTGCTAAAAACACAACGATAATTAATTTAATTAGATCAAATATATATTGAATATAATTTGATTTATATTAAATCAATCTATATTAGAGAAATAGGAAGGAGGCAAGCCTCCTTCCATGAGAGGTGTGGACAGTCACCACATTCCTTATAGGAATTGTGGTCGTCCACCCTCTCCACAAAAAAAGGTGGCTTTCTCCTCTTATTCCATGAGATTCCATTATCCCATGAATTTCTCCAATATTTTAGCAACTTTTATTGCAAATTATTTCACAAAAAAATTCAATTTATTTTCTGAACATTGCAATCATGTCATTGGAAATTTGTGAATCGCATTCACAACTCAAAATAAAATGTAAATTACATTTTCAATTAAATTTTCGACATGAATCCAATTCACATCAACATTTTAATTGACAATGTAAATTACAAATAGCTCTCTCTTATATATTATAAATCACGTTTATAATATATATGATTAATATGGATAGTGCTATCCACATTATTCATTAACATGATAATTAAATCACATTTAATCATCTGTAATCTCTATTTTCATGTGCCTAAGTAATATAAATCACATTCACATTATTCACATCTTTCATAATTAAATCACATTTAATTGTCTGTGATAACTCTTATTATAATACGAATCAAATTCATATTATTCATTATAATCAAATCACATTTGATTATCAATTTTCTCAATGCTCGGATACATATATCAACAATGAAATTATCCTAAACTCTTTCAAGGATAATGTGCTTTCTTCGTAGATACTTGAAGATAAGGATCAGGCGATTGTATTGCTCCATGTATAGTAACTTGGATATTGAGATTAAATCTTAAATCCAGATCTTGTAGACCTCTCATAAATGCTTGATTAAATCAAGACTGCAAATCTAATCTTCTTATTGCATCTGAATCACATTCAGATCACTATCCAACCTTTGGACCAAGATCAGATTGCTTCTCTATTGAGAGGAGTCACTAAAATCCAAACCCATTTCATCACTCCCTATGAATGGAATATTCATGGTTATACAATCGTTTATGATCACATCACCCTCACGTATTCTCAATACATGTACATCCTGCATACTTAAGACCCCAAATAAATCAGGAGTATTAGATTTCTTTTCACTGTCTACTTCAGAGTTTTGTCATTAAGTTTCTCATTCGACTACTAGGAGTTGGTATCGATCATATACTTTCCAAAACCATATATCATACCTAGATGTTGATCATATCCTTTCCGAAAGCATATATCAAACCCTACAAATTCAGTCATGCTTCTAAAGCGAGACAACCGTGTGTGGAATTTCATTCTCTCCAATATCTCATAAGTGAGCTCATGTCTTCTGGTTAAATAATGAACCTGGATGATCCCTTTGAGAGATCGTATTACTCATATGCCCTTGCATGTACACCAACGTGTCGTTGTATAGACCTTGGTTAGGTCATCAACCTATTGGTATGCCAAATGTATATACTAAGATATATGGTAACACATCTATCTCCTGTCAGAGGGTGCGTGTCTATATCGTGACAGCATACGAATAGGACTTTGGTTATCTCGATCCCGTTATGTCAACTCTTTGACCTAACATATCTAACACCTCCAAATCTCTATTCCTATGCAGAGAACCTGCATCAAGAGGTCAGGTAGATATCAACCTTTAGAGAAAGGATTGCCTTCTCCTTCTCAAACTAGAGATCCTATTAATAATCATTTGACGGCGCTTGATGAGTCCGCAATCTAACTCTTTAGATATTCGTCCAAGCACCAGCCTCTGTGATTCAATATTGAATCAACAATTGTACGATTATTAAGATGTCCATGGTACATAACCCTAATTGTACTAAGGGACCTATTATGCAAATTAATTATTCTTCATTTAAGATCAGGGAATGATAACTGCAATAACATTTATTGCATAATGGCTCACCGTGGGCTCGCATGTCCAACAAGTTTGTCTCTATATCTGATAAAGCGAGATACTATGTACATCAAACCATAGATAAAGTTTAAGCACATAAAATGAAAGTTTTAACAAATAGGACCTTGTCTGCTCTTATCCCAACCATTCTTCGATAGGGGTCGGGTCGTATGTTGTAGCATCCCCCTGTTGTAACGCAGGGGATGCCTCGGATAGGGGAATGGATGTCCTTGATATGGGGTGGGGGATAGTCAGCCCCCCATCTGGGTAGTCCATTCCCGATCTGATGCATCCCCTACGTTACAACGGGGGAGGCTACAACAGACGATCCACGCACTCTTTGATAGCTTCAATGGCAAGATACCATGTGAACCTATAGTTTATCAATGGAAGGCACTCGATATCAACGTACTATATCAAGAAAGTACATCATCATAATGTACTTCATTGCATGTCATGAAACCTACAATATCAAGAAACATCGTCATTAAGAATACATTGCATGTCATAAACCATGTAATCTCATAGCCATCAACGAGAGGATTCTGGCATCAGTTGGTAGCATCAAATATTTAAATTATTATAAAGATAGGATATATTAGAGTCATTATAGTATTGACTATTATCTTCTTACTATATGGCTAAGGAAGGTTTCATCATTGAAATATGTCTCCCTGTATATGTGGAGGCCTATGGCTTAGGGTTACGTAGAGAGACACCACATGAGATTAGCATGCACTTGACTGGGGGAGCATAGACACTCCCGTTCAAGCTAGATCATGTATGGCAATCATGCTCAACTTGTTATAACATTTTCTAAATTGTGTACGAACGAATGGTATGGTGAACATATTGACAGTCTAATATATGGAAGGAATACTTAAAGCATGCAACAATCCTCTTTCTACCAGGTCTCTAGTGTATTAGTAGTCAACTTCCACATGTTTGGTACGTTCGTGAATCATGAGGTTGTTTTATAAATATTACTTGCTTATCATACCTGAGCTCCAAAGTCTTGATGGAAGCGATATGAAGATTTGTAAGTACAATTTGGTACTATACTAGTTTTCCTGTTACATGAGCCATAGCTATACATTCACTCTCATCATATTACTGGGATACTATTATTTGTTTCTTGCTCCCTCAAGTTACCAATTTCCCTTTTAAGTAACTACAAAAACCTGGCAATAGATTTTTGTCTTGCAGTAACCTCTATAATCTGCATCGAAATAGGGTAAGAGATCAAAAGTGGCGACTGTGAATATATTTCTACGAGAATACTCAACATATATGAAGACCAAAGAGGTGGACGTTAGCAGTGGCGGGCCCATAAATTTATACGAGAGAGGGCATCCTAATATACAAATGGTTATGATTTTACAAAAATATGATGTCTGCCAAAAAAATATAAGATAAAATATAGAGATGATTTATTTATTAATCTTGCTCACTAATCCACAATATATAGGAACACATAACACATCTAAATTACATAATAACATTAGAGTACAATTTATTAAGCAATTTATAAAATAGTATCACATATATTGGATATGCGATACATACTAATCTATTTATAAAAAAAACTAATTTTGAATGGAATAATATTAACAACATAATAATTTTAAATGCAAAAAAGCAACGAATTTATTATATGCGATAATAAATATTCTAATGACTAAGTTTTGGAGAAAAATTGACAATCAATGATAAATTAGGAATACATAAGAAGCATCAAGAATATTGTAAATATTATTTTTTAAAATCTTAGTTTCCAAATAAATTGAAACAGAAATTAAAAATAACAATCCATCGTAAGGCTTGAAAAGAGCCTAAATATGCTAAGATATCCCACTAGTAATTAACAAAATTTGAACGTTAACCAATGGCATCCATCATGATAAATAAATAATGCGTTATATGAATATTATTTTTTGAACTAATTAGATGAGGAAAAAATAGCCAGTTATCCCAAGTAAACCTAGATTAATGTCATCACATTATGATTACATTATCGATTATTGTATACATGACCAGTTATTCTTGCACTTACTGTCATTGGTCCGATCATCCTGAGGTCGGTGTGGTCCTTGCACTTACTGTCATTGGTCCGATCATCCTGAGGAAACATGCTATTTGAAGCATGGATATCTTGTGTCTCCTCGTGTAACCGAGTGTATTGAGCTTACTGACACTTATGCTCCTACTACAGAATAGAAGTTGGATGCTATTGTCTCACGTGTGAGGGAGATAATGACTCTTGCTACCATCGTGACTAGTACACCTACATGTCCTTAGATTGCATCCATTGTTGGAGCCTCTTCTAACACCTCTGATATATTCTATGCTTTTACCATTTGTCACATGGATTCTTGTACTTCTCATTGCTTGTGAGGAGATAAGGCCTAGTTTTCTTCATACATATATGTTCCTGAAATGACTCAGCTTGTCAGCTACAAGCAACATATCTGTTCATGTGATGATTAGATATAATAGTCTATCAACTGGGGTCGTCTGTGGCAACTTACATCTTTGACCATTCTCGATTCATAGACGAGTGCCTTGGGATCCACAAATTACTGTATTGGCTTAGCCCCAACATCCTTGTCTCCAACAGTAGATCGGTGACATACTTCCATTGAGACATAACTCGAACTCACACGGACCATGTTAGTTCAACTCCATGGAAGTATCTTAAAGGCCATAAGTCTTTGATCACAAATTGCTTTCCTAGTTGCTTCGCAACTTCTGTAATGTCGTCCACATAAACCAGCATTATCACGATTCCTTTTCCACTCTTCTACATGAATAAGGAATGATCTACTAGAGACCTATAAAAACTCAAGCTTTCTAAGAATGTGATAATTTCTGAAACCAGACTTGAGTGTTATGTTTAAGCTCATACATGGCTTTGCATAGTAAGCGTACTTTATGACACTCTCTTTGACCCTCGAAGCTAGGAGTTTGTTGCATATACACCACCTCATATACATTGTCATATAGAAAGTCATTCTCCACATCAAGTTAGTGTAAAGACTAATCACGTTGTATGGATACTGATAAAAAAATATGTATTGTGGAGAGAAGAGAAACTAAGGAGAAGGTGTCAAAGAAGTCAACGTATGTCTGAGTAAACCCCGTGGTGATTAATCGAGCCTCGCATCCAGCAATCAATCCATTAGCATTATATTTGAATGCAAATACTCATCCAGATCCAACAACTTGCCGTCATTAGGTGGATCAGCTAGTCGTCATGTGCCACATTCCCTCAATTGCCAGTCCTCATATGGAGTCACAAAGCTCCTTATCACGATTACAATGGAAATATGTGGTGGATGAAGCTTCAACAAATCAGTTATAGGACAATCCAAGGCATGAGAAGGAAACAGCGGTTGTTGGTAATTCTTTGCTCTTCAATATTGTAAGAATGACTGAAGCATACACACATCATAGTCGCTCGCTTGTTTATTGCGACTGCAGGACTGCAAGTGTGATTTCAGCTAATTAGCTTCAAAGAAGCAAAAGCTTAGGCAGAGCGGGAAAGGGGTGGGCGGAAAAGCAGAAGGTGGAGGTCCTTGGATGTATGATAATGGAGGTTGTGTTAGACTTCCAAGCCCTGGAGGATAGAGGGGATTGGGTTTGGAGGAAAGGCATGTCAAGCTAAGGGAGAGTTAACTTGGTCTATATTTAATATTTAAGTGTGGTCAACATTTATTAGACGCTGAATATAAGTAATATTTGACACTAATGTTGAAATACATTGAAACATTAATTAATATAGACGTCTACAATATGACATTTTTTGTACATTTCTATCGATGTTTGCAAAATAAAGCGTCAGATTTTAATCCTTTATTTCATGTAGTGTGAATTAACCCCTTATTGTAGCTCTTGAGTGATTGTAAAAATATTGGATTTGCTGAAATATTTTGAAGGTATTTCTACCCCCCATGATCCTTAGAATCTTTCTAAACTACTCGATCTCACAAAGTTGCTCTGTCTTACACCATTGACCCTAGTGTTAATTTTACTTGATTTAATGCATTGGGTTAATATCAAGTTAATCTAACCAGATGAGACTTGGATGGTGGGTCTTTTATCTCCCCCTCTCTTTCTGTATATCCTATCACCCTTCTTCTTCTGGTGAGTCACCTCGAGGGTGGCACCTTTTCTTCTTCCTCCTCGTCTTCTTCTCCCTCATCTTTATTTTCTCTCTCTTTACTCGATCTCCATCTGTCTACCAAATCATCAAATTTGTATTTCTACGGATAAACCATCTCTTCTGATCATGAAAATGATTATTTTCTTGATTTTTTCGGGATGATTTCTTGAAATGATTCATCAAATATTTGAGCATGCTAAACAAATACAAAATAGTCGGGAGAGGGTTACGTGTCAACCTTTTCCTCTCCACATGAGTCCACCATCCACATTAACATAGGGCAACCAAGCAATTGCAAATCACGACACCTTCCATCTTCGCGCTCATCCAACTGCCATCGAGGGTGTCGCTCCAATCTCGGCTCCAGATCCGATCACGGGCAGCGATGGAAGTAGTGGAGGGTGGTCGAGCGATGTTTGAGAGGGGGAAGAGGTCGGGATGGAGGAGGTCATGGTAGGGGGAGAGAGGGGAGGGGGCGAGGAGGTCATGGTAGGGGGAGAGAGGGTATGTTTGGTTGCAGGGTTGGGCAGGGTTGGATTGGGCTGGGTTGGGCTGGGTGAATAGTAATCTGTGAGGAGAAAGTACCCTTGTGAATACTAACCAGGGTTGGGCCAACCCTACCCAACCTTGCAACCAAACAGGCCCTAATGGTCCTTTGCGTCTCTAGTGACTCCATTTCATGTAATTCCCTTGAGAAAATTTTTTATCAATTATCGTTGTTTTAATATAATCTATTGGGGATACATATACATATTCAGTAGCAATTAAAATACTGCATGCGAATGATATGCCAACACGGTGATTCCATGTCATGATCGCGAACTTCTGGAATACATGACAAATATTTTAAATTCAAACCCCATACTCTCACTGGATTTGTGAATTAATACCAACCACACACTTTGTATATTTATTATCAGTTGGAAGGCCTCGTCGTTATTGTTGAAAACAATATCAAAAATTACCACAAGTAAGACACAGATTAACGTGAAAAACCTTTCAACGAGGGAAAAAAACACATGGCAAATAAACCCCAATCTCTTGTTGAGATTAGAGCTCTCTTCACTAACTTATTGAGAAATAAGGGAGATAAGTATAGAAATAGGGGCCCACGGTAAACGGTCCTTCATACAGTGATCCGTTTACCACCCAATTATAATACAAAACGCAACGCTCCCCTTCAAGTTGGGCATACATGTCAACCATGCCCACCTTGCTTACATTCAACTCGTATTGCGTCGTAGGTAGCCCCTTTGTGAAGAGATCAGTAATCTGATCTTCAGATTTCAGGTAAGGCAGACACAATTGTCTAGCATCGATCTTTTCTCAAACAAAATGACGATCTATATCCACATGTTTTGTTCTATCATGTATCACTGGATTGTTTGCTAGATTTATTACAGCTTTGTTGTCACGGAACATCTTTATTGGCATACAAGCTTTAGATCCTACTTCTTTTAACAACAATTGTAGCCATAACACTTTTGTCACACCATTAGCAAGAGCTTTGTATTCAGCTTGTGTACTCGACCTTGAAACTGCATTTTGTTTCTTGCTTCTTTAAATAACAAGGTTCCCACGCAAGTACACAACATACCCAGATGTAGATCTTCCATCGTCAACAAACCCAGCCCAATCAACATAAGTATATCCTTTCAATAGTGACATCACATTGTTTTTTTAAACATAAGTCCTTTGCTAGGGCACTTCTTTATGTAGCTAAAGATCCGATTTATAGCGTTCACATGGATTGTAGTAGGAGCATACATAAACTGGCTAACAATATTGACTGCATAGGTGATGTCAGATCTTGTGAGAGTAAGATAGATTAATTTTCCAACTAACATCCGATATCTACATTTCTCTTCATCATCAATAAGTTTACCATCCTTACTCATTTTATGGTTAACTTCATAAGGTAGGATGCAGTTTTGCAACCCATCATTCCCGAGTCATGAGGTAAATTAAGAGCACAATTTCGTTGATTCAAACACATACCCTGTGGAGATCTGGCCATCTCAATACCAAGAAAATACTTTAGTTGTCTCAAGTCTTTCAATTCAACACTGAAAGAGTCTTTTTTACGCTAGACAATTCCTCTACATCGTCTCCAGTAAGGATCGTGTCGTCAACGTAGACTAGAAGAATATATTTCTTAGTACCATTCCTTTTGATGAAAAGGGTGTGATCTCCATTAGTCTGTCTGTGGCCATTCTTTATCATCACTATCCTGAGTCGTTCAAACCAAGCTCTTGTGATTGTTTGAAACCATGAAGAGCCTTTTTTAGCTTCTTGCAGCATTTATCCATCTGATCATATCCTGGTGGCATCTTCATGTAAACTTCATCTTTAAGACTTCCAATTATGAAAGTATTTTTTATATCCAGTTGGTATATTTTCCAGGAAAATTGAACGACAAGACAAATAATGACTCTAACGGTGTTCATTTTTGCAATAGGAGCAAAAGTCATGAGGTAATTGATACCATATTTCTGACTGTAACCTCTTGCAATCAAGCGGACTTTGTATTTACCAATTTTGCCATCAGGGTTATACTTGATCATGTAGATCCATTTCGAGCCGTCCAAATAAGCATCCTTTAGGATTTTTATAATATCCCACGTATCATTTTTTAAGAGCCTTCATTTCTTCCATCACGGCTTTTGCCCATTTGGGGTCAGATTGAGCTTTAACAGAACTTCTCAGGATAACATGTGAGCCAAGCATAGTAATAAAACTTTTATATTTTGAACTTACCCGAGAGTAAGATACATAACTCTCCACAGGGTAGTGAGATGGAGCCCAGGTTATTCTTACAGCCTTCCTCACAATAATAGGAAGATGCTCCTCTGCATCTTAATTATCATCAACCAGGTCTTCACACTGTTGTTAGTATTCTCAACCAAATCACCAAGGGAAGAAGAACTACTTACAGTGCGATCATGACTTGGATCATCTGAGGAGAGATTGGGATTGTGGTTTGGTTATCATATTTTCCTCATGATCACTGTTGTTGTCCAAAGTCTCTCCTTCGTCCTCAATTTGATCAAGGGAAATAGTATTGCCATCATTTACATTATCCCAACATTCTTTCGTAAAGTGAAGTTCACCTTCATTTTCCTCGACATTCATTTTACTCCACTCTCCTTGAGTTCTTTGCACAGTAGAATTCTTGCTCACGAAAGGTAACATCCCTTGTAACATGAAGTTTTCTTTCAACAGGATCATAGCATTTGTACCCATTTTTGTACCAGAGTAGCTAAGGAAGATACATTTCACAAAGAGAGGATCCAATTTTCTCATGCCAGGTTTATAAATATGAACATAGCATACATACCCAAAAACCTGAAGAGCTAAGCTGAAAGGCATTTTATTAGGATGTAGTATAGCAAAAGGAGCATTTTTTCCGATCACATTAGAAGGACACATGTTTATAAGATGAACAATAGTAAGAATTGCTTCTCCCCAATATGTCTTGGGTGATTTCATTTAAAAAAGAAAAGCCCTTGTAACCTCTAATATGTGATGAGTTTTCTCTCAGCTATGATATTTTGTTGGGATGTATAGCTGCATGAAGCTTCATGAATTATTCCATTCTCTTTTAGAAATGCACAGAGAGATCCCTCCATTTACTCCTTAGCATTGTCATTCCGTAATATTTTTACATTGGTGTCATACTAGTTTTTTTATCATGTTAACAAAGCTTCGAATTATACTCGGGAACTCACGTATGCTCTTCATTTAAGTACACCTAGGTGTATCGAGAAAAATCATCGATAAGAGTCATAAAGTAGAAATTTCCTCCCAAAGTTTTCACATTTGATGGTCCCCAATTCCACTGGAGTAACCGGAAAAAACCCGAGCAAAAGTTATTTCTAAAATCAATAATAAATAGTAAATGATTTTATTAATATTAAGTTGTATAAAAAATAATTATTACTTCCTGTAGAATATTGTGATAATTTTTGTTTACTTTTTAGAGGTATTTAATTACAACTTACTTTTTAGGGTTTCCTTTAATTATATGTATATTTACCTATGCTTTTATATATTTTATTTTTATTTTGTATTTTGATTTTATTATTTTATTTCTTAATTTATATATTTATAACTTATTTTATATTCGTAAATATATTTTTACTGTATTTTTTCTGATATATCATATGCACTTAAATAAATAGGTATATAAAATGTATATGTATAAGTATTATATATTCATCTATGTATTTTCGTATTTTATTTTATTTTAATGTTTTATTAATGGCTTTATTTTAGCTTAATATGTACATATATTATAAATAATATTTACAAAATTATAAAAATATAGAATTATAAAAAAATAATAAATAATTAATAAAATGAATATATTATCCAAGTATATTATACAATAGGGGTCCAAAACCTAACTTTCACATCCTAACTCCGAAAAATACGAAACTACATTCATTAAATAGATTGTTAAATTTTATATACAATTAAAGGTGATTTTAATTTTTTTTGAGTTTTATTTGAGAGATATGGATCTGGAAATTTGGTATTTTGGCTTTTTATTTAAAGCATAACTTTTACACTGTATACTTTTTTGCATGAAATCAATTTTATAGTTTTCTTTATATTATTATCTACAAGTTTCATGTACAAAGTTTATTTATTTGAGGTATAAAAAATAGAAAATAACATGGGTCCCAAAATGCATTATTAATGATTAATAAATGGGATTTTTGTTAGATTTTTTGGCCCCTATCTCCCTCGACTTTATTGTTGGCCGACCCAGTCATCAAAATGCCTAGGCCTCAGGGTTCACTACAAGAAAGAGTAGAACAGGCGACGGTCAACATCCGTCGCTAAAGATAACATGACCGTCCCCATTGATCTATGGGGACGGTCATAAGACCGTCTCCAAAGGTCGCGTCCCATTTGGTATACGCGACGGTAATACAAACCGTCCCCAATACCCACACATAGGGGACGGTCAAGACCGTCCCTAAAAGTCTTGCATAGGGGACGGGCGGGACCGTCCCTTAAAGCATCTTATTGGGGATGGTCGTGACCGTCCCAAAAGAGAGAAACGAAGGGGACGGTCGCAATGACCGTCCCCTTTGTTCATCTGCTGACAAAAAAAATTTCCATTGCCCCCTATTTGATCCTCATTTTGCCCTGTTACAAAAAATTTGTATTCATAAAAAATATTACCACCACGAGACAAAAAATGCAATCCACATTCATAAAAAACTCGTCCAACAACACATGCATTGAAAATACTACAGTATCCTACAATAATTGTTCAAAATAGTTATACAATATACTAAAGTATCCTACAAACTAAGTAAGCTATCCTACTCGTCGTCCTCATCCTCGTCATCGTCGTCATCCTCGTCGTCATCAGCATCATCTTCTTCTTCGCCGTCATCGTCGTCGCCTAGCCTCACAGCGGCATTATCATCAACTGTTGGGTGGCTAGTCGACGCTCCACCTTGATGTGCCTGCATGAATGCATTAAAAATCGCCATTTGTTGGCGCAAATCCTGAATCTCCATATTCATGCTAGACACCTGACTCTCTAGTTCCCTCTCCCTTTGTGTCTTCTGAGAGGTCGAGCCGGTCCCTACTCCATACCAATTCCGTATGGTGGCGCCACGACCACCACAACGGACGCGTCCCTGATGCTCTGGACCGGTCGCCTGGAGGAAGGCCGCATCAGGAGTAAGAGGTGAATGACTCGTTCCGGAGTGGTCTA
>JAZKJV010003758.1:0-87872 GCA_037367405.1 Ottelia alismoides
TACGTCTACAAACTGGCCGAAGACTCAGGCGGGGAGGCCGTGGGCGTGGAGCGCGCCGATCAGGCCTTTGCCGAAATGATGCGCGCCATCCGGCAGCGCTATGCGTTGGCCTATCGCCTGCCGGAGTCGGCCAAGGCGGGCACGTTTCGCAAGCTTCGCGTCGAACTCAGCGGCGCGGCGCGGAAGAAACATCCGAAGGCCGCCATTCGCGCCCGGGCCGGTTACTACGTGCCATAGCGGTTCACGCCGTAGCTGTCATAAAGTAGCCAGATGAACCGCCGTCACTTTCTTGCCTGCGCCGCGGCCGGCGCCGCCACCAGCCTCCCGGCGCAACCGCCGCCGCCGGTCTCGCCCGTGCCCACGCCCCGCGACTGGACCAATCAGCACCCCGTCCAATACCCCGACCCCGACATCGTCGCGCTCGACAATCGCTTCCGCCGCTACATGATTGGCAACACCGTCATCCAGCGCCTGCACACCGGCACGCTCTGGGCCGAAGGCCCGGCCTGGAACGGCGTCGGCAAGTACCTGGTCTGGAGCGACATTCCCAACAACGTGCAAATGCGCTGGATCGCCGACGACCATCGCGTCACGACGTTTCGCAATCCGGCCGGCTACAGCAATGGCAACACCTTCGATTACGAGGGCCGCCAGCTCTCCTGCGAACACGGCGGCCGGCGCGTCGTTCGCTATGAACCAGACGGCACCGTCACGGTGATCGCCGAAAAGTTTGAAGGCAAGCGCCTCAACTCGCCCAACGACCTCGTGGTACACCCCGACGGCTCCATCTGGTTCACCGATCCGCCCTACGGCATCAACGGCAATTACGAGGGCTTCAAGGCCGACAAAGAATTGAAGGAGGCCGTCTATCGCGTGGACGGCAAGTCCCTGGCCATCGCGAAACTCACCGAGGAGGTGAGCGGTCCCAACGGCCTCTGCTTCTCGCCCGATTACAAGCGGCTCTATGTCGCCGACACCGGTGCCCAGGGCCGCGACATGAAGACGTGGGAGATCGACGGTACCCGCCTGGTGCGCGGGCGCCAGTTCGCCAAGCTCGAGATCCCCGGCACCAACACCGCCACGGCCGCCGACGGCATTCGCTGCGATGCGGACGGGAACCTCTGGGCCGGCGCCCGGCCCGGCGTGCAGATCCTGACGCCCGGCGGTGAGCGGATCGGCATGATCCGGCTGCCGGAGAATTGCGCCAATGTCTGCTTTGGCGGTCCGCGGCGAAACCGGTTGTTTATGACGGCCAGCCAGTCCCTCTACGCGGTCTACGTGCAGACGGTGGGAGCGCACATCTGCTGACGGCTTTGCCGATTCGCTACTAGCTCCGTTTGCGGTACTTCCAGCCTAGGGCAGCCAAAGCGAGCGGAAGGGTCGCCCAGGTAGCGGGTTCCGGCACAAAGACCCAAGTGGCCGAGGTCAAGGTCATGTCGTTGCCGTAATTCGTGAAGTTCATGTGCACGATACCGCTTCCCACCACAGGGGTGGGGGCCAGCACTTCGGTGTATTGCCCTGCGCCCAACGGGATGATGGCCTGGAGATTGCCGGTCATGGTGAAGGTTGTGGTTTGTTGAGACGCTCCGGTGACCGTGAAAGGCGCTGCGATGAGTTGGTAGTTCGACCAGATCCCAAAGACGCCGGGCGCCTGCTCACTGGTCAGGTGGGCGGTCTGCGGGACGGAGCCAACCGTAACGGTGGCGATCTGGTAGTCGAATAGGTTTTTGAGCGTCATGACCTGAGACGTTGAGCCGATCGGACATGGGTTGCAGGCGCCGCTGATACTTACCGGCGAACCGTTCTCAATCCGGAAGCCGCCATCGGTCGAAGAGATGTCGGTGACGGCCCCAGGTACGGACACGCCGGTGGAGACAACCGTCCCCGAGTCGATGGTGGCGCCGTTGAGAAAGGGAGCGGCCGCAAGCAGAACGAGCCATGGTTTTCTCATGCCGAGGATAGCGAGGATTGGTCCGGAAAGGGTCACGTCCACAGGGAAATGCCGGGGAACCGCGTCTTTCTGGGTAATCAGCGCGGCGGACTCGTCCGCCGCCATTTCCAAGGAGGACAACACATGAAAGAAGGAACGCAACAACAGCGCTCGGCCGAAGCGGTGGAGCGGGAGAACGGCATCCGGGCCATGCTCGCCGCCGAAGGCATCGAGTCGTTGGACGCGCTCGTCGAGCGGCTGGGCGCCCATCCGGGTCTGGCCGAACGGGAGGACAGCTTGCTCGCCCTCAACGGCGAGCGCAAGCTCACCGGCAAGTTGAAACCGCACAAAGTGCCCACCGTGCCGCTGCTGGTGAACGGCGTGTCGCGCGAGCCGGAATCGATTCGCGAGCACAACGGCAGGCCGCTCTACTCCACGCCCGGCGTCACCTCGCAGGGCAAGCCGGTGCTCCACAGCTTCACCCGCATCGAGGAACTGCAGGAGTTCCTCTCCACCCCGCTGCCCAATGTCGCCCTGGAGCACGATCTCGGGACCACCAATCCCGATTCGCTCCCCGTGGTGGCATCCTACTTCGAACATGACGACAACCAGGGCGACCGCCTGCAGAATAATCCTGGCCGGGCCTGGCGCAACCTGGTCCGCGTGGGCCGCGGCATCCTCGGCCTGGGAGACTGGAACGACATTATCTCCTCGGTGGACTGGTGCCGTTGGGACATCAGCCTCTACGAGCATGTGGACTATCTGGGCTCGAGCCTCCACCTGCGGGCGGGCCGCACCTATCATCACCTGAGCCAGTTCGGCTGGAACGACCGGGCGTCGTCGACGGTGAATTGGGGCCGGCGGTTTTAGGGAAGGGGAGGGCTCTGCCCTCCCGTCCTTCGGGTCGCAGAGCCGGTCCAAGTCGTCCCTCGATACGGTTTTCCCGTTCTTGCGTTAGCCGCCGTGACGGCAGTGTACGATGAAGACAAACGCTTCGGAAGCCGATCCACGAAGCCCGCCTGTACGGCGAGCAGGCTCAGCCGTTTCTCGATCAACTTCCGCCCGCCAAGCTCAGAGTGGCACATGCCCGGGGGCGTCTTTGTTCACGCAGGTCCTCGATCCGGTGGCCACCGCGCTGCGCCACGCGCCGGGAGACCGGCGAGGAGAAAGCCGCCGTAGCCGAGGCCGAGACGTGGCTTCAGCAGAACGGCGGCAAAGGCATTCCTCACGCCGAAGCGATGCGGCGGGATTGGGCTGGGACAGCTCAGGCTATGCCCCTCTCCCCCAAGTCTTCGCCTTTCAGGCGGCCCAGTCAGCCGACGAAGAACTGTGTCGTCGTTGTAATATCGCAACATGGATGACAAGCTGATTGCGGCCCTTGTTGGAGGTGCGTCAGCCTTGGTCGTTGCCCTCCTAAACAACTGGCTTGGGCGTAGGAACCAAGAGTCACTCGCCTTAATGAAGCGTGACTTTGACCTCGAAGCCGAACAGATGAAAAAGGCGCTGGAGAGGCAAGGCGAGGAATTGAAGAGTGACTTCTCTCGTCAGATAGAAACGCTCAAGGGCACCATCGTCGACAAGAATAGTGCAGCTGCCGCGCGCAGGGACTATGAGTACGAAGCGTTGAAGCGTCTTTACGCCGATGTGGAGCCACTGCTATTTCAGCTCTACGAAGCGCTTGATGAGGCTCACCACCGTGTCCTTAGTTTGTGCCGGAGTTCGAGGTCGGGAAATCTGGGTGCAGGAAATCTAGCTGGATCGGTGGTGATGGGTATTACCTCCGGTCTACTATCTACAAGCTTGCATTGCCCGTAGCTTACTTGCGCCTCATTCAGCCGAAAATCACTTTCGTGGACCTGGGCCTAGATTCGAGCATTTATATGCGATACCTTCTCTTGAAGCTCTATTGCAGAACATTCACCGACGACTTCCAGCTTGCTGCCCTGGAGCCAAAACTTGCCTACGATCCCAACAACGACAATTGGCGGAAACTGAGAGACTCCGATCCCTCCATATATCAACGTCAAGGGCTGGTGGTCGGCGATGTCGAAAACATAGCCGCAGCCTTGGTTGGTGATGGACGCGCCAGGCTGTTTTCCGAATTCGAGGCGGCCTTAGATTGCAGGCCGAGCAACGAAAGCCTAGACGAACTCACCGTCCTCTTTCAAGGCTTTTCCGCAACGACGCGGCCTGTCTTGGCGCGAATGCTCGTCAGTCAGGCGTACCTTTCAAAGCTCGTCCTCTCCACTTTTGAAACGAACACCAAACCAACCGATCTTCCTGAAAGGCTAGAGCAACTTCTGAATTGTCCTGATTTGAAGCGGCTTGTCCTTTGGGCGGAGTCTGAGGAACGTAACGCCGGACCCGCTCAGGCTCGCCAGTACTTGGCACCACGCATTAAGCTCCTGAGCGAGGCGCTAGTGAAGCATCAAAGCTGAATCTGCCCGTCTAAATGCCTGTGTAAATTCCAGAGGGGGGCATGGGGGACAGCCTGAGCCACACAAAAAAAACCGGGACAGCCACCGCCTCATTCTACGCCGAAATCGCCATTTTCTGCTCTGTTTTAGTCGCCGCCCTCGATCCTGGCCTGCGCCAGCGTCATCCGAATCGTTGCCCATCTCCTCCCGAAACTCCGGCCTCCGTAACGGCATCCCCGCATACGCATACGTGCACTTCCGGCGGTTTTAGGGAAGGGGAGGGCTCTGCCCTCCCGTCGTCTGGTTCTGATGGTTATTGGATCCAGTGGAGGGAATGACGAGGGTAGCGTCCTTGCGCCATCAGCTCCTCTCGTAGGGCAAGGCGGCTGGGTTCGTTCAGTTGCAGGAGCTTCGCGGTCGCGGTGCCTTTCGGAGTGAGGGGTTCAATCCTCGCGCCGTTCAGGCGAAAGTGCTCCTGCCATAGGTCTCGGCGGGGATCGAACAGCGGGGTAAGCGAGCCGGTACCCACGTATGCTGCGATGTCCGTACCCTTGCTTCGATTGCAGAGCGCACAGGCGTAGGCTAGGTTCGGCAGTTCATCGAGTCCGCCGTGTTTGCGGCTCAGGATGTGGTCGATCTCATGGCTAAACAGGCCGGCGTCTTCCTCGTGCAAGAGGCAATACTCGCAACAGGATTGGGCCCTGGCGGCAACGGCGGTTCTGGTGAGTCGCGTCATCTGCCGTTAAATTGGACTCCGCTGTTTGACTAAGGGGTGCCGCCGGAATCAAGATGCTTTCGGGCTCGGGCTTTCGCGAGGGCAAAGAGCTTTTCCAGCTCCATGTAGTGATCGAGTTCGGCGCTTTCATCAGGAGTGATGGCGTCGGATTTGAGCTTTTCAAACAGTTCGGAGACGCGGCGTTGCGTGCTCTCGGAGGGACGAAACTCCACCACCTGCCGGGGCGTGGAGCCGGTGGCGATGAAGTCGATCAGCTCCATGTATGCGGCTTGTTCCATCGTCTCTACATTAACACGAGCATCGAACGCAGAGGCAACTCGGCTTGCGCGCGACGAGTGAGCTACACACTCCAATAACTAATCCAGAATTAAATTATAAATCCGATCCAAATCTTCCTGGGAATAATACTCTATCTGGATATGCCCGCGCTTCTCGGAAGTCGGCACAATCGCCACCTTCGTCCCGAGATAATTGCGGAGTTCATCCTGGGCGGCCTTCACATTCGGGTCTAGCTTTTCCTCTTCTTTTGGCGCTTTTTCGGGCGGCGGTTCCAGTAGATTTTGCACCATCTTTTCGGTGGCGCGGACCGACATGCCGAGCTGCATCACCTTCTTAGCCGTGTCGATCTGTTGCTGGGCAAAGGTCAACGAAAGCAGCGCCTTGGCGTGGCCCATGGTGAGCTTGCCGCCCGCCACCGCCCCTTGGAGTTCACTGGGCAGCTTGAGCAGCCGGATGAAGTTGGTGATGGTCGCGCGGTCCTTGCCGGTGCGACGGCCGAGCTCTTCATGGGAGATTTCGAGCTCTTTGGTCAACCGGTCGAAAGCCGTAGCCGTTTCGATCGGGTTCAGATCCTCGCGCTGGATGTTCTCAATCAGGGCCAGCTCCAGGAGCTTGTCGTCGGCCACATCCTGCACCACCACGGGAATCTCCGTCAGCTCCGCCACCTGGCTGGCGCGCCAGCGGCGCTCGCCGGCCACGATCTCAAAGCGGCCATCATGGGGCACCGGGCGCCGGCGGACGATGATGGGCTGCACCAGGCCGTTAGCCTTGATGGAGGCGGCTAGCTCCTGCAGCGCCTGCTCGTTGAAGACCTGGCGCGGCTGGTTGGGATTCGGGTCCACCAGGCGGATGGGCAGATACATCAAGCCATTCGGCGTGGGAGCCGAGGCCGCAGGCGCCCCGGTGATCGGCGTGGGCTGAGTGGAGCGGGGGAGCAGGGATTCCAGTCCGCGGCCCAGGCCGCGCATACGATCAGTTGACATTGGTCATCACCTCCTTAGCGAGCTTGATATAGGATTCGGCGCCCTTCGACGTCACGTCGTAGGCGAGGATCGGCTTGCCATGGCTTGGGGCTTCGGCCAGGCGGATAGAGCGGGGAATCACGGTCTGAAAGACGCGGTCGGCGAAGTGCTGCTTCAGTTCGTTCGCAACGTTCTTAGTGAGAATCGTTCGGTCGTCGAACATGGTGAGCAGGATGCCTTCCACCTTCAGCGTGTGGCCGAACGACTGTCTCACCCGCTCGATGGTGTCCATCAGTTGCGAAATACCCTCCAGCGCGAAGAATTCGCACTGGATGGGGATCAGCACAGAGTCGCAAGCCATCAAGGCATTCAACGTGAGGAGGTCGAGCGCCGGCGGGCAGTCGATCAGGATGAAGTTGAATTGGTCGCGCAGAGGATTGAGGGCGCGGCGCAGGCGGAACTCGCGGCCTTCCGCATCGACGAGTTCGATATTGGCGGCCACCAGATTCTGATCGGTGGGCAGGATATGCAGCCCGTGGAACTCGGTCGGCCGGGTCATGTCGGAGGTGGCGAGCGTTCCCAGTAGGGCGTCGTAGGTGGTGTAGTCGAGATTGCGCTTATCGACCCCGACGCCCGTGGTGGAGTTTCCCTGGGGATCGGCGTCCACAAGCAGCACGCGCATGTCGTTGGAAGCGAGGGATGCAGCGAGATTAATGGCGGTAGTTGTTTTGCCAACGCCACCTTTTTGGTTAGCGATAGCGATGATGCGAGCCATGTCGCTAGGTTATCACGCGGAGGTTCCACGTGGAACGAGCCGAAGGTTGGGTTCGTTCGGAAGTGTGAGTAGTACAGCCGGGTGATAAGCGCTCTACCGGAACCAGACGGCGGTAAGCAGGAAGAACGAGAGCACACCCAGAACGAACGCCACGATATCAGCCAGGAAGCCCGAGGTTCGCTTGATGCGCGGGTGGAGGTGCGCGATCCCGTAACCAGCAAGCCCCATCAGCAGCAACCGCGTGATGATGGAGGCAAATACGCTACCCGGCGACCACCAATGCACCAGGGCAATTCCGCCAAGGAAGAAGCCCAGGGTGGAGACGCGGGAAACGATTCGCCAGAACGGTGCTCTCCGTGCCTGGCGTGACTCCTGCTCCAGTTGGCCTCTATCCCTCAACAGGTAATGGCCGCCTCCAATCGACTTGCCCCCCACGCTGCTGATCACCATGTAGTGGTACATGCAAGAGGCCGGAAGAGGCCCGTACGGCCTTCGCGGAATATGAACGGCGTCTTTGGGGATCGGGAAGCGCCTTGAACCCCGCGGGGGCAGACCGGTGATTGTCTCTGTAGAGTTGCTAGCCGTGGGGCGAAACATCGGTTTACCGTTGCGGTCGTAATCGAGGTCGGCACCGCTCGTCTCGGTCCGAGTGATACTCAGGGAAGTGTTGCCCCCGGGGCTATCCCACGTGAGCGTGAAGAAGTTCCGATCATCGGGGCAGATCTCTGCCTTCAGATCGATTCTTGGCTTCTCCTCTTCGGAGAGCGCCCGCCACTTCAGCCCAACGGACCGGGCAGCGAGGTTGATAAGGGCCCGACGTAGCCGTCCCCAGCAGAGAATGACAACGATCGTCCAGAAGACGATTACCGTGAGAGTAGAGGGATAGTAAGTGATCAGAACACTATACACCAAAGGCGCGATATGTTCGCAGTCGCTTCGCCTCGATGGTTCCACGTGGAACACCCGGCCCGGATGATTTCCGGATCACCTGCCCTCGGCGAGCTTTCTCACGGCGACTGTTCCACGTGGAACAGCCCACCGGGTAAGATAAAGGCGATGCACTCCGATACCAAAGCAGTCCACGCCGGCCGCCCCGTCGACCCCGCCACCGCCGCCCTCACCGCACCCATCCATCTCAGCACTACCTTCGAACGCACCGCCGACGCCCGCTATCCCCTCGGCTACGAATACGCCCGCGAACACAACCCCAATCGCCATGCCCTCGAAACCTGCCTGGCCCAACTCGAAAATGGCACCAAAGCGCTCTGCTTCGCCAGCGGCATGGCCGTCTGCAATGCCGTGCTCCAATCCCTGGAGCCCGGCGACCACATCATCCTCGCTGACGACACGTATTGGGGACTCCGCAAACTCGCCACTCTCCACCGCCATCTCCGCTTCACGCTGGTCGATCTCACCAACCCAGAAGCCGTCGAAGCCGCCGTCACGCCGCAGACTCGCCTCATCTGGGCCGAGTCTCCCAGCAATCCCTTGATGAAGGTCACCGACCTCCCCGCCATCGCCGCTCTAGCCCGCGCCCGCAACATCATGACCGTATGCGACTCCACCTTCGCCACCCCCATCTACCAACGCCCCCTCGAAAGCGAAATCGACCTCGTGATGCACTCCACCACCAAATACATCGGTGGCCACAGCGATCTCACCGGCGGAGCCCTCATCACCCGCCACGATAGCTATCTCTTCGAACGCTGCCGGGAACTCCAGACCTACGGCGGTGCCGTACCCTCGCCCTTCGACTGCTGGCTCGCCCTCCGTGGCGTCTCCACTCTGCCCGTCCGCATGCGCGCCATCACCGCCTCCGCCCAGGCCGTCGTCGAGTTCCTGCGCAGTCATCCCCGCGTGGAAAAGGTCAATTATCCCGGCACCAGCGGAATGCTCAGCTTTCTCGTCCAGGGCGGCAAGGCCGAAGCGCTCGCGGTTGCGGCCAAGGTCAGCATCTTCACCCGCGCCACTTCGCTGGGCGGCACCCATAGCCTGATCGAGCACCGGGCTTCCATTGAGGGCAAAGACACCAAGACCCCGCAGAATCTCCTCCGCGTGAGCATAGGCTTGGAGCATGTCGACGATCTGTTGGCCGACCTCGCCGCCGCCCTCGGGTAAAGGCTAGTGCGTCATCGCGTAGACGACGTAGTTGATCCCGATTCGCATCCCGAGGGCCGAAAACTTCTCCGGGTACCGCGGCTCATCGGCTAACTGCCAGGAGTCCCCGAGATCCGAGTTGAACGCCATGGCCACCACCAGCCGCCCCCTCCGGTCCCGAATACCTCGCCACTTGGCCACCGAACCATCGGCCCGGTAAGGATGCCCATCCCGCATCAGGCTTCGAAAGTTCCCAACTTGGTAAAGATCCTTCAGGTCGTACACGGCGTGGAACACGGCATCCTCGGGCGCCAGGTCCTCTACCGTGTGACCAGGTAGAATCCGGTCCATCCCCGCCGAGAAGCTTTCCCACTCCTGCGTCCCAAAGAAGCTATCGCAAACCAGAAAGCCACCCCGCTCCAGGTACTCCGTAATCTTCCGCGCCCTGCTCATCCGACAGGTTCCAACTGCTCGGCATCCCCACATGCAGATACGGCCAGTGGAAGATATCCTCCCCGTCGTCCGGGTTCACGGGCTGCTCCACCGAGCGGACGTCCACCCGGGTGAGCCGCCGCAGGATCTGCGCAAACGTCCGGTCGCCTTTCGGATAATCCACCGTCCAATTGGTTCCGCCGTTCGTCCAGTTGCCACCCCCGCCAAAGCCACCGCGTCCACCACGGCCGCCCGCTCGCGATGGATACATCAGCCGGCCCAACACCAACTCCGCCTTCACCTGATAATCCGGTGGCAACGGCACTTCCGTCGCCGCACCCTCCATCGCTGGATATTGCCGGAACGGCCGCTGCGCCAACAGCAGACCCAGCGAGATAACGGCCAAACCGAGCCAACGGAGCTTCATATAAGGCAAGAGGACGGAGAGAGGACGCCCCGCACGCGGGCGCCGTTACCACTCTAGATCGGTTCACCCATCGAGCTACGGCGTCCGCCTTAGCCTTTTGGTTTAGCCGAAACAGCCAAATCGTTATGCTGGTCCGCCGCTCCCCGCCTATCCAAATTCCACATTCTGTTTATTATCAACAACTTACAGGCGTTTCCGCCCTAAGCAGAAGGCCGTAGAACTTTGGTACGCCACATGCTTTAAGGAAGGCATCTCCCGAAACGGAGAAAACGAAAGGGGAATGGAAAATGAAAGTTCGCACCAACACCAACGCTGGCCTCGCCCTCTGGGGTGACTAGTTCCCAGCCCGACGCGCAAGCGCAAAGTTCTTCAGAAAGTTCAGAGGAAAGGAGATCGCCATGAAAGTTCGTACCAACACCAACGCTGGCCTCGCCCTCTGGGGTGACTAGTTTCCATACTGCGCACCAAGCGCAAGTTCTTAGAAAGAAGTTCAGAGGAAAGGAGATCGCCATGAAAGTTCGTACCAACACCAACGCTGGCCTCGCCCTCTGGGGTAGCTAGTCAGCCGCCCCGGCTCTCCCGGGACGACTTGAAAGATTGACAGATGAAGAGCAGACCCATCGCTCCCGTAGAGAAATCGGCCTGAGCGTTTGTTGTCTCGAGTTGCAAACAGATCCCAAAACAAACCGCGCGCTTCGGCTTAGTCGCCCAGCGCGCGGTTTCACGTTTACCTGGCCCCCGCCCGCCGGGTTGTGATCAACTGTAAGGCATGATGCGACTCCCGCTAGCGCTCACCTTCACCCTTGCGCTGGCTGCCCAGGATTGGAAAAGCGTCCAACCATCCTCGCGCGGCGCTGCCAAGGCTGCCACCAAGGCCCGGCTGCGGCCGCCAACCTCTCCCTCACCGATCCCGCCATTGCCCAACGCTCCGCCCGCCGCATTCTCGACGCCGTTGCATCCGGCCGGATGCCCAAGGCTGGCGCGGCCCTGCCCACTGCCGAAGTGCAGGCCATCCGCGGCTGGGCCACTGCTGAAACCTGGTGGTCTCTCCGCCCTCTGCCCCCCCGCCACCAACCTGGCTCCATCGACCGCTTCATCCAGGCCGCACTTGCCCCCGCCGGCCTCACTCCCTCCCCCGCCGCCGATCGCCGCACGCTCATCCGCCGCGTCACCTTCGACCTTCACGGCCTGCCGCCATCGCCCGAAGAAGTAAAAGCTTTCCTTGAAGATGCCGCGCCGAACGCCTACGAACGCCTCGTCGATCGCCTGCTCGCCTCGCCCCGCTACGGCGAACGCTGGGCCCGCCACTGGCTCGACGTAATCCACTACGGCGAATCCCACGGCTACGACAAAGACAAACCCCGCCTCAACGCCTGGCCCTATCGCGACTGGCTCATTAACGCCTTCAACACCGACAAACCCTACCCCGACTTTGTCCGCGAACAAATCGCCGGCGACACCCTGCCCGATCCTCAGGCTACCGTCGCCACCGGCTTCCTGGCCGCCGGCCCCTGGGACTTCGTCGGCCATCAGGAGCTCAAGGAAGGCACTTCCGATAAGGACCTCACCCGCGTCCTGGACCGCGACGACATGGTGGCGCAAACCATGTCCGCCTTTGTCAGCACCACCGCGCATTGCGCCCGCTGCCACGACCACAAATTCGACCCCATTCCCCAGGCCGACTACTATCGCCTCCAAACCGTCTTCGCCGGCGTCGACCGCGCCGATCGCCCCTTCGACAACGACCCCGCGCTCCACGCCCGCCGCCGCGCCCTGCTCGAACGCAAGCGCCAAGCCCAGCTCGCCCTCCAGCCTCTCCTCGACCAGGTGGAATTCGCCCAAAGCCCCGAGCTCACCGCCGTCGACGATCGACTGCGCGACGCCAGCCTTCTCATTACCCACATCGGCGAACCCAAGACGCCGGCTGAAGCCGCCGAGAAGCAGATGCTCCAGGAGCGCCGCACCCGCGACACCAAGCTCCGCGCCGAGATCCTCGCCACGCTGATCGGCCCCGACGTTCCGCGCCAAACCGAGCTGGCCCGCGCCGCCGTCAAAGCCATCGACGACGAACTCAAGGCGCTGCCCGCGCCGCGCCTCGTCTACGCCGGCACCTCCTTCTTTGACCGCGCCGGCAACTTCCGCCCCGCCCTCGAGCCTCGTCCCATCCATCTCCTGGCCCGCGGCAGCGTCCAGGCCAAAGGCGAACAGATGCGGCCCGGCGCCCTCTCCGCACTCCCCGGCCTCATCCACGACTTCGACGCCCGGGGCGAATCCGCCCGTCGCGTCGGCCTTGCGGATTGGATCACCGCGCCGGAGAACGTCCTCACCTGGCGCTCCGCCGTCAACCGCGCCTGGCACTTCCACTTCGGCACCGGACTCGTCGATACCCCCAACGACTTCGGCCGCATGGGCGGCCGACCCTCCCACCCGGAACTCCTCGATTGGCTCGCCGTCTGGTTCCGCGACGAGGCACGCGGTTCCCTAAAACAGCTCCACAAACTAATCGTCACCTCCACCACTTATCAACAAAGCTCCGCCACCCGCCCGGAAGCCCTCAAAATCGATGCCGACAACCGCCTGCTCTGGCGCATGAACCGCGGCCGCCTCGACGCCGAAAGCATCCGCGACGCCGCCCTCCACGCCGCCGGCCAACTCGACCTCACCATGGGCGGGCCCCCGGTGCAGATGTTCTGGTTCAAAAACGACCACTCCCCCATCTACGACTACGCCCGCTTCGACCCCGCCACGCCCGGCGCCCACCGCCGCAGCATCTACCGCATGATCGTCCGCAGCGTCGCCGACCCCTTCTTTGACCGTCTCGACTGCCCGGACCCCTCCGTGCTCACGCCCAAACGCTCCACCACCCTCACCGCCATCCAGGCCCTCGCCCTCTGGAACAACGCCTTCATGCTCCGCACCGCCGAGCAACTCGCCCGCACCGCAGCCACGCCCGCCCAAATAGCCGAGCGGCTCTGGCAGCGCCCGCCCACGCCGGCCGAAGAGCGCGACCTCACCGCCTACGCCAACCAACATGGCCGCCCCAGCCTGGCGCGGCTGTTGCTCAACACCAATCAATTCCTATTTGTGGATTAAAGCCCCGACCGCAAGGGAGGGGATGCGCCGGCAACCCCACATCCTCTACTGGCGCGAAGCTGCTCGGTCACCGTCCAAACGCTCCAGCATCACGCGAGAGTCAAGCTCCACGTCTCGCATGGCACTCGTGCCGGCATGAAGCTTGGACAGCCGATGAATATCGCGCAGCGGAGTAGCGTCGAAGTTGGCCATCCAGTTATGAATCGCCCACCACGCCGTCCGCCAATCATCGAAACGCGAGCTCAACTCAGTGGCCGTCGCGTGGAACTGCGCGTCTTCGCTGGACATCGCATTGAATCGCTGCATCGCCTCCGCGATCGCCCGCCCCTCGCCCAACACCGCCTGATTCAGTTCCGGCCCTGACGCGTTCAGGTACCGGACCGCCGTAAGCCCCTGCTCCCGTTGGGCGGCGTCGCCGGAGCGGATCATCGACACCAGCTCGCCTTGCCGTCGCTCCAGGACGGCGGCAATCTGATTGCGCGGCCCCTCCGGCAGGTCGTAACGCAGGTGCTTCGTCCACTCCCGCAACGGAGCGTCCGGAGCCAGCGCGGCGATGGCCTGCGCTTCCAGCGCGTTCTCATCCGGCTCCGTCTTCACACGTCCGTGCGGGGTCGCAGCTTATAGCGAAGCTGGAAGTTGCCGGCGTTCGTCGCGGCGATCCACGGGCTCCACTGGAACTGGCTCTTTGACGGTTCCCCGTTCATCTCGAAATGTACCGAAAGGTCCCGCTTCAAGACGATGTCCAGGCTCCTGGCGGCCCGCCTGGTCTTGAGCGGGAAAAAGTCGTGGATCACCGTACCGCCGTCCCCGGGGGTGACCCGCGTCAGGTCCAGGGCGAAGTTTCCCGCGTTGATACCGTCTCCATAGAGCAGAACCCGGGGGCGATCCGAGAACGCATCTAGCCGAGGGAAACCCGGCGGTGTTTTCAGTTCGAACTCGACATCGAGCAGTTGGCCGCCCAGCGTCGGCTCCCGGTCAGCGTTCTTCCACACCACGGCAACACTGCCGATGCCCGCGACAACGGTCACCGCCGCGGCGACGCCCAGCAGCTTCAGATAAGTCGGCCGGGCCAGGGCCGCCGAGCCCACCACCCCAATCACTACGCCCAGAATGGCGCCAGCCACCGGACCCACCATCCGCGCAACACCCCGCGTCAAGGCTGCGTCCGGGCCGTCGTACGACAGCGTGATCCAGAAGACGGCGATGAAGCTCA
This sequence comes from Ottelia alismoides, assembly GCA_037367405.1. NCBI lineage: Eukaryota > Viridiplantae > Streptophyta > Magnoliopsida > Alismatales > Hydrocharitaceae > Ottelia > Ottelia alismoides. The sequence goes on from JAZKJV010003758.1 coordinate 14,362, forward strand.
GCAGAGCGCAGGTAACGGCGGTCAGAAGGCAGTTCAGGAGCATAGTGCGTGGGAAACGGATTCGGTCTCAAGCAAGAGGGCGGATTTTGATGGCCAATTCAATCACGCCCCAGCCCCAACGCCCTCAAAACAGCACCCCCAGCCGCTCCCCCGAATACCCAGCCCCCGCCCTCACCGGCCCTGGCGAAAACACTCCCCAAACCGCCAACGCCAAGGCCACCGCCGCATCATCCCGCCCGCCGCGCCGCCGGCCCTCGCCATCAATCGTCCGCAACTCCTCCCGCAGCCGCGCCCAACCCGCCAGGCCCCGCGACACCAGAATCCGCCCGCGTTCCCACTCCACCGCCAGCCGCGCAAACAACTCCCGCCGGGGCACGCAATCCCCATGCGCCGCCAGCCCGCCCGTCATCGTCACCGGCCGCACGCCGCAACCGCCGCGTCCCCCGTGCGCAGCCAGCATCTCCACCACCGCCACCCCTACGCCCGTACCGTCCACCCACAGCTCCGCAACGCCGGCCTTCCCGCACACCGCCCAAATCCGCTCCACCAATGGCCCGTAATCCACGCCCAACGCAAACCAGCCCACATAGGCGCCGACATCATCGGCGTCCGAGCCGTCCTCGTCCACGCCATCGACGAACCCGCCCACCGTTTCTACCTCCACTTCGATTTCGAGGAGTCCCCCGTCAACCCCTTCCAACTCATGCTCCTCCTCAAAGACCTCCGGCAGGCCATTCGCCCCTAGCGCACCATCTCGCTGGCGGCACAGCTCAGCGTAAGATGCGAAGAGGATTATCGGCCCATGCCAACCGCCCCCCGCCAGCACCTACACGTCCTAATCGATCGCCTCCCCGAAGGCGACATCGGGGCCGCCGAGCGTTTCCTCGAATTCCTCATCTCCGAACCCGTCAGCCCCGCCATGGCCGAATCCATCCGCCGAGGCCTCGCCGACTCCGCCGCTGGACGCACCATCGACTGCACCACGCCCGACGAGATGAACGCAAAACTCCTCAACGACAAATAGTGGCCACGTGACCTACCGCTTCACCCTCGAAGCCCAAACTGAGCTCCGCTGTCGATCGGTCGAGCGCCATGCTGATACTCGAGGCGCTCCACCGGCATGGACAATCGGGTAGTGGCAACGTCGCGCCCCTGCACGGGGAATGGCAAGGCTTCTATCGCCTTCGCGTCGGCGATTACCGCGCCGTCTTCCGCTACATCGACGACGGAATCGAAGTAATCACCGTCGGCCATCGTGGCGACGTCTACCGTCGGCGCTAGCAAGACTCGCGCCTTCACATCCGACATATTGAGCGTTGGTACACCACTATGTAGAGCAGCACCCTCTACAAAGCCAGAGACCTCTCCCCCCCGCCGAGCGCCAGGCCGCCGGCCACCCGGCTCGCCGAAGATGAACTCGTCTCGCTCCGCGTCGCCCGCGGATCGCTGCTCCATGGCCTGCACCGCAGCCGTCCAGGCCCTCCTCGCCCGCGTCGACCAAACCTCCCAGCGCGCCCAGCACGCAACGGAGCAGGAGCAAGACGACGCTCTAGCGCAAGCCCTGCATCACGCCCGCCCCTAGCGCCCGCGCCCCATCAGGATTACGCTCGATACCGCACTCCTTGTTCGCACCAGTACGCGCTCCTCAGGCCCGGTCCGCGAACTCGTGCTGGCGCTTCAATCTTCCGGCGCCCGGCTCGTTCTTGACGCCTATCTGCTAGCCGAAATGAAACGCGTCATTGCCCCGTAAGGGACCGATTGAGACGTGCGTCCGAAACGACTCTTATTCCGCAACGCGCTGCTAGACTGTAAGTCATGGCCACCGTCGCATCCTTCCACCGCATCACCGTCGAACCCGGCAAGTGCGGCGGCAAGCCCTGCATTCGCGGCCTTCGCATCACCGTCCGCCGCGTCCTCGAACTCCTCGCCGCCTACCCCGATCGCGCCGCGCTGCTGGCCGACTATCCCTTCCTCGAAGCTGAGGATTTCGATCAAGCTCTACGCTTCGCGGCCGCCACCGTCGACGACGAAAGCCTCGGTATCGATCGCATCGTCGCATGATGGGCCTCCTGCTCGACCAAGGGCTCGCGCCCGCGGCGGCGCGCATTCTGCGGGAACGCGGCATCGACGCGCGCCACGTCCTGGAGTTGGGCCTCGATCGGGCCGAAGACGCGGAGATCCTCGCCGCCGCTCAGCGCCAGCGTCGCACCTGCGTCACGCTCGACCACGACTTCCATACTCACCTCAACCCTCCGTCATTCTGCTCCGACTTGGCGGGACACCCGCCCAAGGCCAGGCCGGTCTGGCAGCGCCCGCCGACTCCGGCCGAAGCACGCGACCTCACCGCCTACGCCGACCAACACGCCCGGCCCAGCCTGGCTCGGCTTCTGCTCAACACCAATCAATTCCCATTTGTGGATTGATCGAACTACCCTCTCTCAGCCACCACCGTAGGGAGGGCGTACGCCCAGAACCGCGCCCAAGCGAGTGCATAACGAGTTCGAGTAACTACCCAATGTATACTAAGCGACGATGGCCTCCCCTAGCCCTTCGCTCGCTCCTCCTCCGACATCAGCCGCGCGCCCACCCGCCGAACCGGGCCTACTGGAGCGAATCACCGTCGTCGCCACATCCATCCAAACCGTGATCACCATACTGGCGGCCGTAGCCGTGCTAGCCTTCCAGAAGCTCACCGAGTTACAAGCCTGGGCCAGCACCTACATGTCGTCTCGGGCGGCGTGGACCGTGGCCAGTACGATCGCCGCCTCGCCGCTACTAATGGGTCTGGCCTACGCCTCGGCCGCCTGGCGGGAGCGGCGCCGAGTAAAGTTACTCAACGAACTAACTGGCGAAACGAAGCCGGGTTACTTCCGCCTAGGTCCGCGCGAAACCGATTTCGCCCGGCAGGACGGCAAGCATTTAGAGATTCTCGAATGGCTCGACAGCTCTACCGGCGGACCACTTTATCTCACCGGACCGTCTGGTGCGGGCAAGAGTTCCATTCTCGCCTGGATTCGCGCGCAACCTGGCCAGCGCGCGATGCTGATCGTGCGCGGCTATCAGGACCCGGTGGCTGTCCTCACCCACCGGCTGCGCGAACTCTGGAAGTCACCGCCGGCGAATCTACCGGCCGAGCCTCGGGCGCTGCTGGAGCGAGCCGTGGAAAGAACGGTAAAGCCGGCTGGTGGACGGCTGCTGGTGGTGTTCGATCAGTTCGAAGAGTTCTTGATATTTCACCAAGGCGCGTCGCAGACGCCCACCCGCGACTTCCTCGCGGGCTTGGCCGCGCGGCCTGTACCGGGCGCCACCCTTTTGCTCACGCTCCGCACGGACTACGACAGCCTTGTAGAAGAGCTCCAATTGCCACCGCTACGCCAGGGCGAAAACTGGCGTTCCGTGCCGCCGTTCACGCAGCGCGCGGCCCGGCAGTTCCTGACCGAGAGCGGGCTTCGATTTGAGGAGCGGCTGCTGGGCCAGGTGCTGACCGAGGCCGAACAGACCGAGGAGACGCCCGGCATGATCCGGCCCGTGGTGGCGAACCTTTGCGGGCTGGTGCTGGCCCGGTTCGCCAACGGATTACCGCGCCAGTACCGGTCGGGCGGGCTGCTGCGTGAGTTCCTGCGCGAATGCGTGGCGCTCGATCCTTTGGCGCCCCGGTTGTTACGCGCGATGCTGAGCGAGACCGGACAACGGCGGCGTCGGACGGTTACAGAACTCGCCGTGGAGCTACGCGCACGTGAAGCGGAGGTACGCACAGCACTCCGCCGACTATCGGCAGAGGATCGCAGCGTAATGCGGCCGCTCGATGAGGCTCAGGCCAATTGGGAGGTTTCGCATGATTTCATTGCGCGGCATTTGGACACAATTCTGGCGGGATGGCACGCCACGTTGTGGATGCGGGCGCGACCGTGGTTGCCTTGGGCCTTAGCGGCGGGGGTGGCGTTAGCTACGGTTGGCTTGCGCGTGGACCCGTCGCTAGCATTAGCGGAGCTGGGTTGGAAGATCGAACGGGCGGATGGTGGCGGGCTGACGCTGTCCATCAGTGTGAAAGACCCGCCGTTTCGGGAATCGACGCCATACATGACCCAATTAGATGTGCGGCACTTAGCCCTCGGGGGGCTGTTCGGATTTCCAGGCGCCAGCCTACGGGGAATCGAATCCCTGAGCGAACTTAGAGGCCTTACGCGTCTGGATGTCCGGGGTCCGAACGTGACCGACTTGTCCCCGCTCCGCCACATCAGCACCCTGACCCGGCTGGATGTTAGAGGAACTCAAGTGGCCGACCTCTCTCCGCTGCCCACGATCAAGCCACTGGCGAGCCTGGATATCAGCGTCACACAGGTAAACGACTTGTCCCCGTTGAGTGGCGTCAAGCACCTGACGACCCTGCATGTTAGCAATACGAAGGTGGCCCACCTCTCTCCCCTTCAAGGGCTTAGGTACTTGAAAAGCCTGGACGTCAGCAATACGCAGGTGGCCGATCTGTCTCCCCTCAGCACAATCGCCACCCTGACGAGCCTAAATCTCGGCGTAACAAACGTGACTGACCTCTCTCCGCTTCGCGGCCTTGAAAACCTAACGAGTCTAACGATCAGCAGCACTAACGTGGCCGACTTATCGCCGCTGCAACGCCTCCAAAATTTGGAGGGCTTGGACGTCAGCAACACGAACGTCGCGGACTTGTCGCCGCTGACCAATCTCAAAGGCTTGAGAAAGTTGTTTATTGAAGGTACGAGGGTGACCGACCTGTCTCCGCTGCGAGGCCTAAAGAGCCTCCAGCACCTGGAGCTCTTAGATCAACCCGACTTGTCGCCGCTGCGCGATCTCAGCCTCCTGAAGATCGTCTTCATACAAGGAAAGGCGACCGACCTTGCAACCATCGAGTTACTGCGTCTGCGAGGTGTTACGGTCAAGATATCTCCTCTTCCTCAGCAGTAATGGGCGGCGGTAGGTCGCTGGAGGCTACCGCCGCGCCTGCCCCAAACTGTGTCACCATACCCGCAAGCGATGCAACGCCGCCACTTCCTCTCCACCCTCGCCCTCGCCCAACTCTCCCAAGCCCAACCCCACCACCCCGCCAAGGCCAAACGCGTCGTCCAATTCTTCATGTCCGGCGCCGCCAGCCAGTGCGACTCTTTCGACTACAAACCCCTCCTCCAAAAGAAGGCCGGCGAAAAATGGGACCCCGGCGAAAAGGTGGAGCTCTTCCAATCCAACCCCGGCGTCGTCATGCCCTGCCCCTGGGAGTGGCGCCAGCACGGCCAGTCCGGCAAGTGGATCAGCGGACTCTTCCCCCACCTCGCCACCCGCGCCGACGACCTGGCCTTCGTCCACTCGCTCGTCTCCAAAAGCAACATCCACGGACCCGCCACTTTCCTGCAAGCCACCGGCTTCATCCTGCCCGGCTTCCCCAGCGCCGGCGCCTGGGTCTCCTATGCGCTCGGCTCCTTGAACGACAATCTCCCCGTCTTCGTCGTCCTGCCCGATGGCCGCGGCGTCCCGCCCAACGGCCCAGCCAACTGGGGCAGCGGCTTTCTCCCCGCCGCCCACCAGGCGACGACGATTCGCACCGCCGCCAGCGAGCCCATTCAGGATCTCTTCCCGCCGGACGCCTACCGCAAACCCGGCTTCATCACCCCGGCCAGCGAACGCGACGGTCTGGCGCTGCTCGAAAAGCTCAACCGCAAGCACCAGGCCACCCGCGCCGAAGACTCCCGCCTCGACGCGCGCATCAAGTCCTACGAAATGGCCGCCAAGCTCCAACTCAGCGCGCCCGGCGTCCTCGATCTCACCGGCGAAAGCGAGGCCACCCGCAAGCTCTACGGCCTCGACAATCCGCTCACCGAAGAGATGGGCCGCCGCTGCCTGGTCGCCCGCCGGCTGCTCGAACGCGGCGTCCGCTTCGTCCAGCTCTGGAGCGGCGCCGACAACGGCTTCCCCCGCCGCAATTGGGACTCCCATGAGAATCTCGCCAAAGATCACTGGGACATGGCCGTCGCCCTCGACCGTCCCATGGCCGCCCTCCTCCAAGACCTAAAATCCCGCGGCCTCCTCGACGACACCATCGTCCACTGGACCACCGAATTCGGCCGCATGCCCTGCAGCCAGGGCAGCAAAGGCCGCGACCACAATCCCTTCGGCTACACCAACTGGCTGGCCGGCGGCGGCATCCGCCCGGGCGTCAGCTACGGCGCCACCGACGAATGGTCTTATAAAGCCGTGGACAAGCCCACCTCCGGCTACGATCTCCACGCCACCATGCTCCACCTGCTCGGCCTCGATCACACCCGCCTCACTTACCGCCACAACGGCATTGACCGGCGCCTCACCGATGTCCACGGGCACGTACTGCGCGATCTTCTATGAGTAGAACCGTCTTCACCCTTCTTTGCATCTCCGTCTGGCTCAATTACATTGACCGCGGAACCCTCGGCGTGGCCGCGCCAGTGCTGCGGCCTGAGCTAGGCCTCAGCGCCGTCCAGATGGGCGTTCTGCTCTCGGCCTTCTTCTGGACTTACTCGCTGCTGCAGCCGGTGGCCGGCCTGCTCGTCGATCGCTTCGATGTTTATCGCGTCTACGCCGCGGGTCTCGTCCTCTGGTCGGTGGGCGCGGCGGCCGGCGGCTGGGCGGGCGGCTTCACCGGCCTGCTCATTTCGCGCCTGCTCATCGGCATCGGCGAATCAGTCGCCTTTCCCACTTACTCGCGCCTGCTCGCCACCGGCTTTCGCGAGGATCAGCGCGGCTTTGCCAACGCCATGATCGACATCGGCACCAAGGCAGGACCGGCCGTTGGCACCTTCGTCGGCGGCATGTTGATCAAGCAGTGGGGCTGGCGCTGGTTCTTCTTCGCCATGGGCGCCATCTCCATCGCCTGGCTCATCCCGTGGCTGCGCAGCGTTCCCCAGGCGGCACCCCGCTCCACCGCCGCCGAAAATGCCCGTCGTGGCTCGCCGGCCGCCGTGCTGGCGCTGCCCGCCGCCTGGGTGACCTTCTTCGGCCTCTTCTGCTTCAACTACGCCTTCTACTTTCTGCTCACTTGGCTGCCCAGCTATCTGGTGAACGAGCGCAAGTTCTCCATGCAGGTGATGTCGGTGATGGGCGCGCTGCCCTTCGCCTTAACCGCCGTGGCCTCGCTCTCCACCGGCGCCCTGGCCGATTGGTGCATCCGCCGTCAAATGGCCGACGGCGTCACCGTGCGCCGCCGCCTGGCCGTGCTCGGCTTGCTGATCGCCGCCGGCTTTCTGCCCACGGCCGCGCTGCTGGCCACCGTTCCCGCCATGACCTGCCTGATGATCGCCTTTGTCGGCATCGGCATCTTTACCGCCAATTGCTGGGCCATCACCCAATCGCTGGCCGGGCCGGAGCGCGCCGGCATGTGGACCGGTTGGCAAAACGCCGTCGGCAACATGGGCGGCGTCGTGGCGCCCATCGTCACCGGCTGGAGCGTCGACGCCACCGGCACCTACTGGCTCGCCTTCGCCATCGCCTCGGGCCTGCTGGTCACCTCGGCGCTTCTCTACGGCCCCTTGCTGGGCCTGGCCGCCCGCTCGCTGCGCCCGCCCGAGCTTAAGTCGGAGCTAAGCCGGGCCGTCCATGCCCGCCCATAGATTCATGGTGTTCAGCTCATCCAGCCCGCACGCCTTCAGGTAGCAGAATAGCTGAGTCCGGTACGCCGCATGTCCACTTACCACCAGATTGATGAGCATCACGCCCCGCGTCGTCTTGGAGCCGAACAGCTCCACCTCGCCGCGCAGATCCTCATCGGTGAAGTGACCCACGGCGGTGGCGTAGAAATCGCCCAGGCCCGCCAGCGACTTCTCCACGTCGTGGAAGCCCATCGCCTTGGCCTGCGCCTCCTGCCCATTCCAGGCATCGATCAGGAAGGTGCCCGCGTGGATCGACGGCACCAGCACCGGACCCATCATCGTCAGATACCGCAGCAGCTCAATCGTGCTGCGCTGCTTCGGCGTCGGCCGGTAGTCGAGCATCTCGGGCTTCACCTTGCCGCACAGATGCGCCAGAATGCGGGCTTCGTGCCGCAGCACGCCAATCAACTCCTGTTTGGTCAGAACCATCGCTGCCGCTCAGTGTACCTCAATCAACCGCAAGGCCACGCCGAGCCGGAGCTCCCGTGGCCTTGCGCAAACCTGCCAGCAGGCTTACTTGCTGAAGCTCGCCCCCACCGACAAGTCGCCGGTGGACAGCGACAGCACGCAGGTGTTGGCCGCGCCCGTGCAAGCGCCGGTCCAACCGAGGAAGCTCTTGCCGGCCGGGGCCGTTGCCGTCAACGTCACCACCGAACCGGAGTTGAACTTCGCCGAACAGGTGCTTCCGCAACTGATACCCGGCACATCACTGGTCACCGTTCCGGCGTTGCTCCGGCCAACGGCGATCTTGTACTGCGGGGTGGTAGCGCCGCCACCGCCGCCACCGCCGCCGCCACCAGCGGCGTTCGCGGTGAACTGGGCGCTGGCGTTCATCTGGCCGGCAATCGACACGGTGCACGTGGCGTTGGTGCCGGTGCAGGCGCCCGTCCAGCCGGTGAACGTCGAGTTGCTCCCCGCCTTGGCGTTGAGCGTAACGGCCGTGCCCGCCACGTAGGTCGAGGCACACTTGTTCCCGCAAGCCAGCACCTTGTCGGTGGAAGAGACGTCCCCGCTTCCCGTCCCGGTGCGGGTAACCGTCAACGAGGGCACATCGACATTGGCGGCGGCCATCTGCGCCGTCAGCAGATCGCCGAGTTCGCCGGGCTGCGGAACGTTGCAGGTACCGTCGCCGGCGCAGACCGCCTGATGAGTGAGCGGGTCGTAGGCACCGGTGTAGGCGTAGGTTTCATACCGCCGCAGCACCGAGCGCACTCCGGCGCCCACGCCGCCCTGGTTCTGATGCCGGTTGCGTCCCTTGCGCTTCCCGTCCGACGGCGGCTCGGGCTGCATCAGTTGCCACGAGGTCTCCACCTGGGTAGCATCCTGCGGCACCACTGGGTTGGTGTCCACCAGCTCATCCAACACCGCCTCCCGGTTCAACTCGGTCTTGTAAACCTTCAGCCAGGTGGCGTTGCCATACTGGGGCGGAATCGCCGGCACGGGGGGCGGCGGCGGCGGCGTCTGCACCACTACCACCAGCACCGGCGGCGCGGCCGGCACGGGGGGCGGCACCCAGGAATAGACCGGGGTGGGCACGAAGATGTTGTTCGTCGAAGCGATCAGCGTGCCCGGATTGGCCGGATCCTCAAACATCCAGCGGTAGGAGGCCACCACCGCCTTGGTGGACGCCGGATAATTGATCCGCACACCGAAATGGTCGCAACCGGCCGTGGCGTAACGGGCCGTCCCCATGTAGCAAGTCCCGGCGAACGCGGTTCCCGGGGCATGCGGAACGGTCTTGGCCGTAAACACCCGATTGACCGAATCGTAGCGGCTCTGATACCGCACGTAGACGCCCGTGCCATACGGCGTCACCACGGGACAATTGAATTTGTTCCCGCACCAGGAAGGCGCCAGGTCGCCAGGCTGCACTCCCTCGATCTGGATCTCCATGCCATAGGCGTCTTTTCCCTCGTAATTGGCGGCGTCGAAGTTGCCCAGACTTCCCCATACGGCGGACTGGGCGAATGCCCCCTGGGTCATCAGCAGACCAACCATCGCGGAGAGAGTTTTCGACCCCAACCGCACCCTGAATCTGTTCATTGTTGTACTCCTTATACTTCTCGCCGGTGGCGCAAACCCGGCTTGCCTCCAGTAGGACAACGGCGCCTCCGACGGCGGAACGAAAAAATTACAAAGAGACGGAGAATTATCGGGGGGGGGGGCGGGAGCGCTCGTCGGCCACCTGTGCCGCTCGTTCACAGCCCCGCCACACCCGATCCCCCGTCTTTCCAGTAACTTAGAAGTTGGCCCGCCAAATGCAATTCCCGAGGCCGATGCCGCGTTTCCTGATTCTGGCCTTCCTGGCTCTCGCCCCCGCGATGGCGCAGACGCCGCCAACCGCTGCGCCGCCCGCCCCGGCCGACCCGCAAACGGGCGGCCCGCTCAACGTCAACGAACGCTACACCATCGAAGCCATCGAAGCCAAGCTGCCCGGCAAACGCAAACTCTCGCCCGATCTCCGCCAAAAAATGGACGACCTCGTCGGCAAACGCTTCAACCAAAGCAAAGTCGACGAGATTCAAAAAGCCATCAAAGAGGAGTTGCGCAACTTCAAAGTCACCCAACGCATCGCCAAGGGCGATAAGCCCGAACATCTCAAAGTGATCTTCGAAACCCAGCGCAACGCCGTGGAGGTGACGGGCGATTCGGACGACTTCAAAGCCATCTACCATTCGAAGAACAACTTCAGCTTCGGCGGCACGGGCCGCTTCGGGCTCGGCGACACCGGTGTGGGCGTTCTCTTCGGCGCCCTTACCGATAACGACCTCCGGGTCGAACGCTTCTCCGGCATCCGCAGCGGGTTTGACCGCCTCGAGCTCGGCGGCAACCTCCGGGTGCAGTTCATCGCCGAAAGCTATCGCTCCCAGTGGAACGGCTCGACGCTGGCGGCCGACCCTGGCCGCACCGAGGTCTACCGCACCCGGCAGAATCTTGAACCCACGGTGACCGTGCGTCCCGTGGGGCCTCTTACGCTTACCGCGGGCCTGAGTTTCGCCCGCTACCAATACCAGTTTCCGGCCGCTCGAAATGTCTCCGCTAATGCTGTAATCTCATCTCTACGCTTCGCACGTCAGTGGGACAAAACCTCCGGAACCCAGCAGTCTCTAGGGGCAGGTTACGACCTGCGCGCGGCCACCAGTTCCCTGGGTAGTGATACCCGCTTCACCCGCCACGAAGGCCGGGCCCGTTACGAAGGCAAGAACGGCCCGCACGAGTGGATTTTCGAAAGCCGCCTGGGCTCGCTCGGCGGACGCGCGCCTCTGTATGAGGCGTTCGTGCTCGGCAACACCGAGACGCTGCGCGGGTGGAACCGTTTTGATGTCGCACCGCTTGGCGGAAACCGCATGGCGCACGGCTCGGCCGAATATCGCTATCGCGGTTTCCGCTTTTTGTACGACACCGGTGCCGTTTGGCAAGCCCCCGCGCAAGATCCCAAGCAGCGCCATTCGGCGGCCATCCGGCTACATCGATAGCGGCATCGCCCTGCTGGTCGCCTTTTCCGCTGCGCGATGGCAACGTCACGCCGCTCGTCATGCTGGGGTACACCTTCTAGATGCGAGAGGCCTTCCACAGAACCTGGATTGTCCTCTCGATTGCCTTCGTGTGCGCGCTCATGCTGCTGGCGCAGGAAATCAAGCCGCGGCTGGTGGGCGATACGCTGCGCATCACCGCCCGCAGCGCGAGCTTCCTCACCGGTAAGCCTCTCGACGCTCTGCGCAACGGCGCCACCGTCAACGTCGATGCGCAGCTCACGCTCTTTACGGAGACCCGCGCCGTGGCCGCCCGCTCTGTGGAACGCTTTGTCTTCTCCTATGACCTGTGGGAGGAGCGCTACTCCGTGGTGCAACTCACCTCCCGCGAGTCGGCCACCAACCTCACGCTCGACGCCGCGCAGCAATGGTGCGTCGATCGCATGGGCGTGAACGTGGCGGCGGTGGCCAAGTCCGCACCGCACCTGCTGCGGCTGGAAGTTCGCGGCGGTGAGCCCCCGCCGCCGGGCGGCGCGCGCACAGGACGATCCGCCGATTGCGCTGGGCCGCCCTGGTTGAGCTCTTCAGCCGTCCGGCGCGCCCTTCGCAAAAGGCCTGGCACCTGGACACGGCCTTGTTCCGCTTGGATGGGTTGAAATAGCCCATGCCCCGCGCGCTGCTTGCTAGCCTGAAGTGGAACCGGCCGTGAACCGCCTTCGCTATCGCCTGATCGCCCTTTTTCTGCTGGCCACGCTGCTGCCGCTGGCGGGCACGGTGTGGATCGTCCGGTCGCTGCTCGAACACTCGCTCAGCTACTCCACCACTACAGAGCTTGAGCAAGTGGCCGGCGCCCTGCAACAAACCGGCCGCGAACTCTACCAGCGCGCCCGCGACAACCTGAAGCATGCCGCCGAAACCGGCGAGCGCAAACCCGTAGCCCGTCAACCCGCCCAGGGCCGCGAGGAAGGCTTCACGCTGGAAGGCAATAAGCTCATCTACTGGCGCCGCGCGGGCACCGCCCTGCTGCGCTATGAAGAATCGCTCGGCACCGTGGACCTGGACAAGATCCGCGCCCAGCTCGACGACGCCCGCGCCCTAATCGAGCGCAACCGCGAACGCGACCTGCGCCGCGGCTTCCTTTACGCCTTCCTCGTGGCCGCCGCCGCGCTTTGGCTGGCCGCCTTCGCCGCGCTGGTCTACTTTGCCCACCGCGTCTCCCGCCCCATCCATCAATTGACCGAGGGCCTGCAAAGCCTCAAAGCCGGCCACCTGGCCACGCGCGTACCCGTGCGGCGCGACGACGAGATCGGCCAGGCCATCGCCGCCTTCAACGAGATGGCCGGCCAACTCGAACAAAGCCGCGAACGGCTGCTCTTCCTGGCGCGCCTGGAAAGCTGGCAGGCGCTGGCTAAGAAGATGGCGCATGAGGTGAAGAACTCGCTTACGCCCATTCGCCTCACCGTAGAGGAGATGGTGGCCCGCCACGGCTCGCCCCATCCGGACGACCCGGAGTTTCTGCGGCAAGCCGCCCAGATCGTCACCGACGAAATCACCACGCTCGAACGCCGCGTGCGCGCCTTCTCGGACTTTGCCTCCGAGCCGCCCGTGCATCAAACCGCGATCGACCTCAACAGCTTGGCCAGCGAGCGCATCGCGCTGTTGCGCCACGCCAACCCCACCGTGGTGTATCAAATGCGCCTCGATACCGCCGCGCGCCCCGTTGCCCTCGCCGACGAGGATCTCGTCCGAGGCATGTTGACCAATCTGCTGGAAAACGCCGCCCATGCCGCCGGCGAAGGCGGCGTGGTGGAGATCGTTACGCGCCTGGCGGCCCACGCGGGTGGCGACCGCTGCTGGGTGGAAGTGCATGACTCCGGGCCCGGCCTCAGCGCGCACGCCCGGCGCACGCTCTTTGAGCCCACCATCTCGTTCAAGAAATCCGGCATGGGCCTCGGCCTCTCCATCGCCCGCAAGAGCGCTCTGCTCAACGGCGGCGATATCCAACTCGTGGACGGCACGCTGGGCGGCGCCGGCTTCCGCGTCATTCTCCCGGCTGCGCCGGAAAGCAACACCGCCCGTGCCCCGGTCACCTCAACCGACGCAAAGACATCGTCCGTGGCTTCCATGTGACGCCCAGAAAGTAAACACCCTATGCGCGCCCGTATCGCCATTGTTGACGACGAAGAAAACATCGGCCGTTCCCTCCGCCTCATCCTCGAGCGCGAAGGCTACGGCGTCATGCTCTATCATTCGGCCGCCGATTTCGAGTCGGCCCCCCGCGCCGACCTCTACCTCTTCGACATGCGCCTGCCCGATGGCAGCGGCATCGACCTGCTCAAGGCGCTGCGCGCCGCCGGCTCAGCCGCGCCCGTCGTCATGATCTCCGGCCACGGCACCATTGCCGACGCCGTGGAAGCCACGCGCCTGGGCGCCTTTGATTTCCTCGAAAAGCCGCTCTCGCGGGACCGCGTTCTGCTCGCGCTCTCCAATGCTTTGGAACAGCGCACGCTGCGCGAAGAGAACGCCCGCCTGCGCGAACAAGTGGGCGCCGCCCCGCGCATGATCGGCGGCACGGCCGCTTTCACCCAGGTGCTCGAACAGGCGACGCTCGCCGCCCGCAGCGACGCCCGCGTCTTGCTGATCGGCGAATCCGGCACCGGCAAGGAACTCATCGCCGCGCACCTCCATCAGCAATCGCCCTTTGCCGCCGGGCCGTTCGTCAAAGTGAACTGTGCCGCGATCCCCACGGAGTTAATCGAAAGCGAGTTATTCGGCCACGAGAAAGGCGCCTTTACCGGAGCCACCACCGCCCGGCGGGGTAAGTTCGAACTCGCCGACGGTGGCACTCTCTTTCTGGATGAAGTGGGCGACTTACACGCGCAGTCCCAAGCGAAGTTACTCCGCGTACTGCAAGAGGGGGAATTCCACCGCGTGGGCGGCGAAAAGCCGATCCGCGTCCAAGTGCGCGTCGTCAGCGCCACCAATCGCGACCTGACCGAGATGATCGCCCAGGGTAAGTTCCGCGAGGATCTCTACTATCGCCTCTCGGTGATGCCCATCCGCGTGCCCTCGCTGCGCGAGCGCCCCGGCGATATCCGATCGCTGGCCGAGTATTTCCTCGAAGAATTCTGCACGCGCAATAACTTTCGCGCCAAACGCGTCGACCCCGGCGTGTTTGAGGCGCTCGCGCAATATCACTGGCCCGGGAATGTGCGCGAGCTGCGGAACATTGTCGAGCGCATGGCGATCCTCTCGCCCGGCGAAGAGATCCCCGCGTCGGCCGTGCCCGTGGAGATCCGCCTGGCGCCGCAATCGGCACAGAAGTCCACGCTACATGAAGCGCGGGAAAGCGTGGAGCGGGATCACATCATGAAGGCGCTCGATAGCGCCGCCTGGAACGTGTCGCAAGCCGCCCGCGCTTTGGGGATGGAGCGTACTAACCTGCACAAGCGCATGCGCGCGTTGGGGATTGACCGGCGGCACTAACAAAACCTGGCTCCCCCCAGCGTCAAGATATACTCGACAAATGTCCACTCCCCCGGGGACGCACTTAGTCGTCGAACACGACCAAGCCACCAACCAGTTCTCTCTCGTCCGTCTCGCCGACGGAAAGCGCCTCCCGCCCGTCGCTCTTCCGGACCCTCACGATTTTCCCGTCGCCCCTCGTCCTGAGAAGCTCATGCCCCAGCTCGCCTGGTATCTGGAACGCTTCCTCGAATACCCCTTCCCCCCTGAGCTTCAACACGCCGAAGATGTCGAGGACGCTCTCAAGCAATGGGGCCAGCAAGCCTTCAACGCCCTCTTTGACCGGCGCGACGCCTCGGACTGGTTGCAAAAAGCCGAACTCCTCCGCATCCGCGCCAACGATCCGCAAATCCTCGGCTGGCCTTGGGAAGCGCTCCATGACCCGCAGAAAGGCCCCCTCTCCCACCACTGCCGCGTCGAACGCTGCCCCGATCATCTACAGGACCCGCCCCCGCTCTCGCCGCAACTCCCGCAGGACCGCGTCAACATCCTCCTCGTCGTCGCCCGCCCCTATGAGGAAGACGTCCGCTTTCGCTCCCTCGCCCGCCTCCTCGTCGAGTTAGTCGAAAACCAAAATCTCCCCGCTCACGTCGAGCTGCTCCGCCCGCCCACCTTCGACAATCTCCGCCAACACCTGCACGACCATCCTCACACCTACCACGTCCTCCACTTCGACGGCCACGGGACTTACTCCAGCACCTCCGCCGCCAATCAATTCCAATTCAAAGGCCCCCAGGGCCAAATCGTCTTCGAAAACGAAAACGGCGAGCCGGACCCCAAGACGGCCAAACAACTCGCCGTCCTTCTCCGTGACCATGCCGTGCCCGCCGTCGTGCTCAACGCCTGCCAGGCCGCCATGCTCGACGGCCGCGCCGAAAATCCCTTCGCCAGCGTCGCCGGCGCGCTCCTCCAAAGCGGCATTCGCAGCGTGGTCGCCATGAGTTACTCGCTCTACGTCAGCGCCGCTCAGCAATTCCTGCCCGCCTTCTACCGCCGCCTCTTTGAGGAAGGCTCCATCGCCGGGGCCGTGCGCGCGGGCCGCCAGCAAATGTTCGCCCGCCCGGAGCGTGTCTGCGCCCGAGGCTTGCAGCCGTTGCAGGATTGGCTGCTGCCCGTCCTCTACCAGCAGGACCCGCTCCCCTTCACCTTCGCAACGGACCCCGGCTTGAGAGCCGCCCGTGAATCTCGCCTGCCCCCCGAGGTTCGCGACTATGTGGAGCCCTACGGCTTCATCGGCCGAGACGGCGCGTTGCTCGCCCTCGAACGCGCCCTCCACCGCCGCGCCCCGGCCATCCTCATCCGCGGCCTCGGCGGCGCCGGCAAAACCACCCTCGCCCGAGGCTTCCTCCGCTGGCTCGACCAAACCGGCGGCCTCGATGCCGCCTTCTGGTTCGACTTCCGCAACATCCGCTCTTCTGGACACGTCCTCAACACCCTGGGCGAAGCCTTCTACGGTGAGAAATTCCGCCTGCAGGACAACCCCATCGAACTCCTGGCAGCCGCCTGCCGCCAGGTCCGCACCATCATCGTCTGGGACAACTTCGAATCCGCCACCGAAAACCTCCCCGCCGAGGACCGCGCACAACTCAGCCAACTCCTGGACGCCTTAGCCAACCCCAACTCTAGCCCCGCGCGTAAGCGCGGGGAAAGCGAACCAACACCCGCGCCTAAGCGCGGGGCTAGCGAACCAACACCAGCGCGTAAGCGCGGTGACAACGCTCGCACCAAAGTCATCATCACCAGCCGCTCCCCCGAAGAGTGGCTCCGCCCCGAACAGCGCCAGGAAATCACCCTCCCCGGGCTCGACGGCGAGGAACGCTGGGAATACGCCGAACTCATCCTCCGCGAACTGGGCCTGGAAAAGCACCTCAAGGACCCGGAGCTCAAAAATCTCCTCGATCAACTCCGCGGACACCCCCTCGCCTTGCGCGCGGTGCTGCCCCGGCTCGCCGCAATGTCACCGGCGCAAATCGCCAAGGCGCTCACCACCAACATCTCCGCCCTCGGCCTGAACGAGAACGAAGAACAAGGCCGCCTCTTCGCCACGCTCCGCTTCGTCGAGCAGGGCATCCCGGCGGCCTCCGCGCCGCTGCTTGAGCTGATCGGGCTCCACGAAGCCTACGTGGACGCCGACTATCTCGCAGCCATGGCAAAGCAGTTCTGCGCCATCCCCCGCCCCGATCTCGATCGCACCATCGCCCTGCTCAGCGCCGCGGGTCTGCTCCGCGACATCGGCAACAACACGCATGAGTTGCACCCGCTGCTCACCAGCTACCTGCGCCAGCACCGCACCGCCGGCGAGCCTGCCCAGCGCGCCTTCGTCGACATCATGGGCAACCTCGCCGACCAGCTCGCGCCGAAAGAGGAACACGAGCAGCGCGTCCCCTTCCTCCTCTTTGGCAGCAGCTTCCGTCACGCGCTCACCCTGGCCGAGCGGTTCGCCATGGACCAGGCCTTCGCCGCTCTCACACAATCCCTGGCCGCCTACTCGTTGAACACCCGCGCCTTCGGCGAAGCGGAGCGCCTCTTCGCCCACCTGGCCCGTCACGCCAGCGAGCGCCAAGACCACGCTGGCGAAGCCAGCGCCTATCACCAACTAGGCATCGTCGCCCAGGAGCAACGCGACTTCGCCGCCGCCCGCGACTGGTACCTCAAGTCTCTTGCCATCAAAGAAAAGCAGGGCAAACAGCACGGCGCTGCAAACAGCTATGGCCAACTCGGCATTCTCGCCCAAGAGCTGCGCGACTTCCCCGCCGCCCGCGACTGGTACTTGAAGGCCCTGGCTATCTTCGCAAAGCAAGGCGACCAGCACGGCGCCGCCGCCACCTATCACCAACTCGGCATCATCGCCCAACAGCAGCGCGACTTCCCCGCCGCCCGCGACTGGTACCTCAAGTCCCTCGCCATCAAAGAAAAGCTTGGCATCGAGCACTACGCCGCCAGCACCTATCACCAACTCGGCAGGGTCGCCGAAGAGCAGAGCGACTTTCCCGCCGCCCGCGACTGGTACCTCAAATCCCTCGCCATCAAAGAAAAGCATGGCGACCAGCACGGCGCCGCCGGCACCTATCACCAACTCGGTGTGGTCGCCGAAGTGCAGCGCGACTTCGCCGCCGCCCGCGATTGGTACCTCAAGTCCCTCGCCATCTCCGAAAAGCTTGGCATCGAGCACTACGCCGCCATCACCTATCACCAACTCGGCAGCATCGCCCAAGAGCAGCGCGACTTCGCCGCTGCCCGCGACTGGTACCTCAAGTCCCTCGCCATCTCCGAAAAGCACGGCGACCACCACGGCGCCGCCAGCACCTATGGTCAGCTCGGACTTCTCGCGAGGGAACAACAAGACTTCCGCAGCGCAGGAGAAATGGCGCTGCGGGCGCTGGCGATCTTCGCTCAATACAATGATCCCCACGGTGCCTCCATGGCGTTTCGCGCCTTCCTCGACGCCCACCAAGCCGCCGACCCCGAAACCCAAAAGCACCTCGAAGCCCAATGGCAACAAGCCGGCCTGGGCCCCTTCCCTCCCAACCAATCATGACCGACGACCAAGCCATCCAAACCCTACGCACCATCGCCCAGTCCCGCCTCACCCGCGAGCTCGAAGTCGAAACCGAAACCGAAGGCCTGGCAGCCGTCCTCCAGGCCGCTCTTCAGGCCGCCCTGCAAGCGCACGTGCCCGCCGAGCCAACCCCGGCCACCGAAGCCGATCTAGCCCGCGCCGCCCTGGCCCTCCTCGCCGAGGACCCCGCCTACGCCGAACCCATCGCCGCCCTCTCCCGCCAGCCCGCCACCCGCCAAGCCTTCCCCGTCGACGCGGCCGCGCTCACCGTCACCGCCGCTGCCCTCCTCGCCCTCCAAACCCGCATCAAGTTCAAATGCGAAAAGACCACCGGCAAGCCCCCAAGTGGACCATCGAGGCCGAAAAGCAAGCCCTCACCGCCACCGCCCTCAAACCCCTCATCGAACGCCTGCTTTACTTCCTCCCCAAGCCCACCTGAGCGCCCCGGCCGCCGCGCCTGGCTATTGACACGCAATGCTACGCTGAAAGTAGGAAGGCCGGTTCGTCCCCCAAGACGATCCGGCCTTTTTGCTTTCCCCCGGAAGGCCCGGATCTTTGACAATCGCAGACGCCCCCACCCACCACACCGCCGATCCCCCCGCCGAACGGGATCGGCGGGGAGCCGGGAATTGCGGAAACCACTCCAAACGAAACGTGCGGAAACGAACCTAACTCGAACCACGCAGGCCGCCCCCCGCGGCAAACGCATTTAGCCCCGCACGTCAGTAAGGGGTTGCGATGGCCACTCCAAACGAAACGTGCGGAAACGAACCTAACCCCCGCCGACCGCCTCCCGCAAACGCTTTTTGACGAAACAAACCCAAGCCCCCGCATTCGGGTGCCCACCGGACTCCACCCAGCACCCGCAAAGGCGCCTAAAACCGATCCCGGCTCTCCAAATTCGCCTCCACTGCCTTGCGCGTCCACAACACATCGCGCATCTGCTTGGCCGCCACTAGCGGCAACTGGTCCACGCCGTGCTTTGACCCCGGCTGCGACGAATTGCCGTAGCTCACCACGGCCTTGGCCTTCATCACCGGCCCAAACTCCACCAGGCACACGAACGTGTCTCCCATGGCGGCGTTGCGCTTGGCCGCCGACGCGGGCGCGTAGTTGAAGACGCGGAACGCCCCCAGCGCCCCCGGTCCACCATTGGCCGGCAGATCCACCGTGCCGCGCTGCAAGCGGCGATAGTCGCCCCAGGGCGCATCGAGCGCGCCGTAGCGCTTCTCGGTCTCGGCCGACGCCGCTTCCACCAGCGCCGCCAATTCGGCCGGGCTCTGCTTGAGTCCGCGCGGGGTCTCGAGCGGACGCGCCAGGTCGAGCGGCGTGGCGAACGTGAGCTTCGGCGCGATTGCTTCAAAGAGCAGCGCCCCGCGCGAGGCGGCCTCCGTCTGCCGGTCCCAGGCTTTCAGCACGGCCGCCGCCTTCTGCACCGTCTCCTTCTGCACGGTCTCACTGCTCGATGCGGCCAGGGCCGCCAACAGTTCATCCACCACGCGATCGGCCATCTCCAGGCGCGTGGAATGTTTCATCGTCACCAGGTCGTCAAAGCTCAGCTTCGGCTGGCTGGTCAGCATCCGCAACGACCGTGTGGAGCGCCACATCTCCGGCCGGCCGCTGTGCGTGTAAGGCGGGAAGTCCGCGGCCTTGAGCGCCACGGGCCACGTCGAGGTCCAGGGCGGATCGTTCGTGTTCTGCACAAAGCCACTCGATGGGTCAATCACCTTCGGCAGCTCGTCATAGCTGTGGATCTTCGTCCATAGCGTTGCCGACGTAGTTCCGTCGATCACGCCTTGCCAATAGCGGCTGTCGCCTTGCGCGCGCACCGGCAGCGTGCCGTTGAAGAGATACATAATGTGCCCGTCGCGGTCAGCGTAAGTAATGTTGAAGGTCGGCACCTGCAGGCGTTTCACCTGCGCCTGATACTCGGCGAAATTCTTCGCCAGGGCCATCTTCCAATACTGTTCGAGGGCGAACGGCCGGTCCAGCGCGGCGGTGCGCTGCGCCACCGTCACGCCCGCCTGATCCCACACCACCGGGCCATGCACCGACGAACGGACGTCCAGCGTCACGTCAGGGCGGCCCTTTACCTTCATCACCACCGTGCGCTTTTCAAACGGCCGGCAAGCGCCGTCGAACTGGTAGCAGTCGCCGCGCGCGTCCAGCTTGTAGAGATCGTTGCCGTCAATTGAGTTCACGGTCTGCGTGAAGGCGATCTTGTCGCTGAAGGCGAAGCGCAGCACCGGAAAGCCCACCTGGCTCGCGCCGTATAAGTGGATGCCCGGCGCGTTTAAGTCGATTTCGTAGTAGGTGTACCAATCCTGCCAGGGTAAGTGGGGATTCATCAGGATCATCGGCCGTCCGCTGGCGGACTTACTCGGCGCAATCGCCCAGGCGTTGGAACCAATGCCCGTGGCCGAGGGCGCGCGGCCCGTAATGGCGCTCTCCACGCCGTTCATCGACGTCAGATAGCTGAAGTGCATGATGCGATGCGTGTGAATGACGGGGTCGGCACCGGTGATGGGCAACGCCGCCCGGCGCTCGGCGTTGAGCGCCTCCGGGTGGCGCTGGGCATACTCATTCATCCCGGCGGCGAAGGCATCGAGGTAGCGCCGGAATTCCGGGGTCTGCTGGCGGTACCACTGCTCGCCGCGCTCCGGCACGCCGTTCACGCGCACCCAGCGGTCGAGCTTGAGATTGGCGTCATTGGCGCCTGGACCCCAATACTCCGCCGCCCGTCCGCGCGATTCGCCGTAGAGCTTCAGAATCAAGTCGCCATGGCTTTGCATCGATGCGTAGCCGTAGCCGAAGAAGAGCCCTTCGGTGGATTTCGCATACACATGCGCCACACCATAGCGATCCCACAGGATCTCGACGCCCCGCGTGTCGGCCGCCGCCAGCGGCAGCGCCAACGCCAACAGCCAGCCCAACTGAAACTTCATGCTCTGGCCCCCGCCATCCGCCGGTAAAGATCTGCAATCACGCTCACCGCCTTTTCCGCCGCCGCCCGATCCGGCTGCTCATTGGTATCGTTGTAGCCTTCCGCTTCGCTCGCGCCGGTGGCCTGCACCACAATGCCGTCGCGCCGGCCGTGCATTAGGACGCCTTGATGGAAGACGCTGTACTGAATTTCCGGCTGCGGAATCAGCCAGGCGATCTGGCCGCGCACCGGCACCAAGGATTCATCTTTCCACAAGGCGCGCGCGCCATAGCCGGTGGCATTGACGATGGTCCGCTGGGGGAGGCGCGCCAGGTCGGCGGGCGTGTGAAACTCAGTGGTTTCGAGCTTGCCGCCTTCGAGCAGGAAGTCCGTCATCAACTGATGGCTCAGCGCGGCGACGTTGAAGGTGAGGTTCGTCGCCCGCTGAGCGTAGCGGGTGGGAAAGGGATGGGCGGCCAGCGTCTGCGGCCGAGGCGTCAGGTCCGTCACTCGCTCCTGATAATGGGCAAAGCCGAGTGTATCTTCCTGGCGCCGCCGCGCCCGCGACTCTTCGGGCGAAATGTCCGAGAGCTGATAACGATCGGTCCATTCCACGGGCGTTCCGGCCAGGCCGAGAAAGGTCTGGAAGCGGGCGAAGGAGAAGCGCGTCATCTGCTCCCAGCGCGCGCCGAAATCGGCTGCGGCGCTCTTGGCCAAGGCGACGCGCGAATCGGGCGTCCAACTGCCGGTGGCGCGGGCGGAACGGGTGTCGGCGGGGCGCTCCTTGGCGTAGATGGTGACGCGCGCGCCGGCCTGTTGGAGGAGCAGCGCGGACGTTAGGCCGAGGGCGCCGCAGCCGATGACGGCGATGTCGCGCTGGCCGGTGCGGAGGGCGTGGTCAGCAGCGATGCGGCTGGAGCCCCAGGAGAGAGACCAGCCGCTGCCGCCATGGCCGTAGTTGTGGATGACGGTTTTGTCGCCGAGGGTTTCCGGTTCCAGGCGGGGCCCGGCGGCGCGGAAGGGGCGCAGGCAGACCGTGACGCGAAAAATGCGGTCGAGTTCGGCGCGTACCGGGGCCAGGGTGAGGGCCGGTGGAGCTAGGGCGGGGGCGCCAGGGCGGGAGGCGCGGCACTGCGCCGCGCACACCCGCCCAAAGCGGCCAAACCGAGAGCAGGAAGGAATTGACGACGACGCACGGCCACCTCGCGGGAGAATGAATCTCCGGCTCAGCGTGGGGCCGGGCACTGCACGGGGAATTTCAAGGATAGCCTATCTTTCCCCGGCAGACCGTGCGTTAATTGTCGCCGTTGGCGGTGGCGGCAAAGGGGAACGCGATCCAGTCGCCCCACAGGACGTTGTCGCCCCAGAGCACGTTGTAGCCGGCCATGTTGCTCGATCCCCAAACGACGTTCGAACCCCACACCACGTTGTTGGCCTGGAGCACGGTGGACCCCCAGACGACGTTATTGGCCCAGGGGGAAGTGGAACCCCACACAACGTTCAGGCCCGTCAATCCCGGATAGCCGCTGGTGATCGAAACCACGCCGTTGTTGACCACCGCGCGGGGCGACAAGGCGGACTGCGTGGCGCCGATCTTCTCGGTGCTGGCCAGCGCCGCCGCTACGTCAACGAAGCCCGCGCCGACGGTGAACAGATCATGCTGCAAACGGAAGGTTTGGTTGGTGACCGAATCATAGATCGAGGCGGTGGGGGTGAACGCCTTCCAGGCCGTCTTCATCAGGCGGGCCTTCACTTGATCGGGCGTGAGCGTCGGATCCTTTTCAATCAGCAGCGCGGCGGCGCCGGCCACGAGCGGGGCGGCCATGGAAGTACCGCTCAGGCTCAAGAAATTCCCGCTGGCGGCGGGAAAATCCCGCCGGTTGCCCGGCAGCAGCGTGGTCAAGGTGCTGGGGAAAACGGTGCGGGCCACCATGTTATTGCCGGGCGCCACCAGGTCGGGCTTCACGACGCGATCCCAGAGCCGTGGGGCCCTTGGAGCTGTAAGACGCAATGGTGTCATCCGTACGCGAAGTGGCGCTGCCGCCCGCCGGATCGCGCATGGAGCCCACGGTGATCACAAAAGGATCGTTGGCGGGCGACGCCACGGTGCCGTAGCCGCTCGTATTGGGAAAGCGGCCCATGTTGCCCGCCGCCACCACCACGACAATTCCGGCCTTCCAGGCGCGCTCCACGGCTTTGCACAGCGGGTCGTTAACGAATTTGTCGAAGACGGGGCGTCCCAACGAAAGGTTCATGACGCGGATGTTGTGGGTCGATTTCAGCGCAATGGCCCGGTCGATGGCCGCAATGACGCGGGAGTCGGTACCGGTGCCCAGCGCATTGAGTACGCGCAGGTTGATGATTCGGGCGCCCGGGGCCACGCTGGTGCTGTAGCCATCGTCATCGTCGCAAGAGGTGTTTGACGCCAGAATGGAGGCCACGTGGGAGCCATGGCCATACAGGTCGGCCGTGCCGCCGTCGGAGGCGAAATTTTCGTTGTAGACGATACGGGGAGGTGGAGCAGGCGCCGGTGGTTCCGAAGCCGGGCAGGTTGTTCACGCCGCTGTCGATGACTGCCACGCCCACGCCTGCGCCGGTCTGGCTCACCGAGGCGGCCGTCACGACGCTCTTTACTTCCTTCTGGTTGTAGCTGGCGCTGCCGCTGGCCATGGAACGGATTTCCCGGTCCGGGGCAATGTAACGGATGCGGCGATCGTTGCTGAGCTCTTCCAGCAGCGCCCGGTCCGCGCGGACCTTGCCCAGACCCAGGCCTTCATAGTTCCGCAGCTTGCGGCCGTAGGCGCGGGCGCGGGCTTCCCGCTTGGCCCGGGAGGGCGCGTCATCATCGTCCTCATAGACGAGAATGACGTCATTCTCGTCGGCATTGGAATTGAGTAGTTCGGCCGAGATTTTGCGGGCGGCTTCCCCGGGGGATTGGCAGAGTAGATGGGTGGCGAGCGCAACACCCAAGAACGACTGTTTGAGCATGCGCTCCTGGATGCACGCTTGATGCCACCGAAACTGTAGTCAAAAGTCCATTCTTTGCAACGCCAGGGAGTGTTGCTCTCCCCCGGGAAACGGACATTCTGACCGCGCTTGAGTCGACAGATTGTCGCGCCGGCTCAGATCCGCATCGGCATGACGATGTAGCGGTAGACCCCGTCGCCGGCGGCCGGGCGCATCTCGCCCGCGGACTGGCCGTCTTTGAAGAAGAACTCCGCTTCGGTGCCGGGCATGGCGCGCAGAAAGTCGAGCATGTAGGAGGCGTTGAAGCCGATCTCCACGGCGTCGCCGCGGTAATCCACCGGCATCGACTCTTCCGATTCGCCGGTGTCGGACAGCGACGAGTAGATTTTTACCTCGCCATCGGCCACTTGCAGGCGGATCGCGCGGGAGCGCTCGTCGGAAAATTGGGCTACGCGTTCGATGGTGCCGCGGAGTTCGTCTTTGGCTAGCTTGACGGAGTGCTTATGCTCCTTGGGCAGCACGCGCTCGTAATCCGGGAAGTTGCCGGAGAGCTTGCGGCAGAGAAGCAAGCGCTCGCCGAAGCCGAAGAAGAGGTGGTTATCGTCGCCGGCGAAGGCGATTTTGCCCTCAGCGCCCGCTTCACCGGCCAGCTTCAGAATCTCGGCCATCGCCTTTTTGGGGATCAGCGCCTTAAAGACGCCGTTCACGTCCGGCAGGGAGGCTTCGGACTCCACCATGGCCAAACGATGCCCGTCGGTGGCCACCATGGTGATGGCATCGGACCTTAGGATCAACTGCGCGCCGTTCAAGGTGAAGCGCGACTCTTCAGCCGAGATGGCAAAGATGGTGCGCGAGATGAGCGTGGCCAGCAACTGCGCCGGCAGTTCGGCGATCACGTCCGGCATCTTGGGCAGTTCCGGGTAGGAATCGCGCGACATGCCCGCGATGCGGGTTTTGGACCGGCCGCACGTCAGATTGGCCCAGTGGTTCTCCATGAACTTCACCGTTAGGTCCGCATCGGGCAATAGACGCACGTAGTCGAGCAGACGGCGGGCGGGGATGGTGCCGGCACCCTTCTTCGTGACGCGGGCCGGACAAGTGCTGCGAATGCCCAACTCGAGGTCGGTGGCGGTGAGCGTCAACTTGCCATCGGCCGCTTCCAGGAGAACGTTCGCCAGGATCGGGATCGTAGTCTTCTTTTCGACGACTCCTTGCGACAGGCCCAGCTCACGGACCAGATCGCTTTTGCTGACAGTAAACTCCATGTTCTCCTCTTCTTGTACCTTAGAAATAGACCTTAAGAGAGTATAGATCTAGTAGAGCCTGTGGAAATGTGGATTTCTCTCTAAATCATACAAAACCCAACCGCTTCCTGTCTCGCCTCCGGTGTTGAAAACCTGGGTGAAGAATTCGCGAAATCAGGTGTTCACCCGATTGGTCCACACCTGTCCACAAGGTGCGTACTAGGGTGCATGTGGATAACCGCGCATCAGCCATGGATTGAATCGGTTAGGCTCTGGATGGTTCTGTTCAAATCCACGTCACGCTGCCGGAGCGACTCAATCTTCTGGATGGAGTGGAGCACGGTGGTGTGATGTTTGCCGCCAAAGGCCCGGCCGATTTCCGGCAGGGAGGCCTGCGTCAGATCCTTGGCCAAGTACATGGCCACCTGGCGGGGATAGGCGATGCGCCGTTCATTGGACTTCTGTTTGAGCGTGCCGTGGGGCATGCCCCAGTGTTCGGCGACGGTGCGGATGATGGTGTCGATGGTGATGCGTTTTTCCTGGCCGCTGGCGAGGTATTTGAGCACCTGCTTGGCCATGTCGAGCGTGATGGGCGTACCGGTGACACTGGAATAGGCGATCAGCTTGACGAGGGCGCCTTCGAGTTCGCGCACATTCGACTTTGTCTTGGTGGCGATGAAGATGCGGACATCCTCGGGGAGATTTACCCCGTCGGCTTCGGCTTCTTGTCGAGGATGGCCATCTTGGTTTCCAGGTCGGGCGCCTGGACGTCGACAATCAAGCCCCACTCAAAGCGGGAGCGCAAGCGTTCCACCAGGCCCGGCGTACTTTTGGGCGGCTGATCGCTGGAGAGCACAATCTGCTTCTGGTGGTCGAAGAGTTCGTTGAAGGTATGGAAGAACTCTTCCTGGGTGCGTTCCTTGTTGCCGAGGATCTGGATGTCGTCGACCATGAGGACGTCGGCGGTGCGATAGTGGGCGTGGAATTCGCGCATCCGGTCGAGCTTGATGCAGTTGACCATCTGGTTCATGAAGCGCTCGCTGGTGGTGTAGACCAGGCGCATACCGGCAAACCGGTCCTGCAAGGAGCGTCCGATGGCGTGCATCAGGTGGGTTTTTCCCATGCCGACGCCACCGTAGATGAACAGCGGGTTGTAGCTTTTCGACGGAGTGTTGGCCACTGCCTGAGCGGCCGCGTGGGCGAACTGATTGCAGGAACCCACCACGAACTGGTCGAAGGTGAACTTCGGGTTCAGATGGACATGGTTACTGGAGAACAGCTCCGCTTCCTGGGCCACTTGCCCGGCGGCGGGCGTAAAGCCATCGTGCCCATTGCCGTTTGAGGCAATGGCGTGAAGCTGATAGACCACTTTGTCCACTGGAAGGCGCAGGTCGCGGATGGTCTGCGACACGGTCTCCCGGTAGTAGTGTTCGATGTATTCGGCCGTGGCGGTATTGGGGACTCCCACCCAAACTACGCGGCCTTCTTGTCTCTCTTGTCGAGTGGGTTGGATCCAATTTTGGAATCCGTCGGCACTCAACCGGCCCTCCAGGGCCTGTTTGATCTCTTCCCAGACATTCATGTTGTTGCGACCGGCCTGTCTTCTTTATCTTTTCGTCTTGTGACAGGAGAGCCACGGGCCCGAGGCCAGCTCATTCGTCCAGGCCCCTCCTCAGTAGGCAAAGACGATCCCCACAGGTTTTCCACAAACTGTGGAAAACGAGTACAAATTCCGTTGTTCGGAAGCTGATCTAGGTCTCTAGAAAGAGGTCGGTGGGGGGAGCCGGTTCCAGCCAGCAGCTCAGCGTTCTCACTCCGCGATGTGAGTTAGCATAACACAGATCCAGCCGCCCGCAAGGGAAAGTTTTTCACATCGTAAGCTATTGATTTATATCATACTTAACCATGCGTTGATGAAAAAAATTTCACCTACCAAAAGTAATGGCATCATTACTAAGATTCCTCCGAGCCCGCAGGGCGGTGCGGGCGCCAGGGGGGTGTGTGGCGGAAACAACAACAGGCGAACCCCGGGAGGGGATTCGCCTGCATGAAGAGGAGGGATGAAGAAACTCTAGAAACCGATCCTTATGCCCCGGCAGCAGCAGCCGCGAGCGCATGGGTGCGGAACTCATACTGCTGGATCTCGAGGGCGGCGTGGTTGGTGCTGGAGCGCACCACCCGTCCCCGCGCCACCAGTTTGAGCGCGCACTTGTTGTTCAACTGCGCGGGCCAGTTGATGGAAACTTCAATTCTCTTGCCGGGGATGAGGGCCTGTTCGGTGGAGAAGAGCACCCCCGAGCTGCTCATATTGACCGTCTTGCCGGCGCCGAGCTCGTCGGTGGCCCGCTTGCTCATTACCTTGTAGCGAACTTCCCGTTCGATGGGGAAGCGATCCGACTGCCGCCGGTCATCATTTCGCCGTTCACTAGCCTGTCCGTTGCCGAGGAACACTTTTGTAACCTTGCCTCCTGTCACGACTAGAATGCCTTCTGGACTCCGGGGTCGCCAATAAGAGAGAGGGTCCAATTCACTGTAGTACCCGCGGCGCGGCGGCTAGGACGTGCGTAATAGAGAGAGTTAGAGATCGTGTTGATGGCCGGCCGAGAAGCCGCCATCGACGGCCAGGGTGACGCCGGTGATCCACGACGCTTCAGAGGAGGCCAGAAAGGCCACGGCATGGGCAATATCCTCGACGGCGCCCAGCCGGCCGAGGGGATGGAGGGCGGTGATAGCGGCCAGGCGCGGCGGATCCTTGTGGAGCGGGGCGAGCAGCGGCGTATCGACGAAGCCGGGGGCCACGGCGTTGACGCGAATGCCGCGTCCGGCGTAATCGAGGGCCATATTGCGGGTCAAGGCGACGACGGCGCCCTTGGAGGCCGAATAGGCGGCGCGATTCCGGACGCCGGTGAGACCGACGACGCTTGAGGAGTTGACGATGGCGGCGCCTGGGGGCATGAGGGGCAGGGCGTACTTGGAGCAGAGAAACATGCCGCGGACGTTGACGGCGAAGATGCGGTCCCACTCGTCGGCGCTGTAATCCTGGACAGTTTTGCGGATGGCGATGCCGGCGTTGTTGAAGAGAATGTCGACGCGGCCGTGTTCGGCGGCGATGCGCGCGAAGGCCTCCTGGACGCTGCCCTCGTGGCTGACGTCGCAGGGGGGCTGACCCTGGCGGTCGAGGCTGACGACGCGGGCACCTTCGTCGAGGAAACGGTCGGCACAGGCGAGGCCGATGCCGGAGTTGCCACCGGAGATCACGGCGATTTTGCCCCGGAAGCGCATTAACGTAGCACCGCCATCAGGGTACCGGCCTGGTAGAGCAGATCGACGCGGGCGCGGTCGACGCGGTGCTGCGCGTCGTAGAAGGAGATCCAGCGTTCATTCTCGGTGAGGCGGGCGGTTTCCAATTCTTTGCCGGCGAGCTTGCCTTCGGTGAATTTGGCCAAGGCGATGTTGACTTCTTCGCGGGCCAGCTCCAGGGTGAGGCGGGCCAGATCTTGAGATTTTTGCGCCAGGGCCAATTGCTGGTAGGCGCGCCGGGTTTCCAGCGAGGTGCGATTCCGGGTTTGATTGACTTCCACGCGGAGGCGGGCCGCGTCGGCTTCGGCCTGGCCGGCCATGGCGTTGGCGGAGGGGCCGGCAAAGACCGGCATTTGCACCGAGACGCCCACCTGGCCGTTGTGGCGCTGGAACGTACGGAAGTAATCTTCGTAGTTGTTGAACTTGGCAAACAGGCCGTACTGCGCGAAGAGATCCATGCGGGGCAGGCGCGCCGACTTGTAGCCTTGCACTTCCAAACCCTTGGCCATGATGGCCGATTGCAGGCGCTTGAGTTCCGGCGAATTCTCCAGGGCGAGAGCGATCGCCCGCTCCTCGGACTCCGGCACCTCCACTAGCGGCGCCGGTTCGGCGGCGGGGCGAGCGCGATCCTCGGCGTTCATCCCCAGCAGGATGGCGAGAGAGTTTTCCGCCAGGGCCTGCTCGGTTTCGAACTGCTGGCGCCGCTGCAAGGCCTTTTCCACCTCGACGCGAGCGCTCAATTCCTCCACCGGAATGGCGCGCCCCTCGGCAACGCGGGCGGCCGCGGTCTGCTGGATCAGGCGCAGGGCGTCGATCTGGCGGGCGGATACTTGCGCGAGCTGGGCGAGCCTGGCCGTATCGAGGTAAGCGAGGGCGACGCGGTGTACCACTTCTTCGCGCCGGGCTTGTACGTCGTGGCGCAGGCCGCGGGAGTTTTCCAGCTCCTGGGCGACCTTGAACTTCTGCGGCCGGTTGTAGATGGACGCCGAGAGGCGGCCCTGCACGATGGAGGGCGCGGCGCCGTCGATGCTCATGGGGAAGCCATTGTTCCAGCCCAGGCCGCTGCCGATGCCGGCTTTGAGGGCAAAGGGATCGCGGGCGGCGCGGACGGCCTGGCTCTGCTTTGCCTCGTCAAAGCGGGCCAGCAGCAGATCGGTGTTTTGCTGCAGGGCCAGTTCAATGGCCTGCTTCAGGGTGATGGTGCGGACCTCGGCAAACGCGCCAACGGCGCACAACAACAAGGCGAGGGACTTCATGAGGCCAGCGTAGCAATTTGGTTCGCCCGAGAGGGCGGGAGTTAATAGGCGATGCCCCGGCGCGAGCGGTCCCACACTTCGGGAACGGGCCTTCCGGTGCCCAGGGCGAACCGGCGGCCGCCGTCGGAGAGCCCGAGTTCGCGTTGGGCCCAGAGGCCCACTTCGCGCCAGAGGAACGAGCCAGGGTCCGCCCGGCGCAGGGCGTGGCTTTGCCGGCGGGCGTGGAGGAACTGCAAGTGGCCGCCGTGCCGGTGCACCGTATTCACCAGCCAGCCGATGATGCGCCGGGCGGATTCGATCTGCTCCTGCGTGGGGGTGAGCGGCCGGCGGCGGGGAAAAAGCGTCCCGGGCTGGCCTTCCACCCCCTCAAAATAGCCGTCGATGGCGAGGCCGATGCTGCCCGCGTTGAGTCCACTGGCGTGCCACACGACGCGGGTGAGGGGGCACACCAGGAGCACACAGCCCGCGCGCGTGATGCCCAGGTGGGTGTGCCGCGCCTGCCAACGGCGCGGATCCTCGCCGAGCAGAGTGCCGGTTTGATGCAGGGTGATGCTGGTGAGCTGGCTCCAGGGGCGCTGTTGGTGGCATTGGCGGCCGTCGTGGTGGTGGGTGGTGAGATCCAGGGAGCGCTCATCGTGCCGCGGGGGGCCGGGCGGGAGTGGGCTATTTTTCCTCAAGGGCCGCCTCGAGTTCAGCGCGGGTGCGGTCCAGGAGGCGGATGGCGTCGGAGATGCCGGCCGCGGGCGCCATCCAGGCGGGATCGACCCAGGCGGTGAGCACGGGAGTGGGCTTGGTGGCCTCAAGACGGTCGGCGAGGTCGAGCCGGAGCTGAAAGAGGCGGCAAAGGTCGGCCACCGAGACTTTGGCGTCGGGTGAGCTGGCCAGGGTGGCGGCTTGTTGATTGATGATGGAGTCGAATTGAGCGAGAGAATTCTCCAGCGCGGGAGGAAGGTATTTTGGCATGGTGGTTTTGTTCCTATAGTTTCTGCGGCGGGACGCGTTGTCCCCGCCTAACTTCAGGGTGACATCCGCCACCTAGTGATTCGTGGGTTTTGGGTGGGTACTGTGCTTTACTTACAACAGGTTACGGGCGTCGGGAGGGCTGTGAACGATGGCGCGGACGCGGACAAAAGCGGGGCCTGCGGTATGATGCCCTGTATGAAACTCTACGCAATCCTGCTTAGTTTGTTGCTGGCGGGCGGCCTGGCCGCCGCCGACAAGGTTTTGGTGCAACCGAAGGATACGCCGGCGGGCCGGCCGTTTTCACCGGGTATTCTGGCCAACGGCACCCTGTATGTAGCCGGCCAGGTGGGCACTGATCCGAAGACGGGCAAGATCCCGGACAATTTCGAAGACGAGGTGCGACAGACGCTCACCAACATCGGGGTGATCCTGCGGGAAGGCGGCTACGATTACAAGGACGCGGTGGCGGTGCAGGTGTTCCTGACGGACATGACGCTGTTTCCGCGCATGAATGCGGTCTACACGACGTTTTTTCCGGAGCCGCGGCCGGTGCGCACAACGGTGGGAGTGGCGGCGCTGGTGGGGACGGCGAAGATCGAGATTACGGTGACGGCGTGGAAAGATCCGGGTCCGCCGCAGAAAAAGAAGAAGCAGAGGTAGGCGTATAGCCCTCACCGGGCCCGGTTCAGTAGGTCTGGCGAGGGCTAAGAGGTGTAGAGACAGGAACTGACGCTATGAGAAACCTCTTAGGCGCCCGGACTAGTCCTACGTACCCAAATCTTGCCACACCCGAACGCTTTTGGCAATGATTAAAAAGATACCAAGTTTTTAATGTATTAATGAACATTCGCCCATACATGTTCGTTTACGCGCATACGTCGACGGGTCGTGCGCAACGACTCTGGCAGGGGTTGCGGCGTTCGGCCCGTTACCTGATGGAGACGGAGGTACATGTTTACGGCTTTTCGATTGCGGCCAATGTGTTGCTTTCCTTTTTTCCGTTTATGGTGGTGATGGCGTCGCTGGCGCGGCACCTGTTGGGGAGGCCGGCCGAGGAGGCGATTTACCTGACGCTGCGGGATTATCTGCCGGGCGTGATGGGGACGAACATTCCGATTTACCTGAAGGGTCTGGTGAACGCGCGCGGGGCGCTGCAGGGGTCGAGTATCGCGCTGCTGTTCTTTACGGCCAATGGGGTGTTTGAGCCGTTGGAGGTGGCGCTGAACAAGGCGTTTGGGATCACGAAGAATCGCAGCTTTGTGCGGAACCAACTGGTGAGCATGGGTCTGATTTTTTGTTGCGGGGGGTTGGTGCTGCTGTCGGCGGTCTTCGCGGCGTACAACCAGCAGTGGGCGCAGGAGCTATTTGGGGTGGGCGCGTGGCGGGGCGCGATGACTTCGGTGGTGGTGAAGACGGCGGCGATCCCGGCAACGATTCTGGCGCTGGTGCTGACCTATTGGATTCTGCCCAATGGACCGGTGCCGGTGGGGAGGGTGCTGCCGGCGGCGGTGGGGGTGGGTTTGTGTTTGGAACTCTTCAAATATGTGGTGCTGTGGTCGTGGCCCTGGTTCAGCGCCAAGCTTTGGCATGAGTATGGGGTGTTCTACGCCTCGGTGTCGATCATCCTGTGGAGCTTCTTTGGGTCGATGATCGTGTTGGCCGGCGCGGAGTGGGCGGGGCGGGAAGGCGACGCGGCGGTGGCGGTGGAAGGCGCCGGCGACGGGCAGGGAATTTGAGGCTCGGGGGGGCCGGGCGGTCGGTTTATGGTTTTTCACATTTTTCCTCTTGCATTCCAGAAAGCCATATACTAAGATTGGAATCAAGGCGGGGAGGAAAACTCCCACCAAAGCGAGACTAACCTCATAAGACCCCTGAAGCACTCCTCTCCGCCGCCCTCTGGGTTTCCCAGACGATAGCGTCTCGCGCTTCTCAAAGAATCCAACAAAACGAAGCCAACGTGCTAGGATGGCCTTTCCAGCCATGAAGTTGGTTACCGTTCTCGGCTCCACCGGATCTATTGGAGTCAATACCCTCAACGTTATCCGGGCGCATCGCGACCGCTATGGCATTTTCGCCCTGGTGGCGGGGACGAACGCCGATCTGCTGACCTCCCAAATTCTGGAGTTTCGCCCGCAGCTTGCGGTTGTGGCGAACGAACCCACGCGGCAGAGGGTTCTACAGAATCTGGAATGTACAAGTGTAAACTGCGAGGTCCTGGCGACGCCGGAGGCGCGGGTGGCGGTGGCCACGGCCCCTGAGGTGGATTTCGTGATGTCGGCGATTGTGGGGGTGCAGGGCCTGGAGGCGACGTACGAAGCCGTCCGGAAAGGCAAGCAGATCGGGCTGGCGAACAAGGAAGTGCTGGTGGCGAGCGGCGAGCTGGTGATGGAGGCGTGCCGGGAGTCTGGCACGGAGCTGCTGCCGGTGGATTCGGAACACAACGGCGCCCATCAGTGTCTGCGGGCGGGCCGGCGGCCGGAGGTGAAGAGGCTGATCCTGACCGCTTCCGGCGGGCCGTTCCGGAACTTTACCCGGGAGCAGATGGCCTTAGTGACCCGGGAACAGGCCTTAAATCATCCCACCTGGAAGATGGGACAGCGCATCACGATCGATTCGGCCACGATGATGAACAAAGGCTTTGAAGTGATTGAAGCCTGCTGGCTCTTCGGTTTCCCGCCGAAGGAAGTGGACGTTGTGGTGCATCCGCAATCGACCGTACATGCCATGGTGGAGTTCAACGATGGGACGCTGATGACGCAGGTTTCGACCACGGATATGCGGATGCCGATCCAATATGCGTTGACTTATCCGGACCGGCTGGACGCGCCCGTGCCCCGCTATGATTTTGCCGAGGCCCGGACGTGGGAGTTCTTCCCGCCGGATTTGGACCGTTTTCCGTGTTTGCGGCTGGCCTACCAGGCCTTGGAGACGGGGGGATCGGCGACGTGCACGTTGAATGCCGCCGATGAGGTGGCCGTGGAGGCGTTTTTGGGGGGAAGAATCGATTTCCCCGCGATTGCGTCTACAGTAGAAGAAACACTGGCGCGCGTGCCGGTGCGGCGCGCCCGCTCAGTTGGCGAAGTTTTGGAGATCGACCGCGAATCGCGGCGGGTGGCGGCCGAGCGGGTTGCGAAACAGAGCTAGTTGCGAAACAGAGCTAACAGCTCGAAACGGGGATAGTGACAAATGGCGGTGATTAAAGGGATCTGGTATCTGCTGCCCCTGATCGGGGTGCTGATTGTGGTGCACGAGCTGGGGCACTACTGGGCGGCTCGATTCTTCAATGTCAAGATCGACGCGTTCAGCTTCGGTTTTGGGCCCCGGTTGTTCGGCCTGCGGCGGGGCGAAACCGATTGGAAGGTGTGCGCGATTCCCTGGGCGGCTACGTGAAGATGTCCGGCGAGTTGCCGGGGGAGGAAGGCTCGGACGATCCCCGCAGCTTTTTGAATAAACCTCGCTGGCAGCGGATCATTATTGCGTTCGCCGGTCCGCTGATGAACATTGTGCTGGCGGTGGGCATCCTGACCATGCTGCTGATGAACCATCATGAGCGGGAAGCGTTCTTCGATCAACCGGCGCAGGTGGGCCTGGTGGCGCCGGATTCGCCCGCGGCCAAAGCGGGAGTGGAGGCCGGGGACCGGATTGTGAAAGCGGCCGAGCATGAAAACCCGACCTGGCGGGACGTGCAACTGGCAGTGTTGTCGAACGTGAATGGCGATTTGCCGCTGCAGGTGGAGCGCGCCGGGCAGGTGCGCGTGCTGCATTTGACGCCGAAGATGCAGGAAGGGTCAGACTTTCCGGTGGTGGGCTGGGAGCCGCGAACCAAGGTAGTGATCACGGGCGTGGAGCCGGAACTGGATGCCGCGCGGCAGGGTCTGCGCGCGGGCGATGAGTTCGTCTCGATCAACGGCGAGCCGGTACTGGCGTTGAGCCGGGTTTCGCAAATTGTGCGGGCGGCGGAGGGCAAGCCGTTGCAGGTGGTTTACCGCCGCGCCGGGCAGGAGCGCACGGCCACGGTGACACCCGAGTTCCGGAAGAAGGACAAGCGCTATCTGTTGGGCGTGCAAATGTCGGTGCCCCGGGTGGCGGTGAAGCTAGGATTGGGCGAGGCATTCCGCGAGTCGCTCAATGAGAATCGCAAGTTCGCCGGGCTGCTCTACAGCACGATCCACGGCATCATCACCGCGCGCGTTTCGGCCAAGGAGCTTTCCGGACCGATCGGCATTGCGCGCGTGGCCACGCAGGAGGGGGAGAAGGGCTGGGCGGATTATGTGAGCCTGATGTCCGCCGTGAGCCTGAACCTGGCGGTGTTCAATCTGCTGCCGATCCCGATCCTGGACGGGGGCGTGATTCTGCTGCTGCTGATCGAGATGATCCGCCGGCGCGACCTGAGCCTCAACGCCAAGGAATTGGTGTTCCGGGTGGGCTTTGCGTTTCTGATGTTCCTGGTGGTGTTTGTGTTCTACAACGACATCGCCAAGGCGATGCGCGGGTAAAGGGCCGCCCGGGGCGAACATTTCTGCTATTCTATGTTCTGGCTCTGGCAATCTCCGCCTTCCCAAAGGCAGGATGAACCTACTCGGTCCGACAACCCACCGCCGCCTCAATGAGGCGATAGGCGTCGTGTTTTTTTTCGCAGGCGTTTACGTCCTGCTGAGTCTGCTGACTTACGATTCAGCGGACCCGTCGTGGAACACCGCCCCTCTGCGATCCGCCACTGGAGAAGTGGCGCGCGCGCAAAACATGATGGGCCGGATTGGCTCCTACCTGAGCGATCTGTTCTTTCAAACGCTAGGCCTGGCGAGCTTTATTGTGCCGCTGCTGTTTGGCGGACTTTCGGTGCGCTGGGTGAAATCGAAGCCGATTGACGCGCCCTGGATCCGCGTGGCCGGGGCCACCACGCTGGTGGCGTCGGGCTGTGTGGCGCTTTCGCTGGCGCCCAGCTTGCGGATGTTCTCGGCGAATATCCCGGCCGGCGGCCTGATTGGCCTGGTGCTGGCCGATCTGCTGGTGGCGCAGATGAATGTGACGGGCGCGGCGTTGTTGACGCTGACGCTGCTGGTGTTATCGCTCTACCTGGTTTCCAGCTTCTCGGTGATCACGCTGCTGTTGTGGACGCAGCGGCCGTTGCGCTGGTGCTATGAGACGTTCGGGAGCCTGGGCACGATCCGGATTCGCGTTCCCGCGCTGCCGTCCCTGCCGTCGCGCCCCGCGCGGCGGGCGGCCCTGGCGGACGAGGATGAGGAGACGCTGATTGCCGATGCCACTCCCAAGAAGGCGAAGGCAAAGGCGCCGGCCGACGCCGGGCCACCGATTGTGACGTTGCCGCATGGTCCGGTAGCGGCGCATACGCTGCCGGCGCACGTGCCCATCGATCACGATCCGCCGCCGCCGGAAGAGTACTCGCCGATCCCGGAGCCGCTGGGGCGTCCGCGGCCGGCGCGCAAGAACGAACCCACGTTTGAGAAGCCGCCGTGGGCCACCGGCCCGAGCGAGCCAGCCGCCCGCGAGGGCGACATCCCGATTCGCACGCTCGAAGATCTGCCGGATCCGGAGCCGCTGCGGGGCCAGTTCACGGTGCCCGTGGACGTGGCGCCGAAGAAGCGCAAGGAACCCAAGGCGCCGACGAGTTTTGAGCTGCCTCCTACGGAGCTGCTGAACGAACCGCCGGAGCGCGGCGCCTACGACAGCCAGGAACTTAAGGACACGGCCGCCAAGATCAAGACGAAGTTCGAAGAGTTCAACGTGCTGGGCCAGGTGGTGCAGATCAATCCCGGCCCGGTGGTGACGACGTTCGAATACAAGCCCGAAGCGGGCATCAAGTATTCGAAGATCACCACGCTGAACGAAGATCTTTGCCTGGGCTTGCAAGCCGAGTCGATTTTGATTGAGCGCATCCCCGGCAAGCCGACCGTGGGCATTGAGGTGCCGAACTCGAAGCGCGAGATGATCTCGCTGCGGCAGATGATTGAGAGCGAGGAATTCAACGACGCCTCATCGCGGCTGACGATTGCGCTGGGCAAGGATATCAACGGCCGCATTAAGACGGTGCCGCTGGAGACGATGCCGCACTTGCTGGTGGCGGGCTCGACGGGCTCGGGCAAATCGGTGATGCTCAATGCGCTGATTATGTCGGTGCTCTATAAGTCGACGCCGGAAGAAGTGCGGATGATTCTGGTGGACCCCAAGCGTGTGGAAATGGGGATGTACGAGGGCATTCCGCACCTGCTGACGCCCGTGATTACCGATCCGCGCAAGGCGACCAACGCTCTGCGCAACGCGGTGCTGGAGATGGAGCGGCGCTTGAAGCTGCTGGCCGAAGTGGGCGTGCGCAACATCGACCAGTACAACAAGAAGGTGCGGCAGATGATGGCCGAGCCGCGCAACCTGTTTGAGGATGGCGTGGATGAGGATGCCGAGCCGCTGCGTCCGCTGCCCTACATTCTGCTGCTGATTGACGAGCTGGCGGACTTGATGATGCTGGAACGCGCCAACGTGGAAGAAAGCGTGGCGCGCCTGGCGCAGATGGCCCGCGCCGTCGGCATGCACTTGGTACTGGCCACGCAACGGCCGTCGGTGGACGTGATCACCGGGTTGATCAAGGCGAACTTTCCGTCGCGCATCAGCTTCCGAGTGGCGACGCGCGTGGACTCCCGCACGGTGCTCGACGTGATGGGCGCCGAACATTTGCTGGGCAAGGGCGACATGCTGTTTCTGCCGCCGGGCTCGTCGCGGCTGGTGCGTGTGCACGGCGCCTTTGTGACCGAGGCCGAAGTGACCGCCGTGGTGGATTTCTGGAAGAGCCAGGCCAAGCCCGAATACGACCAGAGCTTCCTGATGGCGCCTCCGGGCGAGGAAGACGAAGAAGCGGCCGAGGATCTGGGCGACAAGGACGTGATGTACGAGGACGCCGTGCGCGTGGTGTGCGAAGTGGGCAAGGCGTCGACGTCGGTGCTGCAGCGGCGGTTGCGGCTGGGCTATGGGCGGGCGGCGCGCATCCTGGATTGGATGCAGCATGAGGGGATTATTGGGCCGCCGGATGGATCCCGCCCGCGGGATGTTTTGCAGCGGCCGATTTGGCTGGATGAGAAGCGTCCGGAGGCGGACGAGGAAGAGGAGTAGTGATCGAGTCGGCCGGTGGCGTTGGCAAACGGACAGCAACGCATCCAAGTCGGCCACGCCGTAGGTAGGGGGGCTCCGGCAGGGCGCTCCCCAGGACGATCTACACGAGCATGCCCGTCATCGCGCCGGCGATGCTTTGCGCCTTGCCACCTAGCTGCCCGCCCCCAACGTTTTTCTCCCAAAAATCCTGAGCAGAAAGGCCAGCCCGACGCGCCTACGGCAATGAAGACTGGAAGAAAACCCGGAGATTCAGCAAGGCATGAATATCAAGGCGATTGGCGTAACGATTCTGCTGGCGGTAGCTTTGGCTCTGGCGTTGGGGGCCAGCAAGCTCCGCGATGGCTGTCTGTTGTGTTCCTCCCCGCAGACTCAAGCTGACGGGAGCGCGCCCAAGCAGGAAGAGTCCACCATTCCGGTGGTGACGCTCTGCTCCACTTATGCCGGCCACCCGTCGGACCTCGGACGCGTGGTGGAGGGCGTAGCCGACGACAACATCATCCCCGGTTTAGCCATTCCCGCGTGCCAGCAGGAAGTCAACCGCGACCCCACCAACGCGCGGCTGAACTTCCAACTGGGCCGTGCCCTCAAGGCCGGACGCCGGGAAGAGGAGGCCGCCAAGTATTTCCGCCAAGCCCACGAAGCCGGCTTCTGTGGCACCGGTTACTATCTAGCGCGACTCAAGATGCGGGAGTATTGGGGTTCGGCCGAGAACCGCGAGCGAAACTGGGCCGCTGTGGAAGAAGCGAAGGCTCTGCTGGCCAAGGACGGCGACTGCTTCGACCCGTCCCAGGAGCTTCTCGGCCAACTGCAACACGACCCTGCCGAGTTCGCCGCGCCCAATGTGATCCAAGCCCTTTGGGAAGGCCGCATCGACGACCTGAACCAGAACCGCATCACTGTCGCCGTCTACCTCGAGGGCTTTCAGCACGGCGTCAACGACCGTCAATCCGAATTTCGATCCCGAGTGCCCGTCTGCGCTCGTGCAGAATATCGAGGCCAAGCTGGCAGGCGCCGTCCGCGGCGATGCCAATGAAGAGTGGGAGGCACTCGGATACCGCGCGTTGTTTATGGCGGGAGGCAAGCTCTGGCAGGTGCTCGATATCACCTACTACGGCGACCTTGACAAGTGGAAGGAACAGATCGCGGGAATGGGCCGGAAGGACGCCAATCGATTGATCCACCACAATAAGTGCGCCAGCCCGGTGATGGACAAGCTCTACGCCGCCGCCGTTCGGTTCGCCGACACGCCGAAGCCCTTGCGAGAGTACGGGCCCGGCCTGTTCTCAAACAAGGCGGCGCTGGAATTAGTGCCGCTTAGCCACCAAATCGATCGTTGGAAGAGCAAACTGTAAAGGAGTAAGTGATGCGTAAGATTATTGTCGCCGCCGCGCTGGGTGCTCTTTTGACCCTGCACGCCGGCCCTGCTAAAAAGGCGCCGCCCAAAAAGGGTGACCTGAAAGGAGAATTT
Source organism: Ottelia alismoides (assembly GCA_037367405.1). Classification (NCBI taxonomy): domain Eukaryota; kingdom Viridiplantae; phylum Streptophyta; class Magnoliopsida; order Alismatales; family Hydrocharitaceae; genus Ottelia; species Ottelia alismoides. The sequence continues at coordinate 53,808 of JAZKJV010003758.1, forward strand.
AAGCGAGTGGCGGATCCGCCGAAGCGGACCAAGTTCGAGAAGCCCCAGAAGAACTACGATCCGCCCAAGCCGAAGCCACCCGCCCCGCGGTAGCGGTTTGGAAGGGAGCCTGCGGCTGAGGAAGACGAGCGCTGTAAGCTAAGAAAAGCCCCCGCGTCATGTCAGATTCCTCCACGCCGCTGATGCGGCAGTATCACGCCATCAAGCAGCAGGTTCCGCAGGCTCTGCTGTTCTTCCGGCTCGGCGATTTCTATGAGTTGTTCCTGGATGACGCGGTGACCGCGGCGCGGGAGCTCGAGATCACGCTCACGGCGCGCAACAAGGAAAAAGGCGAGCCGGTGCCGATGTGCGGCGTGCCGTATCACGCGGCGGAGAATTACATTGCGCGGTTGATTCACAAGGGCTATCGCGTGGCGCTGTGCGACCAGATGGAGGCGCCGGGGCCGGGCAAGAAGCTGGTGCGCCGCGAGGTGACACGGATTGTCACGCCGGGCACCGCCACCGAGCCCAATCTGCTGCGTTCGCATGAGAACAACTATCTGGGCGCGGTGACGCGCGCGGCGGGCCGCGCGGGCTTGGCCTATGTGGACATCTCGACGGGCGAGTTTCGCGTGACGGAGATGGACGAGGGCGAGGTGGCGCCGGCGCTGGAGACGTTGAACGTGAAAGAGTCGCTGGCGGCGCCGGGTACGGCGAAACTGCCGGGCGTGCGGACGGAGCTGGACGGCTGGATTTTTGATCGCGATTACGGCGAGCGTCTGCTGAAGGAGCATTTCGCGCTGCTGTCGCTGGATGGTACGGGCTTTGGGGATAAGCCGCTGGCGATTGGCGCGGCGGGCGCGATCCTCCACTATTTACGCGACACGCAACGGGCGGCGTTGCAGCATCTGGAGCGGCCGAGTTGGTACGAGCGGGCCGAGGCCTTGATTCTGGACGCGGTGACGGTGCGCAATCTTGAATTACTGGAGCCGCTCTTTGCGGGCGAGACGCGGGAATCGACTTTGGTGCATGTGCTCGACATGACCAAGACCGGCATGGGCGGGCGGCTGTTGCGGCGGCGGTTGCTGCGGCCCTCGGTGGTGCGCCAGGAGATCGAGCAGCGGCTGGACGCGGTGGAGGCGCTGGCGCGCGACACGATTTTGCGTTCGCAGGTGCGGGAGACGCTGGGGGGCGTGCTCGATGTGGAGCGGCTGCTGGCGAAGACGACGCTGGGCTCGGCCAATCCTCGGGAGTTGCTGGCGCTGGGGCGTTCTCTGGCGCAGGTTCCTAAGTTGAAGCTATTGATGAAGCCGCTACAGCAAGCGGTGTTCACGCGCTTGATGGGCGAGTTGGACGAGGTGGCTGACGTTCGCGATGCGATTCTGGGCGCGATTGCCGAGACGCCGCCCGTGAACCTCGCCGATGGCGGCACGATTCAGCCGGGGTATCATGCCGAGCTGGACGAGCTGCGCGACATTCAGAAGAATGGCCGGCAGTACATTGCGCAGATTGAAGTGCGGGAGCGCGAGCGGACGGGCATTGCGTCGCTGAAGGTGCGTTTCAATAACGTGTTCGGCTACTACATCGAGATCTCCAAGGCGAATCTACACAACGCTCCGGCGGACTACGAACGGAAGCAGACGCTGGTGGGCGCCGAGCGCTTTACGACGCCGGAACTGAAGGAGCTGGAAGAGAAGATTCTCGCGGCCGAGGAGAAGATCCTGGCGCTGGAGAAGGAGATCTTTGGGCGGCTGCGGGAGCAGGCAGCGGCCGAGGCGGGGCGCATTCGCGGTACGGCGGCGGCGATTGCCGAGGTGGACGTGACGGCTTGCCTGGCTGAGGTGGCGGTGCAGAATCGCTATCATCGGCCGCGATTTTCCGAGGTGGGCCGGTTGCGGATGGCGGGCGCGCGGCATCCGGTGATTGAGAAGCTGACCGAGCGCGATGCGGGGCGGTTTATTGCCAACGATTTAGAGCTGACGAACGAGAAGTTTCTGGCGGTGATTACGGGGCCGAATATGGGCGGTAAGTCGACTTACTTGCGCCAGGCGGCGCTGATCGTGATTCTGGCGCAGCTGGGTTCGTTTGTGCCGGCCGATGATGCCGAGTTGCCGATTGTGGACCGGGTGTTTACGCGGATCGGCGCGGCCGATAACTTGGCGCGGGGCCGGTCCACGTTTATGGTGGAGATGACCGAGACGGCGCTGATTCTCAACACGGCGTCGGCCAGTTCGCTGGTGATTCTGGATGAGATTGGCCGCGGCACGGCCACTTACGACGGCCTGTCGCTGGCGTGGGCGATTCTGGAGCATATCCACTCGGGCATCAAGGCCAAGACGCTCTTTGCTACGCATTATCATGAGCTGACGGAGTTGGCCGAGCAACTCGAAGGGATTCGGAACCTGCATGTGTCGGTGAAAGAGTCGGGCGATCAGATCATTTTTCTGCGGCGCGTGGAGCCGGGGGCGGCCGATCGCTCCTACGGTATTGAAGTGGCGCGGCTGGCGGCGTTGCCGGTGACGGTGATTGAGCGGGCGCGGGAGATTCTGGCGATGCACGAATCGGCGGAGCAGGAGGTGACGGCCGAGCTGGCGCCCACGCCATCGCGCAAGAAGGAGCCTTCGATGCAGATCCGGTTGTTTGAGCCGGTGAATCAGGATCTGGCGGCGCGGATCCGGGCGCTCAACTTGGATAACCTGCGGCCGATTGAGGCGTTGCAGGTTTTGTCGGAGCTGCAGAAGGAGCTGGCATGAGAGTGGCGGGGATCATGTCGGGCACTTCGCTGGACGGCATTGATGTGGCGGTGGTGAAGGTTGAAGGCAAAGGCTTTCGCGCGAAGTTCGAGGTGGAGGCGTTTGCCACGTATCCGTATTCGGCCAAGACGCGGCAGGCGTTGCTCGGGGTTTCCAATGCGGCGTGCCATACGCGCGACATCGCGCGGCTGAATTTTACGCTGGCCCGGCTCTACGCGGACGCGGTGCGCAAGACGACCAAGGAGAAGCTTGACTTAGTTGGCTGCCACGGGCAGACGATTTATCACGAGGATGGCGGTTGCACTCTGCAGATCGGCGATGGGAGTGTTCTCGCTGAACTTCTTCAAACGCCGGTCGTCAGCGACTTTCGCCCGCGCGACATGGCTGCCGGAGGCAAAGGCGCGCCGCTCGCGCCGTACTTCGATTACCTGTACTTCCGGCATTCCCGAATCAATCGGGTGCTGTTGAACTTAGGTGGCATTGGGAATCTAACCGCTATTCGGGCAGGGGCGCCGCCGGAGGATGTTATCGCTTTTGATACCGGTCCGGGCAATATGGTGATCGATCAATTGGTGGCGGCTTACACCGGGGGCCGGTTGGGGTTTGATCGCGACGGCCGGCTGGCGGCGCGTGGGCGGGTGGATGCGGCTTTGATGGCGCGGCTGCTGAAGAATCGCTACTTCGCCAAGCGGCCGCCGAAGACGGCTGGGCGGGAGGACTATGGGCGCGAGTTTGTGGCGGCGCTGGGCGAGCCCTCCGTCGATTTGATTGCGACTGCCACAGCGTTTACGGCCGCCACAGTGGCGGACCAGATTGGCCGCTTCGTGCCGTTTGTGCCCGGTGAACTGCTGGTGGGCGGCGGCGGGGCGCGGAATCCGGTATTGATGGCCTACCTGAGCGCCTTTCTGCCGAAGACGCGCGTGGCTCCTACGACGGATTACGGCATCGACGCTGATGCGAAGGAGGCGGTGATCTTTGCCGTGTTGGCTCATGAGAGTTGGCACGGGCGGACGGGGAATTTGCCTTCGGCCACCGGCGCCGCAAAGGCGGTATGCTTGGGCAAAATCTCACGATGATCACGCTTGCTCTGCTCTCACTGCTCGCCGCCGAGGTGGATGTTTATGCTGCCGGGCAGGACGGCTATCACACTTATCGCATTCCCGCCATTGTGGCGACCAAGAAGGGCACCCTGCTGGCCTTTGCCGAAGGCCGCCGCGCCGGCCGCGGAGATGCGGGCGACATCGACACGCTGGTGAAGCGGAGCACCGACGGCGGCCGCACCTGGGGACGCGCGATCACGGTGGCGGACCTGGGCGCCGATACGGTGGGCAATCCCGCGCCGGTGGTGGACCGGAAGAGCGGCATGGTTTGGCTGCTGCTGACGCGCAACCCGGGCAGCGTTCACGAGAAGGAGATCCGGCCGGGGCTGGACGGGCCGACGCGTACGGTTTGGGTCACCTCGTCGAAGGACGATGGCGTTACTTGGGCGGCGCCGCGCAACATCACGGCCGATGTGAAGCTGCCGGCGTGGAGCTGGTATGCGACGGGGCCGGTGAACGGAATCCAGACAAAGTCCGGCCGGCTGGTGATTCCTTGCAATCACGATGACGGCGACGCGTCACGGCGGCATTCGCATGTGATCTACAGCGACGACCATGGCGCCACGTGGAAGCTGGGGGGCCGCGCGGGTTTGTACGGAAATGAGTCGACGGTGGCGGAGCTCCCGGACGGGACGTTGATGCTGAACCAACGGAGCTACGCGGGCCGCAACCGGCGGCAAGTTTCGTCGAGCCGCGATGGCGGGCTTACGTGGAGCGAGCCGGTGCTGGATGAGGCGTTGGTGGAGCCGGTCTGCCAGGGTAGCCTTCTGCGCGCGGGCAAGGAGCTCTATTTTTCCAACCCGGCCTCGACGAAACGGGAACGGCTGACGGTGAAGCGCAGCGCGGATGGCGGTAAGAGCTGGACGGCGGAGATGGTGATCCATGCGGGGCCGTCGGCGTATTCGAACTTAGTGGCCTTGAAGGGCGGCCGGGTGGGTCTGCTTTACGAGCGAGGCGAGAAGAGCCCTTACGAGCGCATTGTCTTCCGTGCCTTTGTGTTTGAAGGCAAGTGACCCCGGTTCCGCGAGAGGGAAGGTCGAAGCGCGGCGCTGCGGACGCGGCCGCAAATGAAAAGGCCGCCGGGGAAACCCACGGCGGCCTTCCAAGCGAGACTGAACGATCTACTGGCGCCGCAGGCGCGTGGCCACCAGCGCCAAACCCGCCGCGCTGAGCAGCACGGTGGACGGCTCCGGCACCGCCGATTGGCCACCGCCGAAGTTGTAGTTCTGAATCGAAGCCAGTTCGGCGCTGGAAAGGCCGGCTAAGACCGAGGACGCCGCGGTGATGCTATCGACGGTTGGCCCCAGCGCTTGGCCTTCGGCCCTAGTTCCACCGATGGCGAGCAGCCACATGAGGCGAACCGTCTGCCCGGCGCCGATGTTCAGATTGTAAGTGGCGCCGTAACCCTCGGTCCCGGACGCCAGGAACACGGAGGTCGTGACCGCCGACGGCGTGATGGGCGCTCCGGCGCCAAAGAAGCTGAGGACAAACGAAGGGTCGGATCCAGTTGCGTTCGCATCGTCGTTGGCCACCCATCGATCGGCGGTGGTGAAGAGATTGTCGCCAGACTGCGAGGCAATGATGGTGCTGCCGCTGTCAGAGCCTGCGTTGGTGAGCCACCGCACCTCAGTGGCGATGGCCAGACCCGAGGTATTCGTGATGGTGGCAATGGCGCGGGCAAAGCCCGTCGAGGCATCAAAATAGAAGCTGTACATCACGTTCAGGCCGCCCACCGGCATCACGCCGCCGGTATAAAGGTTGCCGGTCAGGTCAGCACTGGGCGCAACGTACCGCGTACCGTTCACAATCAACACACCGGCGCCATCAAACGCGTCGAACGAAAAGCTGCCTGTCGTGGCATCGGCGATCTGCAGACCGGGTTGGCTGTAGCTGGCCCCGTTGTTGGCCATCCCATACCAGGCGATTCCATTGACCACCACCTGTTGTGTGTTGTCATTCGGATCCACCACGGCGCCAAACGAACAAACGCACGAAGAGAGCAGCAACGCACAGAGTTTGGCCGCGGAAGGAGGCTTGAGAGAGAAGATCATACTGTCGATGGTGGAATCTTCGCATATTCTTCGTCATGCCGGGTCAAATTTGAGAGTACTAGTACTGTACCATGGCAGACCGACTGCAGCAGTGGGCAAAGCCCCCGCATGGGCAAACTGTTGTAAATAAATGACTAGCTGATTTTTCTTGTCACTCCCTTGACGACTGTGCTAAAAAGGAGGTGTCTGTTCCATCCTGGAAGCGCCCGCGCGCCTTCCGGGAAACTGGCCGCGAGCCCCGGATGCCGTTCAATCTGGCAAGGCGGGGCGGTTCAGCACGGCCAGAGCCGTGAACAGCAGCAGGTTCAATAGGAACGCACATCTCACTGGAGGCAGTACGCAGATGAATATCCGTCCGCTTTACGACCGTCTTGTCGTTGAACGGGTTGAGGAACAGGAAACGATGGCCGGTGGCCTTTACATTCCTGACTCGGCCAAGGAGAAGCCGCAGGAAGGCAAAGTGATCGCCGTGGGCAAGGGCAAGCGCCTGGAGGACGGCAAAGTGGTGCCGCTCGACGTGCAGGCCGGCGACCGCATCCTGTTCGGCAAGTACTCGGGCAACGAGATCAAGATTGATGGCAGCGAGTACCTGATCATGCGCGAGGACGAAGTCCTGGGCGTGATTGAGAAGAATGGCGCGGCTCCCGCGAAGAAGAAGTAGTCTCCGCAGCTAACGAATTTAGAAAACAGAGGAAAAGCAACAATGCCCGCTAAGCAAATTGTTTACTCCGAAAACAGCCGCCAGTCGATTCTGCGCGGCGTGAACCAGCTGGCCGATGCCGTCAAGGTGACGCTCGGTCCGAAGGGCCGCAATGTGGTCCTTGAGAAGAAGTTCGGCGGCCCCACGATCACCAAGGACGGCGTGACGGTGGCCAAGGAAGTCGAACTGAAGGATCCGCTGGAGAACATGGGCGCCCAGATGGTGCGCGAAGTGGCCAGCAAGACGTCGGACGTGGCCGGCGACGGTACGACGACGGCGACGATCCTGGCGCAGAGCATCTTCCGCGAAGGCGTGAAGGCTGTGGCGGCCGGCGCGAACCCGATGGCGCTGAAGCGCGGCATCGAGAAGGCTGTGGAAGCCGTGGTGAAGGAAGTGGAAAAGCTCGCCGTCAAAGTGAAGGACGACGAGAAGATCGCTCAGGTTGGCACGATTTCGGCCAACGGCGACTCCACCATTGGCCACATCATTGCCGACGCGATGAAGAAGGTGGGCAAGGACGGCGTCATCACCGTTGAGGAAGCCAAGACGATGCACACCGAACTGCAGACCGTGGACGGCATGCAGTTTGACCGTGGCTACCTGTCGCCCTACTTCATCACCGATCCGGACCGCATGGAGTGCGTGCTGGAAGATCCCTACATCCTCATCCACGAGAAGAAGATCTCGAATATGAAGGACATGCTGCCGCTCCTGGAGCAGGTGGCGCGTGGCGGCCGTCCGCTGCTGATCATCGCTGAGGAAGTGGAAGGCGAAGCGCTGGCCACCCTGGTGGTGAATAAGCTGCGCGGCACGCTGAACGTTTGCTCCGTGAAGGCCCCGGGCTTCGGCGATCGCCGCAAGGCGATGCTGGAGGACATCGGCATCCTCACCGGCGGCAAGGCGATCATGGAAGAGACGGGCATCAAGCTCGAAGGCGTGCAACTGGCCGATCTGGGCCGCGCCAAGCGCGTGACGATCGACAAGGACAACACGACGATCGTGGACGGCGCCGGTAAGCAGAGCGTGATCGAGGGCCGCATCAAGCAGCTCCGCGCGCAGATCGACGAGACCACGTCGGACTACGACCGCGAGAAGCTTCAGGAGCGCCTGGCCAAGCTCGCCGGTGGTGTGGCCGTGATCAAGGTGGGTGCCGCGACTGAGACCGAGATGAAGGAGAAGAAGGCCCGCGTTGAGGACGCTCTTCATGCCACCCGCGCCGCGGTGGAAGAAGGCATCGTCCCCGGCGGCGGCGTCGCGCTGCTCCGTGCGTCGAAGGTGCTCGACAGCCTGAAGGATGAGGATCACGATGTCCAGACCGGCATCAACATCATCCGCCGCGCCTGCGAAGAGCCGGTGCGTCAGATCTCGGGCAACGGTGGCTACGAAGGCTCGATCGTCGTGGAGAAGATCCGCGCCGAGAAGGGTGCCAACTTCGGCTTCAACGTGGCGACCGGGGTGTACGAGGATCTGGTGAAGTCGGGCGTTATCGACCCGGCCAAGGTGACCCGTACGGCGCTGCAGAATTCGTCTTCGATCTCGGCTTTGATGCTGACGACCGAGGCGATGATCTGTGAGATTCCGGAGAAGAAGGCCCCGGCTCCGGCTGGCGGCGGTCATGGTCCGGAGATGGATTACTAAGCTTCGGTTTAGTTTGGTTGTTTGCGAAGCCCGCCCTTGGCCGTTCGGCTGGGGGCGGGTTTTGTGCGTTCCGCCGGCGGCACTTATCGCGGCAAGGGCTTTGCCAGCGCTAGCTCGCGACGCAAAACCTCGTTGACCACATCTGCCAAGTCCACGTCTTCGCGCTGCGCTCGTTCCTGAAGCAAGGCTTGAACTTCTTTATCCAGGTACACGGGCAGTCTTACCTCAGCGTTGGCCCGGTAGAACCGGCCGCGCTGCGCCTTCGAAAAATCGTATTCGTCCTTCATTGGTTCGTCCATGGATTGCCTGCCTCGTACTGCCATCGCTCCGCCGGAGTTGCGAGCCGAGCTGAGATGAGCCGCACCCGAGCATGCCCGTCCCCTTCAGTATAGGTGTGAATCACGACGAGCAGGCGCCCTGCGGTCGATCGTCCTATCGCCACCCACCGCAGCTCGGTCTCAGAATGGTCCTCATCGACCATGTTGAGCGCCAACGGATCTTGAAACACGGTCGCGGCCTCGTCGAACCGAATGCCGTGCTTCGCCACGTTGGTAGCCGCTTTACTTGGGTCCCAGTCGAAGTCGAAGTAGAATGACACGGCTTCCTCATGCTATCAGCCGGCCGTGGAATTCCGAGAGTGTGTCGAGTTGTTATCTCGGGCTTTCTCGGGCCGAGCTGCTGAATTCGTCTTCGATCTCGGCATTGTTGACGCCCCAGGCGATGATCTGCGATATTCCGGAGAAGAAGGCACCGGCTCCTGCTGGTGGTGGTGGTCATGGTCGGGAGATGGATTACTAAAGCTCGGCTTTAGTTTGGTTGCTTGCGAAGCCCGCCCTTGGCAGTCGGCTGGGGGCGGGTTCTTGCGTTGCTCCACCGGTGTTAACATCTTCAGGTAGACGCGGCAATGACAGATTCGATCTCCCCCGAAAGTATTGAATGGGCTCTCTCCCACGTTAGAAAATATTCCGATAACGATCTGTTTCCAAAGCCCTTTGAGTTCGAGGCTATAGTTTTCTACTGGCAGAAGCTTAAGCCAGAGCTGATAGCGACCTCGCCGGAGAAGTGGGGCAGCAGACCTACGCGGCGTTTTCTTGTTCCGAAGTCGCATCGGCCTGAGTTCCGTGTTGTGACCCAATTGGACCCGCTTGACTCGCTTTTGTACTTGGCTCTCGTGCACGAACACGCAGACGTCATTGAACAAAATAGGGTCTCACCCCAAGTCAATATCGCGTTTTCTTACAGACTCTCTCCGGATCCAAACGGTAGGCTGTTCGAAGCTGGTTCGTCTTATTCCGCGTTTCAAGAGAGATCTGTGGAGTTGGCAAATGAGGCGAACTGGGTTTTGGTTGCTGATGTAGCTGACTTCTACAACCAAGTTTCACACCATGCAGTTCAGCGCGAACTTGAGAGTGCCGGCATTGACACGCGACGGGCGTCGAACATCGAGACTTTCTTGGGGCGTCTAACTGCGAAACAGAGTCGGGGTCTTGCCGTCGGGCCACCGCCGTCGATTGTCCTCGCCGAAGCGGTGATGAACGATGTAGATAATCGCCTCGTCAGCCGCGGGTTCAGGCACGTTAGGTTTGTCGACGACATTCGAGTGTTTTGCAAGTCACAAAACGACGCTTACCTCGCGGCCCACGAGTTGGCGAGCTACCTCCACACTGCCCACCGGCTATCGCTGAACCCCCGAAAGACGAAAATACTAACCACCGAACGCTTTGTCGTGCAAGAGGTTGAGCGACCAGAAGAGGAAGAGCAAGAGAAGAGGATGAGCCACCTTAAGGAGCTCGTGGGTTTGATCTTGAGTGCCACCGGTTACGCAGTTAGCGTCGAGGACCTCGGCAAGGAGCACAAGGGCTCAGCGACGAGGGAAGCCCTCAAGTCGATGTTCGACAACGTCATCAAGCGCTCACCGCCGCGCTACGGCGTTCTTAAATATCTACTTAGGCGGGCACGTGATATGCGCACGGTTGTACTTCAGTCACGAGTTCTTAGCAATCTCGAAACACTCGCGCCGCTCGCGCCTGAGGCGCTTTCGTATCTCGTTGCGACTACGAAAGATCACCTTAGACCAAAGGTCGGCAGGGCCATTGTGAGATTCATGACGGAGTCGCGTTTCGGTGCTATTCCATACGTACGCCTCTGGTGTCTCGAGAGCTTGACACAGCACCGTGAATTGGTGGAATTTGACGAAGCGCGAAAACTCGCCGAATTAGCAAGAACAGAATTAGGTATCAGGCCTTTGGCGCTTCTGGCCCTTACGCACGGCGATGTCGCGTGGGTTCGCGCGGAGAAAGAGCACTGGTCTGGTCATTCGCCATGGGACCGGCGGGCCTTGCTGCTCGCCTCGCGCGTGTTGCCTGCAACTGAGCGAAGGCACTGGTTGGGTCTTGTCAAGGACACCGCGACGGATGCATTGGATGTTGCCGTTGCGGCGTGGCTGCTTCAGCCTAAGTCGCCCAGGCAGACTGTCTTGTGAGCATACGCCTCGACACGCCTCGTCGACCCGATCGGCTCAATCCATTACCAGCCAAGCGCAACCCTGATACACTGCAACCAAATGAGCACCGCCCTCCTGGTCCCGCTCTCCGAATACCTTCACCAAACGAAGGACCCGGACTGCGACTACCTCGAAGGCCGGCTCGTGGGGCGCAACGTGGGCGAAATCAGCCATGGCGACGCGCAAGGCCGTACCTATGCGCACGTTCTCACGACCCAACCCGGCTTCTGGGCCGGTGTCGAAATCCGCGTCCAGGTGAAGCCCGAACGCTTCCGCGTTCCCGATGTCCTCGTGATGCGCGGCGGACGCCCTGATGGCCGCGTGATCACCACGCCGCCGGAAGTCACGGTCGAGGTCCTCTCGCCAGACGACCGCGCCGCCGACCTCCAGGAAGGAGGTCGATGACTATCTGGCCTTCGGCGTTCCCACCGTCTGGGTGATCGATCCGGAACGCCAGCGGGCTTGGATGCACACCTTAGTGGGTTCCCACGAAGTTCGCGACGGACTCCTGCGCAATGCCCCGGGCGACCTCACCGTTCCGCTGTCTGCCATCTTCCCGGCCTAGCGCCCCTACACCAGCGCCACAACCCCTCCCTGCTGATTATTGACTAATTTTAATGGCCCCCTCTGCGCCCACTCCTACGCAGAGTAACTCAAGGAAGATCAATCACCTCCGGTTACCCCCGCCATTTCTCACCGCCTAGTCATCGTACAATCTTCTCCACCTGGTACATACATAAGGCGAAGATCATGATAGACTCCGGTGCAAGAAAGGACCGGGTCAGATTATCCGGGAACTTAGGTCTTCCATGACGACGCAAATGGCAGACTTAACAGAACTACTTCAGAGGATCTCGGACGGGGAACGTGGACTCGAGGAAGAGGTCTACGAACAGGTCTATGCCGAGCTACGCCGCGTGGCCGGACGGGCGGTTTGGGCGGCGCCTTCGGGCGACACCTTACAACCTACCGCCCTGGTCAATGAAGCCTATCTGAAGCTGTTAGGGAATCCCGCCGCCACCGTACAGTGGCAGAACCGTCTGCATTTCTTCAATGCGGCGGCGCGGGCTATGCGGCGTATCCTGATTGACGCGGCGCGTTCTCGCCGCGCGGCCAAGCGGGATGCGCGTGTCGTATCGTTGAACTTCGATGCCGAGGCGGAACGTTCGGGCGCCGAGCCGGAACTCCTGATCGCCATCGATACGGCTCTCGATCAGCTCCGCCAATTCGATGAACGCGCCGCGCGCGTGGTCGAAATGCGCTTCTTTCTCGGACTTACCGTGGAAGAAAGCGCCGAGCTGCTGGAAACGTCGCCGAAGACCATCAAGCGCGACTGGGCGTTTGCGCGTTCCTGGCTGGAGAAACATCTGGCCCCCGCACCGGGGAATGAACAGCCCTGAAGTAGAGCGAAATCAGCGCATCAAGGAATTGTTTCTGGCGGCCTCCGACTTGTCGGCGGTTTCGCGGGATAGTTTTCTTCGGCAAGCGTGTGGGCCCGATCATCGGATGTGGGGCGACGTGCGGGAGTTACTTTCGATTCACGAGCGCCAGGACTTAGCGCTGGATGAAACTCCGCTGTCGACGCTGGGCTTTCCTTCGCGGCCATTCCCGTTGCGCCACCAACCGCGGCACAAGACGGGTGACTTACTGGCGGGACGTTATCGCGTCACTCGATTTATTGCCGCCGGGGGGATGGGCGAAGTCTATGCGGTGAGCGACGAGGCGAAGCATCGCGGCCGCGAACTGGCGCTCAAGTTCATCCGCGCGCCGCTGTCGCCCACCGATGAGGAGCAGATCCAGGCGCGGTTTCAGCGGGAAGTGCGCTTGGCGCGGCGGATTGTCCATCCCAATGTGTGCCGGGTCTATTCGCTGGAGCGGCACGGCGATGAGATGTTCTGCGTGATGGACTTGCTGGAGGGCCAGACGCTGTCGGCCCGGCTGCATAAGGGTCCGCCGCTGACGCCCGACGAAGCGTTGCCGCTGATTGAGGATATCTGCGCCGGGCTGCAGGCCGCGCATGAGGCGGGCGTGCTGCACCGGGACCTGAAGCCCGCCAACATCTTTCTGGCGCAGACGCCGGGGGAGCGTGCGAAGGCGGTGATTATCGATTTCGGCCTGGCCTCGGCGCGGACGCCCGGCCAGACGTTGACGGCCGACGGCGTGTTGATCGGGACCCTAGCCTACATGGCGCCGGAGCAACTGGAGGAGGGCCGCGCGAGCGTGCCGGCCGACCTCTATTCGCTGGGCGCGGTGATGTTCGAGATGATGATGGGCAAGAAGCATCTGGACGCGCCGTCGCCGCTGCGCCTGGCGATGCTGAAGGCCCGCAGTTCCCGGCATGCGCCCCATTTTGGAGACCGCAAGGTACCCGGCGTATGGCGTGAGGCGATTTTGCGTTGCCTTCGGGCCGATCCGCGCCGCCGCTTTCGCAGCGCCGCCGAGCTGGGGGCGTTCCTGAAGCGGGGCCGCGTGAGCACCAGCTACGTGCTGAGCCGTACGCCGGTGCTGGCGCTGATGCTGGCGTTGGCGATCGCGCTGTTGAGTTGGCGCGTTGTGGCTTATACACGGGCTGACTACGAACCACCGGCCGCCGCGCAGGCCGAATTTGACCGGGCGATGGCGGCCTTTGCCGACGCCCGCGCTCAGGCGGCCGCTCAGCATCTGGAGAAATCGATCAAGCTGGCGCCCCGTTTTGTGCTGGCGCGATCATGGCTGGCCGAGGCGTACTTCCATCTGGATCAAGCCGATCAGGCCCGGAATGCGCTGTTGGCTGCGTCGGCCGAACTGGAGAGCCGGCGCTTTCCGGGTTATCGGGAGCGGCTGGCGCTGCAAGCCGTGCGGTCGGAACTCATGCGCGATTATGCGGCGGCGGGGGAGGGGTTTGCCCAACTGGCGGCCGAGTTGCCTGGGTTGCATCGGGCGGCGGCTGAACTGGCCAGTGCGCGGGCTTGGGAACTCCGGGGCAACCTGAAGAACGCTGCCGGGGTGCTCCATTCCCTGACGGGGCGGGAACCAGGCAGCGGCGCGGCGCATTTGCACTACGCGGCGGTGCTGGCCAAGCTCCACGATGAGCGGGCGGCCGCCGAGTTTGGGCGCGCCGGGCAGCATTTGGCCCCGAGCAACCGGCAGGGGCAGGCGGCTCTGTTGCTGAGCCGGGTTGCGGAAGGCTACCCGGGCAGTGGCGGCGCGCATGCTGACCTGGATCGAGCCGAGGCGCTGAGCGCGGCCACGGGTGACGCTTTTCTGCAGCTTCAGGCTCGTTACCGCCGGGCGGTGCTGCTGGCCGCGGAGTCGCGGCTCGGCGCGGCGGTGCCGATCTTGCAAGCCACGGCTACCGAAGCGGAGCGTCAGGGCCGGCTGGATCTGGCGGCGCGTGCGCTGGGTGAGGCGGGCTATACGCAGTATCGCCAGCAGCTTATGCCGGAGGCCGAGACGACGCTGCAGCGGGCGGTGTCGTTGGCCGAGCGCGCCAAGAGCGATCTGACGCTGGCGGTGAACCGGGTGCGGCTGGGGGAATTCCGGGCGGGGCAGCGGCGCTTTCTGGAGGCTTGGCAACTGATCGAGCCCAGTGTTGCCTGGCTGCGCGAGAACCGGCATGAACGGGAACTGATGCTCAGCCTAACCAAACAGGTGTCGGTCTGCATCAACCTTCCGCAGTGCGAAGACAGGGTGGAGCCCAGCGCGGCGGAAGCCTTGACGTTGGCGCGCAGATGGAAGGATCCGTTATTGGAGATGACGGCTCTGCAGCGGCTGGCCGGCATCTACCGGATGAAGGATCCGCGGCGCAGCATCGCCGTGTCGGAAGAGGTGATTTCCTTGGCGCGCCGTCAATCGATCTGGATGCCCGTTGCGCAGGCGGCGGCGCCCTATGCCTATACCGGACAATTTGCCCGGGCGGAGGCGCTTTTGTCGGAGGCCGAGCGAGGGCTGGGAGCGCAGCCACCGAGTGCGAAGAGGGAAGCGCAGTTGAGCGTGGTGCGGCGGGAACGCGCGCTGTTGCGGTTCTATCAGGAGCAATCCTGTCCGGCGTGGCCGCTGCCGGGTGAACCCGTGGTGGAGGATTTCCGGGTGGCGGCCTGCGCGGCGCCAAGGCCTCAACTGGAGACCCTTTTGATCCGGGCTTTGGAGCACGCCCGAGAAATGGAGCGTCGCGGGGACCTTTGGCAAGCCACTTCGTTGCTCACCCTTGCCGCGCAGATGAAGCTGACCCTCGGCGGCCGGGATGCGGAAGCGGCGGCCCACGCGCGCGAGGCGTTGCGTTTGCGGACGGGCAGCAGTTTGCACCAGCTCCTGGAATTTGAGGCGCAGCTCACGCTGCGGGCCGCCCTGGGCCGGATGGCGCCGGGTAGCCCGGCGTTTCAAAGTGCAGACGCTCGGGTTCGGGAACTGGCACCGGCTTTGGGCTTAAGCCTGGAGCGTTTCAACGGCCGGGCGGACTTGGCGCGCCTGTGGAATCTGCGCTGATCCTAAGCGCGGCTGGCTTCGCGCTGGGCTTGCTCCACGTTCACCCGGGACAGGACCAGCGCCCCGAGCAGAAAGAAGACGACCAGCGAGAAGATGGCCGTCCGGTAATCCTTGGTCACCTGCAGCACGATGCCAAAAATCAGCGGGGCCAGCCAACTGGTGCCCTTGTCGCTGACTTCGTAGAGGCTGTAATACTCCGCCTCGCAGCCGCGCGGAATCATGAGCGAATACAGCGAGCGGCTGAGCGCCTGGGTGCCGCCCATGATCAGCCCTACCAGCCCGGCCATGATAAAGAACTCGCGCGGCGTTTTCACGCCTAGATAGGCATAGGTGACGATGCCGATCCAGCAGACGAGCGCCAACAGAATGGCGCGCTTGGCCGTGAGCCGGTCAGCGAGTTGGCCAAAGAGCGCGGCGCCCAGGGCGGCTACGAACTGCACCATCAGGATCGCCAGCGTCAACTGGCCCATCGGCATCTTGATTTCGTCGGCGCCGAATTGTCCCGAAAGCGCGATGATGGCCTGAATCGCGTCGTTATAGAGGAGATAGCCGATTAGGAAGGTGAGGGTCTGCGGATAGCTGGGCAACTGGCGTACGGTGTGCAGCAGTTGGCCGAAGCCGGCCTGAATCAGATTGACGCCCTTCTGCGCTACTCCCCGGTTGCGCAGGGCGCCGAGGGGGATCAGCGTGAAGATGGCCCACCAGAGCCCGGCTGAGCTGAGCGAGATGCGCACGGCCATTCCTTCCCTGACGCCGAGCGAGGCGGCGTTCTGGTAGAGCAGCAAATTGAGGATCAAGAGAGTGCCGCCGCCCAGGTAGCCGAGGGCCCAGCCGGTGGAGGAAACCGCGTCGCGGTCCTCGGGCGGAGCGATCTCGGGCAGAAAGGAGTTGTAGACCACGTTGGCGCAGCCGAAGGTGAGATTGGCGATGAAGAAGAGCGCCATGCCGAGCAGGTAGTTGGAGCCTTCCAGAAAGTACATCGCCATGGTGGCGCCGGCCCCCAGATAGGCGAACAGCGCGAGCAGCTCTTTCTTGCGGCGGCCATGATCGGCAATGGCGCCCACCAGGGGCAGAGTCAGCACCTGCGAAACCACCGAGAGCGAAATACAGAAGCTCCAGATGCTGCGCGGCTCCAGGGAGAGGCCGAAGGGATGGACGTGGCCGTCGGCGCCGGCGGCGGCCTTGGCTAACGATGTGAGGTAGGGGCCGAGAAAGAGCGTAAGAACGGTGGAGGCGAAGGCGGAATTGGCAAAATCGTAGCCGTACCAGCCGCGCTGTTCCGGGGTGGCTCGCCGCAGATGCATGAGCGGCTATTGTCTCACCTCGCGCGCGGGTGCGTCTTAGGCGGCCAGGCCGAAGCGCCAGGCAAAGAATCGCCGGAAGCAAGCGCGGCACCGGAAGGGCAAGAAGCCCAGGAGCAACGCGGGAACATCCCACGTCCGGTAGCTGGAGCGATCGGCGTGGGGGCTGCCGCAACGGGAACAATGGGTCACGGTGACCTCCTCTCTAATGCAAGAAGCGTCAACCAGAGGAATCCGGGGTCAGAATTCGAAGCCGTACTCCAGTACCATGCCGCTGGGTCCGTTCTGGGCGTAGTTCGGAAACTTGTAGGCGGCCACCACAAACTGGTGGGGGGTGGGCTTCCACAACATGCCGGTGATAAAGAAGCCGAAGTCGTGCCGGCCGCGGAACCATTCGTTTACCCAGATGAACCGGTCCTCGGAATCGAGCGGCTGCTCCACGCCCATCAGCAGATCGCCGGTGTTGCGCTTGAGCAATTGGCGCGTGCCATGCCAACCGCCCACCGACACCCGCGTATGGAGCTTCGGGGCTCGAAAACTGAGGTGCGAGTAGCTGAAACTGCCCAGGCCGAGCCCGCGATGATTGAAGATGAGCTTCTGACCCACGGTGAGCTTCACCTCGCGGTCCGGCAGGCTTTCGCGAAACAGTTGCGGTGAACTCTTAAAACCGATGCCGGTGGCCCAGTTCGGTGCCGCGGGAGCGCCGCCGTTCCAATTGGTGACGGTAAGCTCGGTGGCTTTACCGACGCCATAACAGTAGAAATTCGTCCCATACCAGAAGCGATCCGGCTGCCAAAGCCGGGTCTGGGTTTCATGCATGACGAAGTGCTTGCCCTTCGGCGTAGTATCGGCCGAGGGCATATTGATAATCGCCTGTTGCGCGCGCGCCGGGGCGCCGGTGTGCAAGGCGAGACATAGAAATAACCAGAAATGATGCCGCATCGAAGGAGCGTGGGGCGGCATCGAAGAGACGTGACACCGCGAATTGTGTTCGTCTGTTGGATGCTCGCTTTACCGGCAGCGATGCAAAGCCCGGCGCAAAGCGCTGGACAAAATTCCGGCGTTGGCCGCGGGGCGGTTTCGTCGCTGCGCGGCTTGAGCCAGATGTTTCAAGAGTTGGCCGAGCGCGTGGATCCGGCGGTAGTACAAATCATCGTCTCGGGCTATGGCATTGAGGGCGAAGAAACGTTGGTGCGGGCTCACCGGACGAGCGGTTCGGGTGTAGTGGTGGACGCGGCCGGGTACATACTTACGAACGCGCATGTGGTGGGCGTGGGCCGCCGGGTGCAGGTGCTGTTGCCGCAACGGGCCGAAACGAAGGATTTGCGCTCGGTGCTGAAGCCGAGCGGCAAGCTGCTGCCGGCCGAGGTGATTGGCCTGGATCGCGAGACCGATATTGCCGTGCTGAAGGTCAACGAGAAGAATCTGCCGACGCTGCCCCTGGCCGATTCGGACATGGTGCGGCAAGGGCAACTGGCGATTGCCTTTGGCAGCCCGTTTGGCCTGGAGAATTCCGTGACGATGGGCGTAGTGAGCAGCGTGGCGCGGCAGGTGCGGCGCGATGATCCGATGATCTATATCCAGACGGATGCGGCGATCAATCCGGGCAATAGCGGCGGTCCGCTGGTGGATGCCGAAGGGGCGGTGATTGGGATCAACACCTTTATCCTATCGAAGACCGGCAGCAACGACGGCATCGGGTTTGCGGTGCCGAGCAATATCGCGCGGGCGGTATTTGAGCAGATTCGCCAACACGGCAGCGTGCGCCGCGGGCAAATGGGCGTGATTGCGCAGACGATCACGCCGTCGCTGGCCAAGGCGCTGGGCTTGAAGCAGGACTACGGCGTGCTGCTGGGCGACATCACCCCGGGGAGCGCGGCGGCGGCGGCCGGTTTGGAGGTGAAGGACGTGGTGTTGACCTTCAACGGCAAGCCGATGGAAAACGCGCGGCAGTTTGGCGTGAACATTTATCAGAGCGCCGGGCAGACGGTGAAACTCGAGATTGAGCGCGCCGGCGTCCGGCGCACCGTGGAGGTGGCGGTGCTGGAGCGGCCGCGCGATCCGGACCGGTTGATCTCGATGGCGCGGGGCGCTGAGGCGCAGGTGCGCGCGCTGGGCGTTCTGGCGGTGGATCTGGACGGACGCGTAACGCCGCTATTGCCACCGTTGCGGCGCCTGAGCGGGGCGGTGGTGGTGGGCATCGTAGCCGATCTATCGGCCGAGGAGGATTCGCTCCAGGTGGGCGATGTGATCTACGAGGTGAACAACCGGCGCGTCGGTTCGGTGGCGGATCTGCGCGCGGCGGTGAGCACGTTGCGCCATGGGGATGCGGTGGCGGTATTTGTGGAGCGGCAGGGGCAACAGCAGTTTTTGCTGCTCGAGATCGAGTAGGGGCGGGCAGCGGATAATGGAAGCACGGCATGCGCTTCCTTCTCTTCGCGGCGAGTGCCGCTTTTCTGGTCCGTGCGCAGGTGGCTACCGGTTCGGTGACGGGCTACGTGCTCGATCCGTCGGGCCGCGCGATCCCGTCGGCGGCTATTGAGGTCCACGGGGCGGGATACCAACGGCAAACATTCGCCGATTCGCGCGGCTTCTACCGGCTGGAGGCGCTGCGCCCTGGCGTGTATCAGCTTTCGGCGCGCGCCAGTGGCTTTACCGAGGGCTCCGCGCCGGTCACCGTTCCTGTGGATACGCTGGTGCGGGCTGATCTGCGGCTGGCCCTGGCGGGCGGGTCGCAGACGTTGACGGTGGAGGCGGCCGGGCTGAGCAGCGAATCGGCGGAACTGGGTACGGTGGTCAGCCAGCGTCAACTGGCCGGGCTGCCTTTGAATCGCCGCGATTTTCTGCAGCTCGCTTTGTTGACGCCCGGCGTGGCGCCGCCGGTGGAAGGGTCGCAGCTTTCGCAGAAGGGCGGCTTTTCCATGCATGTGAATGGCGCGCGGGAAGAGCACAACAACTTTCTGCTGGACGGCGTTGATAACAACGACCCGAACATCAATCGCTACTCGCTGCAGCCGCCGGTGGATGCGGTGGAGGAGTTTAAGATCGCGGCCAACAGCTATAGCGCCGAGTATGGCCGTAGCGCGGGAGGACAGGTGAACGTGGTGACGCGTTCGGGCGGCAATGCGCTGCACGGTTTTGCGTATGAGTACTTCCGCAACCGGCGGCTGGATGCGCGCAATTACTTTAGCGGCGCCGAGAAGCCGCATTTTGTGCGGAACCAGTTTGGCGCGGGGGTGGGTGGGCCGGTGCGGCGCGACCGGACGTTCTTTTTTGCCAACTGGGATGGCTATCGCGAACGGCGCGGTATTCCCCGCCTAGGTACGGTGCCGGGCGAGGCCGAGCGGCGCGGGGACCTTTCCGCATTGGCCGGTACGCCGCTGGATCCGTTTACGCGGCAGCCGTTTCCGGGTAAGCAGATTCCGGCGTCGCGGATTCATCCGGTGGCGCGGCCCCTGGTGGCGCTTTTCCCGCTGCCGAATCGCAGTGGCGCGGCAGGCAACCTGCTTTCGCAACCGGTGCTCGACGGCGATCAGCAACAGTGGAACGCGCGGCTCGATCACCGGGTGGGCGCCCGGGGGCAAGCGACGCTTCGCTATAGCCAGGGCGCTGCCGATACGTTCGAGCCCTTTGCGCAAGAGTTGACGAACATCCCGGGGTTTGGCGATACGGTGCGCGACCGCGGCCAGAATGCCCTGGCGCAGTATCAGCACAGCTTTTCGCCCCGTTTGCTGAACACGACGGTTTTCGGCAGCAACCGCGTGGCGCGGCGCGTGCTGCCGGAGAATGTGGGCCGGGACGTGAACCGTCTGTGGGGCGTCACCTGGCTGCCCACGAAGCCGGGCAGCTTTGGCTATCCGGCGATCAATATCGCGGGCTACTCCGCGCTCGGCGATGCCACAGCGTTTCCGATTGATCGCACGGCCAGCACCTGGCAGTTGACCAATACGCTGGCCTGGCAGCGCGGGCGCCATTCCGTAAAGGTGGGGGGCGAGCTGCGGCGCATCCGCCATCAGGGCATCAACGATTTACTGACGCGCGGATCGCTCACCTTTTCGGGCGCCGTCTCCGGCACGGGCCTCAGCGACGCGTTGCTCGGCTTGCCGGCGCTGGGCATTCAGGCGCAGGCCGATAACTATCAATCGCTGGGGTCCACCGCAACCAACCTGTTTGCGCAAGACGATTGGCGGCTCAGCCGCCGGCTGACCTTGAATCTCGGGTTGCGCTACGAATACAACACGCCGGCCAGTGACCCGGGCAATCGGCTTTCGCTTTTGAACCTAGCCACGGGACGGCTGGCGCGGGCGGGCGAAGAGGGCACCACGCGATCGGGCTATCGGGCGGACCGCAATAATCTTGCGCCGCGCTTGGGGCTGGCCTGGCAGCTGGGCGCCACGGTGGTACGCGCTGGCTATGGCCTCTACTTCGACTCGGGGCTGATGGTGGCGAACACGGCGCTATATTTCAATCCGCCGTACTTTACGATTCGCGTGCACTTTCCCACGGCGAGTTCGCTGCTGACGCTCAGCGATCCGTTCCCGGCGCGGGGCGGCATCACGCCGGCCGCTTCGCTGAGTACGCTGAGTCCGGATCTGCGCACGGGATATTTGCAGCAGTGGACGCTGAATGTGCAGCGGCCGGCGGCGGCGGGAGTCGTTTCGCTGGCCTATGCCGGGACGAAGGGGACGGCGCTGTTGCGGTCGCGCGATTTGAACCAACCGGCGCCGGCGAGCGGCGACCTGGCGTTGCGCCGGCCGTTGCCGGGGTTTGGGAACATCTTCTTTGCCGAAAGCGCCGGCAACTCGGTGTACCATTCGCTGCAGGCCAGCTACCAGCGTCCGCTGGGGAAGCGCTGGTCGATGCTGGCGGCCTATACGTGGGCCAAATCGATCGATGACACGTCGGCCTTTCTCGGCACGCGAACGGATAAGAATTTCCCGCAGAACAGCCAGGCCTTTTTTCTGGAGCGGGGCCGTTCGAGCTTCGACCAGAGGCAGCGGCTGAGCGTGGCCAGTCTTTGGCAGTTGCCGCGCGGCGTTCAAGTGAGCCTGGTTGCCAGCGCCGCCGGGGGGCAGCCATTGACGCCGATTCTACGCTTTGACAACAGCAATACCGGTAACACTGGGGGTCAATTTGGTAGCGACCGGCCCGACGCCCTGCGGGCGTCCCGGCTGGCGCGGCCCACGGGCGAGCGATGGTTTGACGCGGCGGCGTTCGCCGTGCCGGCACGATTCCGGTTTGGCAATAGCGGGCGCAATACGGTGACGGGGCCTGGCTTTGCGTCGCTGGATCTGGCCGCCGCCAAACGCTTGGCGCTGGGCGAGCGCGTGGCGCTGCATTTGGAAGCGCAGGCGTTCAACCTGACCAATCGGGCGAACTTCGACATGCCGGAGCGCTTCGCCGACGAGTCCGCCACGTTTGCGCGGATCTTTTCGGCCAAGGCGCCGCGGCAGGGCCAATTGGTGGTCCGGTTGGTGTTTTAGCGGTAAACCTCCGGTGGGTCTGAGGGGACTGAATAGCCATACGGAAGGTTCGTTCAAAACGGAGGAGCGAACTCGCCGCTAGCCGCTCGTCATCAAGGTAAAGACGGACCAGTGATAGGGATGCGCCTGCCCGGTTTGGATCAACTCGAGTTGAGCGGCCTGGAGCGCGTCGGCCGGCGTCCGCCCGGGGATGAGAAGGTGGCGGTGAAATACCGTCATCATCCGCGCGGCGGACCGGTCGTCGACGCGCCAGAGGCTGGCCACAATGGCGCGCGCGCCGGCGGCCAGAAAGGCGCGGCGCAGGCTGGAGAGTCCTTCACCGGTGACTTCGCGGCCGTTGCCGGAGTCGCAAGCCGAGAGCACCACGAGCCCGGCGCGCAGACGCAGGCCCAGGATCTCGTAGAGACGCAGAAAGCCGTCCTCGCCGGTGGATTGGCCGGCGGTTTCGGGCAGCACGAGTCCGGACATCAGGGGCCACTGATCGTCGATGAATCCATGCACGGCCAGGTGAATCACGCCGGCGTTGGGCAGGGCCGGGTCAGCCTTAAAGGCGGCTTCGCCGGCGCCCAGAGCCACGTGGCGCGCCGCTGCGGGATAGCGGGCCGCCACGGCGCGGACCTCTTCGGCGCTGGCGGGCAGAGCGGGGAAGCCGGGCGCGGCCCGCGCGCCTCCGTAGGCGACCAGAGCCGCGCCGATGGGAGCGGGGGGGCTGGCCAGAGACGCCGACGGCGCATAGCGAATCCGAAAGCGGCGCAGCAGGAACGGGGCGGCGGCCGCGTCTCCGGGCGCGCCGCCGGGTTCGACCAGCGCTTCAAAGGGGAGGGTGTGGAGTATTCCATCGGCTACTACGACGAGTTCACGAATCCCCTGGAGTTGGCTGGCGGCCGGAGCGACGAGCATGGTGTGCAACCGGCGGAGATGTTCCAGCAGTTGCGCGGTGGTGAGGCGGGCGGGCGGCGAGGTGAGCAGATGGCGGGCCGGATGAACGGCGGCCTCCAGGGTGCGGCGGGGCGGGAGGGAGAGATGCCCGACGCGGCTGCGGCGTACGACAAAGAGGGTGGATTGCGCCTCCTCCACGGTATAGTGCAGGAGCGCTGTGGTGACGGGCAGCGAGGCCTGAATTCGTTCGAGCGTGACGGGCGCGCTGGCGCGTCCGGCGCCGCCCAGGGAGGACAGGTAGCGATCGGTGGCGGCTTGAAGTTGCAGCTCGGCTTGGCGGCGCTCGGCCGGGGTGAGGGCGCGCATCACGGCGGCGTGGGCGGCGCGTAACGCTTCCGGCGCCGGCGCGGCGGGGTTGGGAGCCTGTTCGCGCAGATCCAGCAGCGCCCGGGCCCGGGCGCGCTCGGCCATCAGAAACGCCTCTTCGGTCCGGTGGAGGCGCAAGAGAATTTGGGCCGAATCGCGGTATAGACCGATGCGCGAAGCCAGAAAGCCGGCGCGGTGTTCGGCGGCCAGCGAGGTCCGCATGTTCTCGACGGCGTCGAGCGCCTGCTGACGTTCGGCCAGAGCCTCGATGAACCGGCCTTGACTCAAATGGACGTCGGAGAGTCCGGTCAGGGCCTGAACGAGCAGGTGCGGAAAGCCGCCGCCGAGCTGGCGCGCCTGTTCGAAGGCGTGGGCGGCGCCGGCGTGGTTGCGTTGCGCCAGGGCGTGACGCCCGGCGGCGAGGTATCCGCGGGCGCGATAGCTGGGGATTTCGGGAGCCAGATCGGCGGCCGCGGCCAGGTCCGGCTGGGGGGATTGTCCGAGAGCCAGCCGGCTTTCCGCTTGCAGGAGATGGGCCTCGGCGTGGCGAAGATTGCCGGCGTTGGCAATCTCCAAACTGCTGGCGGCGGCGGCGAGCGCCTGTTGGGGCCGGCCGAGCTGCCGCCAGAGGTTGGCCATATCGTTCAGGATGCGGGCGTGCCAGTTCTGGGAGGGCGGTTGAAGAAGGAGCCGGGCTTCCTGCAAAGCGGCAATGGCGGGCGGACCTTGCCCTAGGGCGACCCAGGCGAAGGCGCGGTTCACGTGCTGGTCGGCGGAAATCTCGGCGAGCTGGTGAGAACGGGCCAGGTCGAGCGCGCGGGACGCAAAGTCGAGAGCCGCCGTGTGTTGGCCGAGCTCATTGTGCTGGTCGGCCAGCCAGCCGAGCGCCTGAGTTTGCGCGCGTATGTCGGCGGCACTTACCGCCCCGGCGTAGCTGCGTTGCCAGGCATCGATTGCCGGGCGGAGGCGGCCCAGGCGGAACAGGCATTCGCCGAGCACGGCATCGTAGTTGTGGGTGGGACGGCGCAGGAGCGCCGCGCCGCGGCGGGCATCTTCCATCAGGCCGAGGGCGTCGGCATAGCGGCGCTCATCCCGAGCGATGTAACCCAGGCGTCCGGCAGCCCGATAGATCCAATCGGCGTCGCCGCTTGAGCGGGCGCGCTCCAGCAATCGATGCATGGCCGCCGCCCGCTCCGGCGCACCGGGGGCATAGGCGAAGAATAGGGCGTCGTCCAGCTCGTTCCGATCGGCGGGGCTCAGCGCGCGCGGATCGACACGCTCCAGCCAGGGGCGCATGCGTTCGGGCGCCGTCTCGGCGTAGCCCACGGCAAAGAGCGCCGCCGGCGCCGCGCTGGTTTGAACGGCGGCGGTCCATTCGGCCAGCAGAGCAGGCAAGTGCGCCGGGGCGGTGCCGTCGATCCACGTCCGGAAGACGGCGAGGGAGTCCGGGTGCCGGGCGTGGCAGCGCCGGGCTTCACGGTCCCAGGCGCCGGCGTCGACCCGTTGCGCGCGGAACATTTCCAAGCGGCCAAGACAGGCATCCGGGTGAGTGTTCAGCCACGCGGCCAACTCGGGCCAGCGCTGCTCTTTGCGGGCCAGCTCGGCCAGCGAGACCCAGGCGCGCCGGAAGAGCGGATCGGCTTGGACGATCTGCCGCAGTTGGTGGCGCGCGGCCGTCGGGTCCGGGTCGGCCAGCAGGCGCAAGGCCTGGGCGTAATCCTCCTCCAGACCGGCGCGACACAGTCCGGCCGCCAGGAGCGAGATCGCAAGGCTGGTTCTCCTCAAAACTTCGCTAAGTAATAGACCTCCTCAATGTAGCGCTTGGCGGGCACGGGGAAGATCGCTTTGCCGACGTAGGGCACGATGGGCACCAAGTCTTCGACGGGCGCCAGCCCCCTGGGGGTGTCACCGGTAGAAAGGGAATGCGGCCAGGCGGGCCGGCAATCGCCGTCGCAGTCGTTGCTGCCTTTGGTACAGTTGGGCGACGATTCGCCGTCGGCGTCCAGCAGTTGTTGCAGGGTTTCCCGGCCTCCGGAGAGCACCACCGATTCAAACGTGCGGGGAAGTGGAGTGCCGTCGACGACTGTCAGTTCGGTGGAGATGGTGAGGCGCGTCCGGTCGCCCTCAGGCTTGAGGGAAAACTGCCGGCGAACCGTGGGCAGCACCGCCGTGTAGGGAGCGCGCAGGTTGAATACATAGGTAGTGCTGCGGGAGCGGCTCCAGGAGCCGCGCGAGCCAGGGGCGGCCGGGTCATCCTGGCCGATGGATGAATAGCCGTTGAGGCTGAAGCCGATGGCGGCCGTCGCCCGGCCGTAGACGAGTACGTTGCCGGCGCCGTCCAGTGTCACTTTCCAGCCGCCCGCGGGGGGCGAGGTGGGCCAGTCCGCCGTGAGCGCGGGCGGCGGCGAGTAAGGCGAGTCGCCGAGTAGCAGAGCGTACTCCGCCATCTTCTGGGCGATGACAGCGACCTGCGTCGGGTCGTTTTTAGAGCGCAGCAGCCTCAATTCCTTGCTGGCCTCCGGCCAAAGCTGGACCCTGGCGTTTGCCGGCACGCGATAAAGGTGAGCACTCAAGGCAGGCAGCCAACCATGGGCGATGCCGGTGGAGGGCAGGTCTCGCGCGATCGGCGTCGTTGGCGTCAGCGCCCTGCGCAGGGGACCGCCGCGTACAGTGACACTGGCAGTGCGCCACGCACGCCCCCGGCGGGCTTGGAAAGCACCGCGAAAGAGATTCCACGTTGCGGTTCGCTCGCTCTCGCTCCTCAGCCTATTGGGATTGGCGCCAATGCGCCCGAGTAACGTGGCGAGCGCCGCGGCGTCGGTGCTCCGGCCGGTTTGATGAAACCAGAACGGAAAGGCGTGGTAGGAGCTGTTGTAGAGGCCCAACTCAGGATGGCTCCAGGCCGCGAGCAACTTCTGCTCGCTGGTGAGGTTCTCGGCCACGAAGAACTCCGCCCAGGAGGCGGTGCCCTCCGAGAACCAGGCGTAGGGCAACTGAACGGGCTCGGCTTCGCCACCGCGGAAGCCGAGCGAATACTGAATCTTGTGAAATAGCTCATGCGCCACAATCGCCAGCGGGAAGGCGCGATCCATTGAAGCGTCACCAGTGAAGTAAAGGGCGTTGAGAAAGATGGCGCCTTCGGGGCTGGTGAAGGCGCGGACGCGGGGGTTGAGCTTTCCCACTACGACATCTATGGACCCCAGGCGGCTCCAAGTTGGGACGGTACGCAACTTACTGAGGGCTTCGGCCAGCAGGTCGGCCACCCAACGCGCATCCACCTCGGCGGTGATGACGCGAAACGGGCCCTTTCGAATAGGCGCCCGCGCGCCGGGGAGAAAGTTCCTGGTTTCCTCCCCCACGTCGGGGAGCCACGCGGGGTTGCTCCTCACGCCCTCGAGCAAGCGCGTCCAGAGCACTTCGCCGCATTGGTCCGTGCGATCCAGCAGGTTGCCGCCCGGGCCGAATAGTTGCGCGGCGACCCCACGGGCCGCCTGGACCGAACCCGGGACTCGTGAATCGGCGGACCACTTGATGCCCGGGGCGCCGATCTTGATCTCGAGCGGATTACCTTTGGCCGTCGTCCCGATCTGAAGTTTCAAACTCGCCATCTCTCTCTCCTTATCAGAGGAGTCCGCCGGCGCGGCCAAAGGTTACGGCACGCGATAGCGGAGACTGCCCGATTCGATTGTTAATGGGCGTTGTTGCAGTAGCTCTTCGCCGAGAGCGATGGCATAGGCGCCATCAATTCGCCGTAGCGTGACGTTTGCGATTACCGCGCCGGACGAGTCCAAAATGCGGACCGGCGCGGCCTCGGCTTGATGCAGGATAAAGGTGACCACCGGCGCGGCTGGGACGCTGCTGGCCGCCATCGCGGCGCCGCCGGAGCGTTGCTGAGTTCCCAGCGGGTAGAGGTCAACGATGGCGGCCGCGGTAGCGCCGAGCGGCCGCGCGACGGTTTTCTCGATGGGCCGTTCCACGATGCGTTCGATCACCCGCGGCTCGCGGCTGCGCATCACTTGCCAGGTGGCCAAGGGCCCCGCCACGATCGCCAGCGCGGCCGCCATGGGCAGCCAACGCCAGGAGGCCGCGGGATTCGGTTGCGGAGCGGGTGGCAAACGCCGGCGCATCGCTGCCCAAGCGGCTTCGTCGCCGCCGGGGTTTGCCGGGGGAATGGCGCGAAAGCGTTCGTACTCGGCGCCCACCGCGCGGCAGGCATCGCACCAGCCCAGGTGTGCGCGAATCTCTCCCGCCGCAAACGCCGAACCGCCGCCATCGAGGGCCCGCGCGATCTCTTCGGCCGTGGGATGGGCCGCGTCCTCGGCGAGCCACCGGAAGGCTTCGTTCAGGGATCTTTTCAGCTCGTCCATGGCCACCCCCGGCTGATTGCCGCCAGCAACAAGCTGACCTGAAACAAGGGGCCGAGGCGCTCGGTTAACACCTTGCGCGCCCGGTGAATTTGTACCTTCACACTATTGACCGAAACACCCAAACGATCGGCGATCTCTTGATAAGGCAAATCCTCCACCACGCTCAGCTTGACGCAGGCGCGCATCTGCTGAGGTAAGTCCTCCAAAGCTTCCCGAAGTTTCGTGCGCCTTTCGTTCGCTAGCGCCTGGTCGAGTCCGGAGGGGGAGCGGTCCGCTTCGGTGGCCACCGCGTCGTCCAGCGGCGTGGTCCTGGAGCGGCCGCGGCTTTCAAAATGATGGAGTAACTTGAAGCGCGCGATGCCGAAGAGCCAACTGCGAAAGCTCTGCGGATCGCGCAGGCCGCCCACGCCGGTGAGCATGGTGAGAAATACTTCCTGCGTTAGATCGCTGGCGGTTTGGGTGTCCAGACCCTGGTGCTCAAAGTACGCGCGGACATTCCGGTGCCACGCGCGGAACAGCACCTCGAAGTTCCGCTCCACCTCGTGGCCCGCATGGAGAGCCGCAATGGCATCCAGGTGAGCGGGCGTGAGGTCGGACATAGTCGGGTACCGGCCATTGTAAACCCTGGCGGGCCGGATGCGACTGCGACTTAATTAGAAAGTCAGTCGCGCCTGCACCTGCAACCAGCGATTGGTCGCCGCCGTCTGCGACAGAATCCGGCCGAAGTTCGTGGAATTCGGGTCCGTATTCGGGCCGGCCATTTGCGACCGGTTCTGGACGTTCAACGCATCCAGGCGCAGTTGCATGTTCACGCGCTCGGTCATGCGGAGGTTCTTCGCCAGGTTGGCGTTCCACTGGTTGGTGGAATCGGTCCGCAGGCCCGGGATGCGCGTGGGGAAAACCCGCACATGAGGACCGTTGGCTTGCAGCGTGGCGCAGCGCTCAAAACCGGTGGGAGTGGCGGGCCGGGGCGCGGCGGCGGTGGCGCAACCGGTGCCCGCCGGATTGAACCACGTGTCCCAATTGCGCGTCACGTTCTTGATGTCGTTCAAGTCATTGCCGTAGTAGAAGGGATTGCCCCAATCGATGAGCGAGCCGGGCTGCCACTCGTAAGTTGCCGCGGCCTGCCAGCCGCCGAGCAGAGTATCCACGGCACGTCCGGCCGACGCCAGAAAACGGCGGCCCTTGCCGAACGGGAACTCATAAACGCCGGTCATGGTGAACCGGTGCGGACGGCCGTCGTTCGAGGGACGCTCGGTGCGCTTGGTCTCGAATTCGTTCATGAAGAAGTCGGCCTCGCGGAGCTTCAAGCGGTGTAAGCGGCGTTGAAATTCCAACCGGCCGAGAAGCGTTTTTCAAAGGAAACCTGCACCTCATCGGCGCGCGTGTAGGCGGAGAACTCGGTGTTGTTCGTCACGCCGTTCATCTGCGGAAAGGCCCGCAGCAATTGATTCTTGGTGCGGAACTGCGCCGTGAACCAGCCGTTGCTCTGCATGTCGGCCCACACGGCGGGGCTATAGTCGGCCCGGTTGAAGTTCGCGATGTTGAAAGGATTGGCCACGTTCGTATTGAGGTTGGCGGCATTAGCGTCGTTGCGGACCGTGCCCTTTGCGAAATACTGCTCGGCCAGCGGCGTCAGTGTGCGGCCCAAGGAAATGCGATCCGAGTACGAACCCTGATAGAACGCCGTGATCACCATGCGCGTGCCGATCTGGCGCTGCAGGCCGGCCTGCCACCGTTGCTGCCGGGCGTGCGGCTGATCGAACGCAGTGTAGCCGAAGCCGCGCCCTTGCCGGCCGAAGCCACCCAGCGTGTTGCCGGTGGGCACGTCGAAACGGGTGCCGTCGGCGCGCACCGGGAAGGGATCGCGCAGCAGATTGGCCGGATTGGCGTGCCGTTGATGCCCCAGGTCTGGCCGAAATCGTTGGAGACGATCATGTTGGTGGAGCGGGAGAAGCCGTACTGATCCGGCCCGAAATTCAGCACGTTGATGGTGTCAAAGAAGATGCCGTAACCGCCGCGCAGGACGGTCTTGGAGTCCAGCGCATAGGCGACACCCACGCGGGCAGCCACATGAGCTCATTCTTATAGAGACGGCGGGAGGCGCCGTCCACTCCGACATAGCGATTGCCGCCGATCACCTTGAACTGCGAAGCGGGCAACTCCGGAATCGGATTCCGCGCATAGGCCGCTTCGGCGGAGCGCGCAAAGGGGGGCACATAGTTCGGGTCAAAGCCGCCGATCATGCGGTCATACCGCTCGGTGGCGCCCATCTCGTACTCGCTGCGCAGGCCCAGGCTCAGCGTGAGCTTCGAATTGACGCGCCAGGTGTCCTGCACGAACGATGCGTAGTAGGGGCTATGCGTGGCGTAAGTATCATTGGTGGCGATGCTGCCGCTGGAGGGAATGCCCAGGAGAAACGCCGCCATGCTCAGGCCCAAGTCTGAAGCGGGCGTAAAGCCGTCGTCATTGCGGCGCACAAAGTTCTGGTTGAAGTTGTAGTTGCTTGACGTGTTGCCGCCGCCGCCGCCGGTGCGGAATTGGTTGCGATTGTCGAAAGCGGCGCGAATCGAGTGGGCGCCTCGGATGAAGGTGCCTTCGATCTTAGCCGTCATCTGGCGGGTGCGCGTCCAGGTGCTGTAGCCACCGGGGCTGATCGTGGTGTAGCCGTTGATGCCCATCTGCGGAAGCACCGTCAGGTCGCCCGCTTTCTGATCCAGATAGGCGGGGAGGCCGATGTCGCTTGGTTTGTAAGTCAGGTACTTCGGCTGGATGTTGCCCTCGCGGAACTGGTTCATGGCGATGTTGAAGTTCCACAGCGTGGTGGGCGATTGGGTGTAAACCACGTCCACGTTGCCACCCTTGTTGTTGCGCACCAGGCCGCCCAGGTTCAGGCCGCGCGCCGTCTCATAGGTCCAGTCGCCGCGATCCTCCGGGCCGAAGTTGTTGATTGACCAGCGGCCGAAGACGCGCCACTTGTCGGAGACGTTGTAATCCACGCGGTTTGAGTAAGCGTAGTAGTCCCAGTTGTAGGGCGTTTGCGAGGCCAGATAGTTATTCACCGGATCCTGCCCGGCAGGGATGGCCACGTTCGGCAGCGGATAGAGCTTGGTAATCGCGTCAGCGGCCGGGTTGGCGATGCGGCTCCGGGGAATCACGTTGCCGGGGAAAGGCGTCCGGATGAAATTGTTGGCGCGCGACGGGTCGCGGGTGATCGACGGTGGGTCATGCACCACGTAGCGGCCCGGGTTGGGCAGCGAGAGCATGTCGCTGAAATCGCCTTCGCGCGCCCTGAGCGTGGGCACGGTGCGGTTGAAGGTTGAAGCATCCTCCACCTTTACGTCTTTAAACGCGTTGTAGGTGAAAAACCAGAAGAGGCGATTGCGGCCGTTCACCAGTTTGGGAATCACCAGCGGGCCGCCCGCGGAGGCGCCCCAGTTATTCGAGCGCCCGGTGGGCTGCTTGTCCGTATTGCGCAGTTGATTGGCCAGCGTGGTGTTGCCGGCCGCGTCGGCCGCCGCGATCCGGCGGAAGTAGTTCTGTTTGACGAAGAAAGGCGTGCCCTGCCAGCGCTGCTGCCAATGCTGCCAGGTCGCCGTGCCGTGCAGCGCATTGGTGCCGGACTTGGAAATCATCGAAATCGCAGCGCCGGACGCTTGCCCGAGGCCGGCATCGAAATTGTTGGTCTCCACCTTGAACTCGGCCACGGCGTCGGTGTAGGGCAGATACGCCGTGCGCCGTCCCGGGCCTTGATTCGGCGAACCATCGAGCGTCCACGAATTGCCGCCGATGTTGCCGCCGACTGAGTAATCCGAGCCGCCGGCGTTGGAATGCAGCGCCAGGTAATTGTTCACGCCGCCGGTCTGGATGCCCGGCGCCAGCTTCACCAGTAGCATCGCCGAGTTGCCCATCACGGGCAGCTCCATCAGCGATTTGTTATCGATTACGCGGCCGGAGCTCACGGCATTGGTTTCCAGCAGCGGAGCCTCGGCCGTTACGTTCACCGTTTCGGTGGTGCCGCCCACTTGCATGGGCAAATCGACTTCCAGCCGCGACGACACCGGCAGTGTTACGCCCTTGCGCACCATCTTCTTAAAACCGGCCTTCTCGGCCGTCAGCTCATACGGGCCTGGCATCAGCAGATTGGCCTCGTAGTAGCCGCTGTCGTTGGTGGTGAGCTTGTTCGTAACGCCCGTTTCGGCATTGCGCACCGAAACTTCCGCGCCGGCCACGGCCGCGCCGGACGAATCCAGCACCCGGCCAAACACCATGGAGCGGGTTTCCTGGGCCGGCAAAAGGCAAACAAAAAAAGAAGACAACAGGAAATAGCGAGAAATCATGACACCCTTTCGAGACGCTCGAAGAAGTATATCGTGTCTGGCGCAGCGCTGTGGTTTTCCCGCCGGGAGGCAATCCAAATGGCTCCACGCCTCGTACCCGTGACGTGGGAGTTTTCTCGATGCGATGGTTCTTGCTCTATCTAGCCGCCACGGGATGGGCCCTGGCCCAGACTGCGCTTACGGGCGCCATTCAAGGAACGGTGACCGATGCGGCGGGCGATGCCGTGGCCGGTGCCAGCGTGACCCTGCTGGACGGCAACGCCGGCACGGAGCAGCTTACCGGCGACGACGGTTCGTTCCGCTTTGTTCGCCTGGCGCCCTCCCGCGGCTACACAATCAAGATCGTCCGCGCGGGCTTCCAGCCCTGGGTGGCCGAAGGTGTGGAGCCGCTCTCGGGCGAAAGCACGATGCTCCGGGCGGTGCTGCCCGTGAGCGGCCGGCATGACGTGGTGGAGGTCACCGGGCAGGCCGATTCGCTGGCCCGCGACAGCGCGGAGCTATCCACTACGGTGAGCCGCGAGGCGCTGGAGTCGCTGCCGGCCAACGGCCGCAATGTCACCCGCTTTGCCCTGCTCGATGCGCGCGTCCGCAACTCCAATGCGCTCAGCGGCGACGGCTCCAATCTGCATCGTCTTTCCATCAACGGCAACATCTTCCGCGATTCGCAGCATCGGCTGGATGGCAACTCCAACTACGATTCGCTCTTCAACAACATCCCGCTGCAACGGGTGCCGCTGCTGGCCGTGCAGGAGTTTCGCGTGCTCACCAATCAGTTCAACGCCGAGCATGGTTCCACGTCGGCCGGGCTCACCATCACGACCACCAAGTCGGGCAGCGACCAGTTTCATGGCGAGCTCTTTGCCCTGGCGCGGCCCAGCGCTTGGCAGGCGCGGCCGCCGCTGGCCAATCTTTCGGTGCCCAATCAGTTGAGGCAAGCCGGCGGCGCACTCAGCGGTCCCGTGACGAAAAGCACTTACTTCTTTGCCGCCTACGAGCGGACGGACCAGCGCCGCGGCTCACTCCTGGCCAGGCGCCCGGACTTCTATACCGGCGATTACGCCGATAATCTGGCTTCCGCCAAACTGGATCACGCCTTCTCACCCACGCACTGGCTCAATCTGCGCATCAACGGCCATCGCGACCGCAACACCAACGCGAATGATCGCGTGGGTGGCTTCGTTCAGCCCAGCGCGGCCACCTATTCGGTGACCCAGGCTACCGGCGGCCAGCTCACCAGCACCAAAAGCTGGGGCGCGGCGGTGAATGAGCTTCGGCTCGGCTACACGAACGCGGTGCCCTCCAGTTCGCTGCCGCAGAATCCGGCGTTGGTTCGGTGCGGGCCGGGTTTGCCACGGAGGGTGCCTCCACCTATTCGAACAATCGCACGGAGGTCTATCAAGCCGCCGATCAGGTGGCGTGGCGTGCCGGTGTCCACACTCTGAAGGCCGGGGGCGACTTCATCCGCCGCAAGGTGCGCGACCGCCAATTCGACCTGTTTGGCTCCTACACCTTCCCGGGCGGGGCGCCCGTCGAAGGGCAGCTGCCGCTTCCTACACGCAGCGTTTTGGTGTGGCCAATCTGCGTTATGGGCAAACGCAGTGGGCCGGCTTCCTGCAGGACGCCTGGCAAGTGCGCCCCAACTTGTTGCTGAGCCTCGGCCTGCGCTACGACTACCAGTCACTTCTCAACGACCGCAACAATCTGGCTCCCCGGGCGGCCTTTGTTTGGAACCCGCGCGGCGGGCCAGACCGTGATCCGGGGCGGCTTCGGGCTTTACTACGACCAGCCCTTCTTCCACGGCCTGACGCAGCGCTTTCTGCTCAACGCCCTGGATGCGCCCTTTGCCTCCTTCTCGCTCACTCCGAATCATCCGGCGTTCCGAGTTTCCCGTTCAGCTACGCTGCCACAGCGCCGCCCGCCGGGCTGACTCTGGCACCGCGCAATATCGTCCTGCGCGGCGAGCGGCTACTTGCGCCGTATACTACCCAGTTCACGTTAGGCGTCCAGCGGGAGCTCGGCGGCGGCTGGGTGCTCTCGGTGGATGGCACGCGTTCCCTGACGGTGAAACAGTTTCTGCACTATGACCGGAATGCGCCGTCGCCCTTCGCCCGGGTGACGCCTGGCGCGGTCCGCCCGGCGGA
>JAZKJV010003759.1:0-250895 GCA_037367405.1 Ottelia alismoides
CCAAGGTTCCCAAATTCACCATTTTTAAGTTTTAAATTTATATGAATGTTTAATGATGTTGCAAGTTTTCAAATTTTTAGGTATTTTTAGATAAAATGTGAAATAAAAGTCTAAATCAAAGAAATTCAAGATAATACTATATTAAAGAAACAAAATCTAATTTCTTTGGATTTTTTTAGAACTAAGATGAACATATTAGCATGTATACATGTATTTAACCAGTTGAGACATAGATAAGAGGTCGTACGCTCCAAATAAGGTGGGAGCGACGTCGCTGAACTTGACCCTCACAATGCCATAGGGAACAACAATCAACCCACACAGTATAAATCAATTAACGAAGAAGCAGGTGTGAATCAAACTTTATTATAATACCTACAAAAATGATCGTATAGTGACAAGTAGAGTAGGGTATAGAACACAGGGAACACATGATACAACACTTAATATTACATATAAATAAATAATGAATAAATAATATATGTATGTTTACATATAACTATGCATAATATTAGCCAAATAATGTGGGTTTTTAACTTTTATATTTTTTTTGTTTTTGTTTTATATTTTTATATTTTATTTTTTTTAGATTTTGTATTTTCTCTTTTTTTTATTAAGATAGGATATATAAGACTATATAAACAATAATAGAATAAAATAGATATGAATATGACTAAAAATAACTAAAAATTACAAAATTAAATATTTTAGGTTTTATATTTTTTTACTAACTCAGCCATGGATGGTTCCAAGCTTGGGTAAATGAGGAGGGTTGCGTTAGGTAGCCGATAGCCAGCGTAGACTAGTCGGAGACAACTTCATTAAAAAAATTTATTTAGGATGTTGCCTCATGACAGTCGGATCTTTTCAACATGGATTTAAGCAAACATACAGATTTCGTTGGGGCGTTCCCTACTTGCGATGCGTTGCATCGCCCGAATGCAATGAAAAATTGGCAAGGACCGCTACATCGCAGCCTGGATGTAGTTCAAAATTTGCAAGGGTTCTCGCACGAGGAACACATGCGGGTAATTAAGCTAGTTTCGCTGCATCACCGTCCGGATGCAGTCCAAAATTTACAAGGGTTCTAGCATAATGGACGCATGCGAGTAAAGAAGTTAGTCAAAAAGAGATTGCAACGGAATTTGCGGATTGGTAATTGGAATATTGGCACTTTGACTGGAAAATTGATGGAGATAGTGGATACGATGGAAAGAAGGATGATTCATATACTATGTCTTCAAGAGACTAAATGGGTTGGAGAGAAAGCAAGTGAGATTGGGAAGGCAGGCTTTAAACTTTTCAGGTAAAGATAAGGGTAGAAATGATGTTGGAGTGGTTATTCATAAGGATTTGAAGGATTGTGTGGTTGAGGTGCAAAGATTCAGGGATCGGATTATTTTGCTAAAATTGGTGCTTGAAGAAGAAATTTTGGATATAATCTCGGTTTATGCACCACAAATTGGTTTAGATGAAAGGACTAAACAAGCTTTTTGGGAGGATCTAGATAAGATTTTACAAGGAATCCCACAAAGAGAGATGATTTGCATAAGTGGAGATCTTAATGGACATGTGGGGGTATGCTAGTGTTCATGGAGGAAATGGTTTTAGGGATAGAAATGAAGAGGGAAAAGTCATCCTGGATTTTGTAATGGCATATGATATTTTCATAGCAAACACTCTCTTCAGGAAGAGGGAGGAGCATTTAATTACTTATAAGAGTGGGCCAACGAGAACACAGATAGATTACTTTGCATTGAGGAGAAGAGATCAATTGCATTGTAAAGATTGCAAAGTAATCCCAGGAGAGAGTTTGACAACCCAAACTCACTTGTTAGTCTTAGATGTACAAAAAGAAGGGCTGGTAAAGAAAAGGAGGCTTCCTAAGATCACTAGAACTAGATGGTGGAATCTTCCACTCAAGCAATCGAGCTTCAGGGAGAAGGTTTTAGAAGATTTATCTTGGGATTGCAGTGGAAATGTAAACGAGATGTGGGAGGCAGTAGCATCTTGTATCCGAAAGGTAGCCAAAGAGATGCTAGGCAAGTCAAAGGGAGGAGTCCCAGGTCAAACGGAGGCTTGGTGGTGGAATGAAGGGGTGCAAGAGAAGCTAAAAATTAAAAGAGCATGCTTTAAAGCTATGTCTAAGGATAGAACAAAGGAAACTGCCACAAACTACAAAATAACAAAGAAGGAAGCAAAGAAGGTTGTAAGTGAAGTTAAGTCGAAAGCTTATGATGTTTTGTATAAAATCTCGACTCGAAGGAGGGCCATAAGGATATATTCAGGCTGGCCAAAGCAAGAGAAAGAAAGACCAAAGACCTTTCTCAAGTGAGATGCATTAAGGACAAGGAAGGTCACGTGCTTGTTACTCAGAAGGATATAGAGACTAGATGGGAGCAATACTTCCATAAACTTTTCATTGGGGAAGAAAATAGAGAGATCACTTTGAGTGATCTAGCTAGTAGTGAAAGTTACTTGAATCGTGCAACCTATAGACGGATACAAAGAAAGGAAATAAAGGAGGCTTTGAAGGTTATGAGACCTGGGAAAGGTGTAGGACTGGATGACATCCCTGTAGAAGTATGAAAGTTTTAGGTGAGTGCGGTTTGACTTGGCTTACAAATCTATTCAATGTTATTTGGGTGAAGCAAGAAAATGCCTGAAGATTGGAGGAGGAGTATTGCGGTGCCACTTTATAAGAATAAATGAGACATTTAAAATTGTTCAAATTATATAGGTATCTAGTTGATGAGTCACACTATGAAAATTTGGGAAAGTGTGATCGAGAGAAGGTTGAGGCAAGTTTCCAACGTCAAAGAAAACCAATTCAGATTCATGCCAGGTCGCTCAACTATTTAAGCCATCCTTTGCTGAGGAGAACAATGGAGATTTATAGAGCTCAAAGGAAGAACCTCCATATGATATTTATTGATTTGGAGAAGGCTTATGATTCTGTCCCACAAGAGATATTGTGGAGAGTTTTGGAGAAGAGACAGGTGTCTGTCCTATACATTAACCTCATAAAGGACATGTATGATAGGGCTTTATCTTGTGTAAGGACCATGTCTGGGAAGACTGGCTATTTTGACATCAACATTGGTTTACATCAAGGTTCAGCTTTGAGTCCATTTCTTTTTACTTTGATTATGGACGAGTTGACAAGTCACATTCAGGATGAGTTACCTTGGTGTATGTTATTTGCTGATGATATTATGTTGATTGACGAGACTAGAGATGGAGTAAATGAGAAGCTTGAGTTATTGAGACATGAGTTGGAGAGTAAAGGATTTCGTATAAGTAGGGCTAAGACAGAATATATGGAGTGCACCTTTGATGGAAGCAATGGTGAAGGAATTAAGGTGAAGATTGGTGATGATAACATTCAGAAGAGAGATTCTTTTAGATATCTGGGATTTATTTTGCAACATGATGGGGAATTTGATGGACATGTTACTAATAGAATAAATGCAGACTGGCTAAAGTAGAGAGGAGCCTCTGCTATTCTCTGTGATAAGAAAATTCCTTTAAAAATTAAAGGAAAGTTTTACAAAGCAACTGTGAGACCTGCTATGCTCTATGGATCTGAATGTTGGCATGTGAACCACAGACATGTGCAGAGAATGGTTGTAGCAGAAATGAAAATGCTAAGGTGGATGTGTGGACACACACGTAAAGATCGGATTCGGAATGATGCAATCAGAAAGAAAGTTGGTATTGCTCCGATCGAGGATAAGATGCGAGAAAACCGCTTAAGATGGTTTGGTCATTTGCAAAGAAGATCAGTTGATGCACCAGTTAGGAGATGCGAGTGTTGGGATGTTGAGCCGGCTAAGAGAGGGCGGGGATGGCCCAAGAAGTGTTGGAAAGAGACCATACGAAGGGATCTTTGTTTTTTGGATATAAGCCCGGGATTGACCCAAGATAGATCTGAATGGAGGCGAAGAATCCATGTAGCCGACTCTACTTAATTGTGGGAAAAGGCTTTGGTGTTGTATATTTTTTTTACTATTTTGTTGATTTTTAGTGAATTTTCCTAATTTTTATAGTTTTTTAAAGTAAAAACATCCCAAATCAGGGACTCAATACATATCTGAAATGAAAGGAAGATAAAAAATACAAAATGGTATCCAAATTTCTTCAAATCATTTTTAATATATAGATAAAAAATAATAAAATATACAATAACATTTTTGGAATTTCAGGGTTTTTTTAAAGATTTTTATAAAGTATTTTGGGGTTTTTTTATTTTTAAGAGTTTTCTTTTTCTATTTTAATGATTTTTTATTTGAAGGCTCCAAACATTTAAATAAACAAAAAATATATTTTTGAGAATTTTAGACACTATTTTATGATTTTTTGGGTTTTTTAAGACAAACATGGACTGGTCGTGGACTTTTTGATTTATAAAAAATAGGAAAAGATTATAAAATACAAATATAAATATACAACGTGAACAAGCATGCTTCTAAGTAGGGATGAGCATGGGTCGGTCTGGGTCGGGCCCTACAAGGCCCAAGCCCATGCCCATTTATGTTTGTGGGCTTTGGGCCGGGCCTAGGCCCACTAAATTTTTTTTGAAGGCCTAGTCCCAAGCCCAACCCAATTATTATGGGTCGGGCCTGGGCCGGGCCGGCCTATGATGTCTCAAAAATCAATTGGGCTTGGACCGACCCAAAACTTATGAGTCTAGACTTGGTGGGCCCATAAACTTGGTGCACCCTCATTTTTTATTTTGATTATAATCTTCATTATGCAGAATTTATTAGTTATTTAGGTCTTTATTAATTAGTTATCCTACTGTTTTGCACGGATTTTGTCATACCTATG
Organism: Ottelia alismoides; assembly: GCA_037367405.1. Lineage (NCBI taxonomy): Eukaryota > Viridiplantae > Streptophyta > Magnoliopsida > Alismatales > Hydrocharitaceae > Ottelia > Ottelia alismoides. The sequence goes on from JAZKJV010003759.1 coordinate 4,831, forward strand.
ATTGTACAGTATATAATGGAAAGAGTTTCATAGAGATATTATAGAAACATGTGCAGATAATAGTAAACAAATAGATTGAAAATGTACCTCAAGTGGATTAATCTGTCGACGTCATCAACTCCCTCATTCAATCCAGATGAATATATCAAAGTGAGAGATCAAAGTCTAGACACATATGGGCTCTATGTGGGCCAAGCTATTGGGCCTAACGGGCCTAATTTTAGGCTTCTATGCGGGCCGGGCTATCAGGCCAAATGGGATGGGTCGGGCTAAGCCCGAGCCCGGCCCAATTATTAAATGGGCCTACATCTTTGGCCCAAGCCCAGCCCATAAATAATTCGGGCTCGAGCTGGGCCGGGCTATGCGAGCTGGGCTTCGGGCCGGGCTAGGCCGGCCCAGCCCAATGCTCATCCCTACTTCTAAGTACCTACTTATATTTTTTGATGATTTTTTAGGCATGTGATGAATCCACGTTTCATCATCTTTATTCTATCATTTTGGCCTTAAAAACCCTAGTAAATGCGTGTAAATAGGCTTAATATAGGCATTTTAGCATTCATGCATATATGTGTAAATGTTGTATAAATTGCGGTTTTTAAAGCCAAAATTATAGAATAAAGAAAAGAAAAGAAAAAGAATAAAATATTGTAAATATTTTATGACCCGAAACCCCGAGACCTAGGCATCTTGATGAATAGGTCGACAAGGAATAAAGTAGGGGGAGATAAGGGCCAAAATACAGTGTAAATACCTATACATTCTATCTATTCTTTATTCATTTTGGGACCTATTTTTGGTTCCACTTTTTATTCATCAAATAAAGAAACTTTGTAAATGAAAGTTGTAGATAAATTAATAAAGAAAAATACAAAATTGATTTCAAAGAAAAATAATGTACAGATAAAAAGTTATGGTCTGAATAAAAATCCAGAATGTCAACTTCCCAGACCCGTATCTCACAAACGGAAACTCCAAATGCATCAGATTCACCTTTAATTGTATATAGAAGAAAATAAGCTAATTAATGGCGGTGGTTTCGCATTTGGCGGAGCTACGGTTTGAAAGTTGACTTTTGGACCCTCATTGCATACTTGTACATATTAAAATATTCAATTTATTATTTATTTATTATTTTTATAATTTTATATTTTTATAATGTTGTAAATAATACTTATAATAATTATGTGCATTGAAATCAGAATAAAAACATAAATAAAATACAAATAAAAATACTTGTATATATTATAATACATAGGTATAATACATGTAGCTATACCTATACAAATAACACTTTCATTTTATTAAGTATATAAAATATATCAGAAAATTAAAATAAAAATATATTTGTGTATATAAAAGTATTTTACAATTTTAGAAAATAAAAACCAAAATAAAATAAATTAAAAATACCTAAATAAAAATAAAATACTTAAATATATAGATATAGATACCTATAGGGGCATAAATGCAAACTTGTAAAAATAAGTCTCATAAAAATAAATAAAAATCACCATAAAATAATTTATAAAAAAATAAACATTTTTTATTTTATAACCAAAATTTAAATAAATCATTTTCTATTTTTTATTGAATTTCTAAGCATTTTTTGCCAAGGTTTTTTCTGGTTGGTCCACGTGGACCAACCAGAGCTCTTCCTTGGTTGACCTCGGTCAACTCTCTGACCGAGGTCTGGCTATTGTCAGACTGCATTTTCCTTGGACTTCGCGGATTTTTCCAGGCCAAATCTTTCACCGTTTGGCCTCGGTTTCTTCACGACTTTTGAAGATCTCTGATCCACCTAGCTCGCCCATGCATCATTTTGGCATTTTGACCAAGGATTCGCCCGTGACATGCCCTCGAACATCGCACCTCGACCATGGTTCAAAAACGCCCCATCTCCTTCCATTCCCTCTTTGACCACTCTTCCACCTTCAAACCCCTCAGCTGGACCTCTAGCGTGACTCTTGGTGACAGCAGGAGCACGGAGGGCGCTTCAGCGGGTCGATTTGGTGTCGAATCGAGGCCGGTTCCCTCGCCGGAGTTCTCGCCGGAGAACGCATTGTGCTTGCACGGGTGAGGTATTTTCTTCCTCTTTTCCTCTTCTTTCCTCTGATGCTTTCAAGTTAAAAAGCCACGGTGGTAGTCTCTCTTTCAAGACCGTCGTACAGTAGTTATATCTTCATCCACCGCGGCCGGCATCGAGTTTCGCCGGCCGCCTTCATCTTTCCAATCACACACCCCCCTGTGCGAAACCTCCACGAGGTTGGGGCACTTTGCCCCCAACCTCTTCATCCTTTTCTTTGCAGGTAACCACGCGCCACTTCTAGCATCTGGAGGGAGCCGCGACTCGCCGGAGAAGACGCTCACGCGCCGCCGCCGGCGCACCGCACTCCCCACTGTAACGCACAAGAACAAACTAAAGGGGAGGGGGCAATGCACAGTTGCCGTCGATCTCGCCCCCCCCCCCTTTTATCCCAGCCGTCCATCGGTGGAAGAAGAGGCACCGTTGATCCCCATCCGTCCTTCCTCAGCAACGCCATCCACGTTGCCACGTGGATAAGTGGTGACTATTGCATCTGTGCCCTCAAGCTTTCGTGTAATTCTCAAAGAGCCTTTAAACTTTCAGTTGCACGCTAAGCATTTTGTTAAAATTACTAAAGGGCCCCGGCATCTCTGGAATATCACGTCATTGCCCCCGCCAGGGTCACGCGCGCAGTGCGTGTGACCTGGACATTTTGCACCGCGCCCCAGCAACCCTTGGGGTTTGACAATTAGTCCATTTTCTCTTTGTTTCAGTTCAAATTTTGTGGAAAACTTGCATCTAGCTCCCCCGGATTTTGTAATATTGCAAGTAGATTCTCCCCAGGCGCGTGCATTGCACGCGCGTGAGTGGAAATTTTGCCAAACAGCCCTTGCAGATTTTGTTATTGTTCTTTGGTCCTGAAAATATTTTATCCTGTATTAATCTTGTGTGAAATTTGCGTAAAACACCCTGGACTTCTGCTTATTTGCGAACTAGTCCTTGCTTGGCTGTGATTTTTTTGTGTGCTTGCATGAATTGATTAGGGTATCATTCTAACTCTAAAATTTCTAAAATTTTGGATTTAGGCTCCTGTGCACCTGTGCTTCCACGCCATCCAATTAGATTTTGATTTTATTTTATTTTTATATTTATTAAAAATCAAAAACTCTCAATTTGTGCACTGCCTAGCTTATAAAATCCGTAAAAAATATAAAAACTCCTCAGAAAAATCCCAAAAAAATACATTTTGTGTCTTTTAGTTTGTCTTAACTCCCAGCCAAAAATCGTTAAAAAAAGCTAAACTCCTAAAAATTGCAAAACTCTAAAAACCTTCATAAAAATTTATAAAATTCATAAAAAATCCAAAAATAGTGTTTTCTTTTCCTGAATTTTCTTTGTTTCTTTATCTTTAAGTGAAAATTAATTTGGAGAATTTTTGTTACTGTGTGCTATTTTATTTCTCCATTTTTAGTTTCAGCCTTGCATTTTATTCACTGTTTGCTTTATTTTGCCAATTAAAAATACCAAAAACATTTTAAAAATTACCCAAAAATCACAAAAACAGTAGAAAAGTATAAAAAGACCAAAAAGACTTTATTTGCTTATTTTTGAGTATTTTTATCTATTTTTATAAATACTGTAGCTTGCCTTTTATTACATTACTTTTATATTCCAATATTGAAAAAGAAAATAAAAAAATATAAAATATAAAAAAAGAAAATATAAAATCAGTAAATTAAAAATCAAAATACAAAATTATAAAATTAAAAATTAAAAAAAATATAAAAATAAAAAACCCACAAAAATTTTAGATTGGCTAAGTAGCTTGTTAGATCTAGGTTTGGATATTTATCCGTGCTTTACACCTTTGCTTCTTGAGTTCGACCCCTACTTGCTTGCCATTGTACATCTTTAGTAGGGTATAATAAATTTTAATCCTTGCTATTCATTCTCTGATTGATTGTGTGGGTTAATTGTTGAAGACCGAGGAAGTTTGAGCAGTCGCATCAGCGACAGTGAGTCTGACTTGTCAGACCGCTATTTAGCGGCTCTCGCATTCTCGCTTTTCAAATGGCGCCGTTGCCGGGGAGCATCGGCTTGTAGAGTATCTTTGGGTCTTTCTAGTCACTTAGCCATTTTTGCTTACTCGTATTTTGTGTATTATTTATTTTGAACTGTCTGACATCTCTTTTGTTTTCTTGCGAGGGACCGCCGACCGAGGAGGATCGCCTAGGGGATCCTGAGCAGCCTTGGGAGGAGGAGTCGGCTATTCTACCCTAGCCGGCAGGAGAGAGCAGGAGAATTAGAGAGAGAGAGAGAGAGTTGCTTTATTTTTGTGAGAGAGAGTATTTGATCAATTTGTAATAATACAGGACTCAGAGACTTGAACACTTCGGGCCTAATTTCCGGGTGTTTGTTCACCCGGGGGCTCACCGCGGCTTTTTCGTGTTTTCTCGACTGTCATTTTCCGGTTTTGTTTTGTTTTTTATTTTCTTTTGTGGATTGAGCTCTTAGAAGTAGGTCCTGCTTGATTCGAGTAACCTAGGTCCAAACACCCTAATAACTCTTGCATGCTCCCATAGTTCGTATTTGGACTTAGATTAATTAAGTAGTTAATCATTGGCTCTCGATCCACGCGCCGCGAGCTCACTCCACACAAGCGCTTTCTCCTAACTCAAATGTGTTGAGCAGAGGAGGAGTGAGCCTAGACCGGACACTAGGATTGAGAGTTAGCGGTTAACTCGTGGTTCTCACGCTAGCAGTTGCCTGTTCTAGGACGATTTCCGCATTGCATAACCAGCATATAGATTAGGTTTATAAATTTCTGCCTTGCATCCCGCATGGAGAGAGCTGGGATTCACTGTAAGTCTTCTCACTTTGCATTCATCATATAGGTACAAAGGTGAGATTTCCATCTTGGTGCCGACTTGCATTGGCTTTTCCCGACTCTTTTCTCCCTCTGATTTTGGATACCTTAGGATAAAGAAAATACAAAATCGTTAGGCGCTTGTTTGAATCTACTCAAAAGAAGCGATAACACAAAAAAATTAAAAAAGGGACTGCTAAGAAAACTTTGACCTAAATAAAAATTGGTAATTGGACTCATTGATTGGGGAGAGTAACACCCTCCTTTGTTTTCAGGTTGCATGGGAAGGTCTCCTTCCAAGTGAGTTGAGCGTTCGTAGGAATTAGAGCCCAAAACCCAACTTGTGGCTGCCCTGTGTATCGCCTGGATTTCCGAAGTATTGGCGCTACTATCGTACGTAGTCGAGTAGGGCTTGGTCGCCAGTGGTGACTCACTATTGTGTGAGCACCGACCTTGTCCGAAGTACCGAGCATAGGCCACGCCTTCACGGGGGTGTCTGTCTCACCGGCTGCATCCGAGTAGGATCTTGCACGCTCACGGGTGATTCCGTTGCGAGCGAGATCCGAAGTATCGGTTTCGCCTATCGGCTTCCTCCCTCTATTTCTTTGGCTGAGTAGGGATCCAGGAAGGGTTACAAGGACCTTAAAAAGCGCAAGTTACAGGTTACACAGGAGGAGGACAAGTACAGGAATACTTTTCCGGCAGTACTCTCGCTCCTATAGGCGTAGCGCTCTAAGGACTCGTTGAAAGATAAATTCCTGAAATCAAGATAAAAATTACAAAGATAACAGTCGAACCTTCACGGCTTCAGGCGTTGAGTTGGTGAACTCCCTTGTCTTGTGTTTGATTGCCAATCACATTTAGGTCAAGATCAAAAATATCGCGCCTTTGCGCAATTTTGCTCCCCTTCTATTTGACCCTTGCTCATTGTGAGCCTTCTACTGTTTTACAATCCTCTTTATTTCTTGTTACCCTCGTGCTCTTCATCCAACATCCATTCCTCTTGACCTTCGCAAGATGTCGGGACACGGATGGTTTAGTCGGGACCTTGCCGACACCCACATCGATTCCGTGCATTCGACGTCTCCAATAAAGAGGGGTGATCTCCGAAGAGTTAATTCGGATCTTGCGGATGTCTCTTTGGACTCCCCTATTCTCGCCTCTTTCAATACTTGCCTTTCTCCAATTAACCCGCTATTCGGGATGGACTCGCAACCCGAACTAGCTCTTCCCCTTTCAATACACCGGGACTACTCTTATCCCCGAAATAACCCCTTGTGGATGGAGGTCGATTTCAGTCAATATCATATGCTCCGTTCACAACCTTCTGGGATTGACCTTAATCCCATATTCATCTCCACAGTTGGTACTGAGGAAGGTGCTGATCAGGGTTTACTCCGTCATGCAGATCTTCAACCCGATCAAGAGTCAGAGATACAAGTGCAGTCTGAGATGGCAGGAGGAAGAGGGAAAGGACCACAGCCCCAGCATGAGCCTGAAGACAATGCGGCAGAAGGACAATATACTACGCAGGGTGAGGTCAACAGTCAATTGCTGGCTTCCATTCAAGCCATTCAGCAGCAGTTGACCAATCAGGCTTTAGCCCAGAATGCCTTTCAGGACATGCTGAATGATCTGAGGAGGAGGGCCGATGCAAGAGACGGCCGACGAGAGGAGGAGCCGAACTTTGAAATCAATGATGAGTTTTCAGTGGGACCTGACTTTGAAGCAGCAGAAGAAGATCCACCGCAGCCCAAGCCCACACTCAAGCAGACATACAACCCAGGAGCTGGGCGCATCACCGAGTGGATCCAAATCCCGCGTATGCACGCCCACTTCGAGCTGAAGCCGCAGTTTTTGTCGCTGCTTCCCACCTTTCATGGGAACACCACTGAAGAGCCATATATTTTTCTCAAGAAGTTTAACCGCATCTGCTCCACTGCTCACTACCCTGGAGTCCCCCTAGATGTGATCAAGATGACCGCATTCTCTTTCAGCCTTCAAGACAAGGCCCTTTACTGGGTCGACCATCTCGGGAAGGTCGTCACCACCTGGGAGGAACTGAAATCTGCTTTCCTCCATAAATTTTATCCTCTGGGGAGATTAAACCAGATGCGTGCCCGGATCTCCAGTTTCTGCCAGCAGCCCCACGAGACGATCCATGAAGCGTGGGAGAGATTCAAGGATCTCCAGGAGAAGTGCCCCCACCATGAAATACCCAAGACCAGTCTCGTGCAACACTTCTTTGGGGGGTTATCATTTGAGAGCCAAAAGCTCGTGGATGTAGCTTGTGGCGGTTCACATTTTAACAAGGACGAGGATGTCGTGTGGAATGTCTTTGAAGAAATGGCTGAGGGAGAAGCAGCCCAATCCTCGTCCCGGGTCTACATGAAGCCACCGACCGCCATCAGCAAGCCAGTTAACATGGCTTCTCACACTGAGGAAAAAGATGAAAGCTCCAACCTGAGTATCATCGGGAGCCACTTGTCCAAAGTGGACATCATCGAGAAGAGGTCACAGGACCTTGAAAAACTGGCAGTTATAGAGAAGAGGACCCAAGGTCTAGAGAAGCTCGACCAGATTTCCCAGCAGCTGGAGCAGCTCGTCCGAGCACTGAATGCAAACATGTGCAACGCTGTGTCCACCTCTGCCGAGCCGAACGCTGAGAAGAAGGAGCCTACAATGCAGCAAAATCCTCAGCCGACTCCACCGCAGCCCCAGCCAGTCCAGCACGTATACTACGTGCAGGTCCCGGAGCAGCAACCGCAGCCTCCGACACAGATGGTTGTATATCAACCCGAGCACCAGCCCGCTTACTCCGAGCAGTTCTCTCCACCCCCGCCGCTGATTCAGGAGATCAATGGCGTCTGGAACAACGAAGCGCAACTGACCCGTCCTCAGGGACACTCTCAGGGTCAGAACATGGGCAACAGACCCTTCCAGCAGCAACACCAGGGTGGAAGACCATTCCAGCAGCCCTACCAGTACCAGCCTCCCTCACATGGAAACACATGGAGGCAGAATTACCAACATGGGCCTCAGCAGTCCGGATATCGTGGACAAGGATATCACCAGCAACCGGCTGCACAATACAACCAACACCCGTCGCAGTACTCCTCAAACCCCCCTCCTCAACAATTCGCACAAGGATACCAGTCACAATCTCAACCGCCATATCAGCAGTCTAGACCCCAGCAGGGGGAATCTTCTGAGATTGTACCGGTCAATCCGGCCCTGGCCTGTTTGGAACAGTTGATGAAGAACATGGCTGAGATGAACCAGAAGATCGACGACCTGACGGCAGCCAAAACCATCATACCAGCCCAGGTCGAAGCTAATCCTAACAATTTCCGACGCAAGGAGCAGGTAGCTGGCAGTGTCCAACCCGAATCACGTGAATTTAATTGTTTTTTATCTAACGCTGTTACTCTCAGGAGCGGTAGGACACTCCGGCCATCGGCGACGGCGAAAGGAAAGCATATTGCATCTGACGGGGAATCGTCAGGCCAGCCAACACCAGGGCCAGCAAGCATTTGGGAGCAGCACCAGCATCCAGAAAATCACAAAAAAATGAAGAAAACAGAAAAATACAAAAAGATAGCAGTAACCTCGGTGGAGACCGGCCAGCATTGGAGACGCCTGCACCCGCATCACAGTCAGCTCCTGACAGGAGGAGCACCGCACCTGCAGCGAGTCCAACGCCAGCACCCGAAGCCGAGCCTGTCGTTTTTGGCCCACAAATTGTAGATGAATCCATTCCTTTTTGTCATCTACCTGTAAACAACAACACGGACACTATTTTAAATGAAATTGGAGAAGAGTTTGTAAATATTCCTTTTCCTGAAGCAATGAAAAAACACAAAAAAAATGAAAAATTTGAAAAGTGCTTTGTCTGATCCTGCTATCATAGAAATCATTCAGAATTTGGTGTTAAATATGCCATTAATGAAAGCTCTTGAGTACATGCCAGCTGTGAAGAAAGGACTTAAGGAGGCATGTACAACCAAGCGCAGGCCAACCCCACATAACTCCCGAAGCAAAGGTGGTAAATCTGAAAAGCGCATCCTCACTATGGCCACCGTCAATGCCATCAGCAACCTCCCGGACAAAAAGCCAGATATGGGAGCACCTCTTGTACGTTGTCAGATGTTCAATCAAGAGTTCGAACGAACACTCCTCGACAGCGGGTCATCTGTCAATCTGATGCCAGCCTCACTACTCACGGAGTTCAAGCTGGGACCGCTCAAACCTACAAAGATGATTCTGCAGTTTGCAGACAAGTCAGTCAAGCGGCCTAGAGGCCTGTTGGAGGACGTGATCGTCACGGTTCAGGGAAAATCTTTCCCAGCCGATTTTGTGGTCTTAGATATGGACGTCCCTGCTCCGTTGCTCCTTACCCCGATCATACTCGGAAGGCCATTCCTGCGGACGTCAAACGCAGTAGTGAATTATGGGACAGGAGAAATCACTTTTGGAGCTGGCAATGAAATTATCCGAGTAGAGACCCTGTCTGAGGGAACGCCCGTTGAACCAACATCTGTATCGTGTGCAAGGGTGATTGAGAATGATGAAGACTGCGATTTTCTAGCCGAGATTCAAGACACCAACCTCTTCCTGGATGGTAATGAGATCCACGGACTCCTCTGTCCAGAGGAGGAAGTGGAGACCGCAGTCGAATTTCCGTGTATCAATCAAGATGAGGAACTTGCTGATGCACTACAAGACACTGTTGTGGGGTTGATATGCCTTCAGAACCAGGAGCCGAGTTTGGAAGCATCTTCGGACGAAGATGAAATTATTGAAGAATTCTGTCAGGATCTGAGAGAGGAGACAGAGCAGATTATGGTGGACATTGCACAGTTGAAAGAATCACCACCTGTATTAATAGCTGAGGTCACCACTGAAGCAGCTCAGACCCCGCCAGAGCTGAAACCTTTGCCCTCCAATATGAAGTATGCCTTCCTTGCAGGAGAACCGAATATGTACCCGGTCATCATCAATGCGCATCTGACCGAAGATCAAGAATCTCGTCTGATGGAGGTTCTTGAACGTAACCGCAAGGCGATAGGCTGGCGAACCTCTGATCTCCACGGGATCAATCCGTCACTCTGTTCGCATCGCATCTTTCTGGAGGAAGACAGCAGACCCTCTCGTGAACTGCAAAGAAGATTAAACCCGAACCTGCGAGAGGTGGTTATGAAAGAAATTCAGAAATGGTGTGATGCGGGATTCATTTATCCCATCTCCGACAGCAAATGGGTGAGCCCTCTGCATGTTGTGCCCAAGAAATCAGGGATCACCATTGTGAAAAATGACAAAGGAGAAGAGATCGCCACCAGAGTACCGACTTCTTGGCGAGTGTGCGTAGACTACAGAAGACTTAACCTTGCCACCAAGAAGGATCATTTTCCGCTACCCTTCATCGACCAGATCTTGGAGAGATTGGCCGCAAAGGAATATTTCTGCTTCTTGGACGGTTACTCTGGGTATAATCAAGTTGCTATTGCTCCTGAAGACCAAGAGAAGACCACGTTCACCTGTCCTTTTGGCACATATGCCTTCCGACGGATGCCGTTCGGGCTTTGCAATGCCCCAGCTACATTTCAGAGGTGTATGCTTGCAGTTTTTGCCGATATGGTGGGTAGCTTTCTCGAGGTCTTTATGGACGATTTTTCGGTCTATGGGGATTCATTTGATCAGTGTCTGGAGTATCTAGACCGAGTCTTACGGAGGTGCTGCGAAGTGAATCTTGTGCTCTCCTGGGAGAAGAGCAACTTCATGGTGACCGAAGGAATCGTGTTGGGTCACGTTGTTTCTAAACGTGGCATGGAGGTTGACCCAGCCAAGGTGGATGTAATTTCTAAGCTAGAGCCACCTACAAATATCAAGCAAGTCCGGTCATTCTTGGGCCATGTCGGTTTTTACCGACGATTTATTAAAGATTTCAGTAAATTGGCCAGACCGTTGACTGAGTTGCTCGGCAAGGACAATGAGTTCATTGTAGACGATCGTGTGCTCCTTGCCTTTAATCAGTTAAAAGAGCTCATCACACAGGCCCCTGTCCTACAGCCACCGATTTGGACCCAGCCTTTCGAGATTATGACCGATGCGTCGGATTATGCCATCGGAGCTGTACTGGGACAGAGAAAAGACAATGTACCGTTTGCAATTCACTACGCTAGCCGAACGCTCGATGAAGCTCAGCGAAACTATACTGTTACTGAAAAGGAGCTGCTAGCGGTAGTCTTTGCTTTGGAGAAATTCAGATCTTACCTACTTGGGTCCAAAGTTATCATCTACACTGATCATTCGGCCATTAGGTATTTACAGCAGAAGAAGGATGCCAAACCACGTCTTATCCGGTGGATCCTTCTCCTCCAGGAGTTTGACATGGAGATCAGAGATAAACTTGGGGTAAAGAATGTAGTGGCCGATCATCTGTCAAGACTTCCTGAACCGGAGTCTCCTGAGCTGAACTTGCAGCCTATCACAGAGACCTTTCCAGATGAATCGATTCTGTTGGTCGCCTCACTTCCTTGGTATGCGGACATTGTGAATTATCTAGTCGCCAAGAAAATCCCACAGGACTGGCCTAAGTTGAAAATAGACAGATTTTTGTCTAAAATCCATTTCTATCAGTGGGAAGACCCGTATCTGTTTCGTGAGGGAGCAGATTGCATCTGGAGAAGGTGTATTCCTCAGGAGGAAGTTCCAAGTGTCCTCGCTTTATGTCATGATCAAGATTCTGGAGGACATCATTCAGGAAAACGGACGGCAGCAAAAGTTCTTCAAAGTGGCCTTTGGTGGCCTTCATTGTTCAAAGATGCAGATGAATACGTCAAAGGTTGCACTGACTGTCAGAAGATGGGTGGAACCATATGAATGAGAGATACGATGCCTCTGAAGTACATTCAGATCTCAGATGTCTTTGACGCATGGGGCATCGACTTTATGGGCCCGTTTCCTAACAGTCAGGGTTATGAGTATATTCTGCTTGCTGTCGATTATGTCAGTCGATGGGTGGAGGCTATCCCCGCCCGAGCCGCCGACAGTCGGACTGTCTGTCGATTCTTACGAGATCACATCATAGCACGGTTCGGGATTCCCAAGATCCTCATATCTGACGGGGGCAGTCATTTCATAAACAGAGAGGTAAAGAAGCTGACCCAAGAATTCTGCATCGAGCATCGTGTTGCTTCCCCCTACCACCCGCAGTCCAATGGCTTAGCTGAATGTTCCAATAGGGAGATCAAGACAATTCTACAGAAACTTGTACGTCCGGATCGCAAGAACTGGTCTCAGCTGCTTGATTCCATTCTTTGGGCTTACAGAACAGCGTACAAGTCACCCTTGGGAATGTCTCCCTACCGCCTGGTGTATGGCAAGCCATGCCACTTGCCCGTGGAACTTATTCATAAATCTTTATGGGCTATTAACATCTGTAATTTGGACTCCAAGCAAGCAGGACAGAACAGGAAATTGGATCTGAACAGATTACTGGAATTCAGAGATTATGCATATGACAACAGCCTGATGTACAAGGAAAAGGTCAAAACATGGCATGACAAGCACATCCGCCACAAGTCCTTTGATCCAGGTCAGAAGGTATGGTTGTTCGATGCGAAATTAAAGATCTTTCCAGGCAAATTGAAGAGCAAATGGACTGGGCCGTTTGTAGTTAGGCAGGTGCGTGACAACGGAAGTGTATTGATATCCAATCTGTCAGCTGACGCACAGCCTTTTGTAGTCAATGGACAGCTTCTGAAGCCATACCTCGAACATGACACATTCATGGTCGTCGTTGACTCGATTCAAGTAATCTATGAGGATGAGCTGAATATCTCGAAGGAGACAGAGGAAGGCAAAGCACATCAAAACATTTTTGAATGATTTTTCCTTTCCGTCTTTTCTTCTTTTCTTCTTTTCAAGTTCTTTTATCTTATTCTACCAAATTGATGCCAGCCCTTTCATCAATGCTACACTTAGAATGTACTTTATCCTAGGTGTAGGGGGGATGGGCATCCCGAGTTGTTCATACCCGATCTCATCTCTTTCTTCTTTTCTTCTTTTCTTCTTTTCTTTTTATATCTTCTGTATCTATCAAAAAGGTGCCACCCTTTGTCGACAGTCTTCTATACTTAGGACGTACTTTGTCCTAAGTATAGGGGGGAGTGCACCCTGAGTTTTTCTATTCCTCTCGATCCTCTCCATTGTCTCCTCTTCTTGTCTATACTTAGGGATATCTTACCCTAAGTATAGGGGGAGACAATCTGAGTACGATATGTTCATTCCCACCCTTGACCCTCCCTGCTTTGTGCACAGTCTGCTATACTTAGGATTATTTGATCCTAAGTATAGGGGGGACGGTCAACTTCTCATTCATTGATTCATTCATCCATTCCTTTAATTATTTATTCTTTAGATTTTCCTATACTCAGTACGAGTTATGTCTTCTCTTTTCTCTCCGATCTATGAGGACATAGCTCAAGCTAAGTATAGGGGGGTCGTATATACTACGTATATACTTTAGCCATAACTCGTACTTTCGTATTTTCTTAATAAATATGGCTAAAAATTCTTTAAAATTCATTAAAAATTCTTAATAAAAAGATGTGATTATTCCTCAAATTCTTTTTATTTACTGATTAATAAATCAGGTGAAAATGTTTTTTGCAAAATGTTTGAAAAAATAGTTTGAAAATCTTTGTGAACATTTATTGAAAACTATTTTGAAAATATTTTGTTTCGTGTTTTCAACCTGTGTGGTTTGTAAAACTTCTTTTCTTTGTGTGAAATAAAAATGTTTGAAAAATGATTTGCAAATGGTTTGAAAAATGGTTGCAAAAATGATTTGAAAAACCTATATATACTGTTTTGAAAACCTGTGCAAAATGATTTTCAAATGTGTGTAAAATGTTTGTAAAAACTATTTTGGACTATAGTTTTCAAAAATTGTGTGAAAATTGTTTTCAAATAAGTTTGAGGAATATACACATCACACCAAAATCCATCTTATGTATATATGTATAAAACTGACCACTTACCCTTGTAAATTCTTAAAATCCACTTCTTGTATAAGAAGCACTCCCGTGTACATATTTTAACCCATTTTTAGCCAAAATCTTTTTGTTTTCAAAAAAAAATCCCAAAAACATTTGCAAAAATTAAAATCCAAAAACATTTGAAAAATCTTTTTGAAAAATACAAAAAAAATGCATATGCATCATCATCATGTTTTCAAAAATCCATAAAAAGTTCAAAATCCTTGAAAATTGCATCACAAAAATATTTTCTGCATTGCATTGCATAGCATTCACATTTTTCGGATTGAGTTTGATAGTTGAACGAGTCTAAGTAAAATCCGGAGATTGGAGCTTGATTGGACCTTAAAATCTACCTAATAACAGGAACCTTATAGGAACTGGGTTTGAGGTACTTCAGGTCTAGTTGACTTAATTCTTTGAGGATCACGGGACTTGGTTCAATGGATTCTTGACTGCCTAAGTAGAGTATTTCGGAGCACACGCACGACTCTTATTGATGATGACCTAACTTGGACACTTGCACCTTTCACATGGCTCAACTCGGTTGGAGTGGTGAGGGGATTGGATTTGCCGGTATGAGACGCACACAAGTGGAAACACTTGTCCTCCTCTAGGGAGGGAAGTGCACCCCAACCCGTCCAGTGATTAGGAAGTCTAAAGACAGGAGGCTGTGGGTTGCGATAAAGCTTCAAAAGAGGGATAGTCTACTAGCTCAAGAGGAAAAACTCCTTATGTAAATGCTGCTGTGAATAGTATTTCAAAAAAAAAAAGTTCAGGCATGTACAAAATTAAAAGCCTGCAAAGTATGTACATATGTTGTAAAGTCAATAAGAAAGCTTGAGTTCCAAAGTCATATCATGTGAGCCTGCAGCAGGATGACTTGAATACACTGGTCTTGCATCCAAGGATAGGTAGCTACACTGGCTACCGTCCATTCTTCTCTTCACCCCCTCCTCTTGAGCTGGTTGCCACTTGAACTTAGAAGGGAATACCCCGCTCCTCGAGGATGGAGTTGCTGGATTGGGGAATCATTGGGTTGTCGTACTGGAGAAGTCAGTTTCTTTGTCATTCTAGTTGGGGAGAGCCACCATCACTTACATTGTACAAGTCAGATTCATAGTCGTAAGAGTTTGTGTATGAGTTGAGATATTTCTGACCTGGCTATTAAGGAGACTTGGACAGAGTTTTGGGATTCTCAAGGACTGTTGGATTTCAAACACGGTTCTCAATAAGGTTCCGCCCGCACTAAAATTCCAAAGGTCCGACTTAAGCTCCAAACTTTGATTTTGTGAAGACAAGTTTGATAATTAAATTTAGTCCACCTTTCTTCTTTTTCTTTTCTTTGTTTTTCTTTTCTGCACTTATTGCATAAGTGTTTGCTAGGGACTAGCAAAGGCAAGTATAGGGGGATGATGAATCCACGTTTCATCATCTTTATTCTATCATTTTGGCCTTAAAAACCCTAGTAAATGCGTGTAAATAGGCTTAATATAGGCATTTTAGCATTCATGCATATATGTGTAAATGTTGTATAAATTGCGGTTTTTAAAGCCAAAATTATAGAATAAAGAAAAGAAAAGAAAAAGAATAAAATATTGTAAATATTTTATGACCCGAAACCCCGAGACCTAGGCATCTTGATGAATAGGTCGACAAGGAATAAAGTAGGGGGAGATAAGGGCCAAAATACAATGTAAATACCTATACATTCTATCTATTCTTTATTCATTTTGGGACCTATTTTTGGTTCCACTTTTTATTCATCAAATAAAGAAACTTTGTAAATGAAAGTTGTAGATAAATTAATAAAGAAAAATACAAAATTGATTTCAAAGAAAAATAATGTACAGATAAAAAGTTATGGTCTGAATAAAAATCCAGAATGTCAACTTCCCAGACCCGTATCTCACAAACGGAAACTCCAAATGCATCAGACTCACCTTTAATTGTATATAGAAGAAAATAAGCTAATTAATGGCGGTGGTTTCGCATTTGGCGGAGCTACGGTTTGAAAGTTGACTTTTGGACCCTCATTGCATACTTGTACATATTAAAATATTCAATTTATTATTTATTTATTATTTTTATAATTTTATATTTTTATAATGTTGTAAATAATACTTATAATAATTATGTGCATTGAAATCAGAATAAAAACATAAATAAAATACAAATAAAAATACTTGTATATATTATAATACATAGGTATAATACATGTAGCTATACCTATACAAATAACACTTTCATTTTATTAAGTATATAAAATATATCAGAAAATTAAAATAAAAATATATTTGTGTATATAAAAGTATTTTACAATTTTAGAAAATAAAAACCAAAATAAAATAAATTAAAAATACCTAAATAAAAATAAAATACTTAAATATATAGATATAGATACCTATAGGGGCATAAATGCAAACTTGTAAAAATAAGTCTCATAAAAATAAATAAAAATCACCATAAAATAATTTATAAAAAATAAACATTTTTTATTTTATAACCAAAATTTAAATAAATCATTTTCTATTTTTTATTGAATTTCTAAGCATTTTTTGCCAAGGTTTTTTCTGGTTGGTCCACGTGGACCAACCAGAGCTCTTCCTTGGTTGACCTCGGTCAACTCTCTGACCGAGGTCTGGCTATTGTCAGACTGCATTTTCCTTGGACTTCGCTGATTTTTCCAGGCCAAATCTTTCACCGTTTGGCCTCGGTTTCTTCACGACTTTTGAAGATCTCTGATCCACCTAGCTCGCCCATGCATCATTTTGGCATTTTGACCAAGGATTCGCCCGTGACACGCCCTCGAACATCGCACCTCGACCATGGTTCAAAAACGCCCCATCTCCTTCCATTCCCTCTTTGACCACTCTTCCACCTTCAAACCCCTCAGCTGGACCTCTAGCGTGACTCTTGGTGACAGCAGGAGCACGGAGGGCGCTTCAGCGGGTCGATTTGGTGTCGAATCGAGGCCGGTTCCCTCGCCGGAGTTCTCGCCGGAGAACGCATTGTGCTTGCACGGGTGAGGTATTTTCTTCCTCTTTTCCTCTTCTTTCCTCTGATGCTTTCAAGTTAAAAAGCCACGGTGGTAGTCTCTCTTTCAAGACCGTCGTACAGTAGTTATATCTTCATCCACCGCGGCCGGCATCGAGTCTCGCCGGCCGCCTTCATCTTTCCAATCACACACCCCCCTGTGCGAAACCTCCACGAGGTTGGGGCACTTTGCCCCCAACCTCTTCATCCTTTTCTTTGCAGGTAACCACGCGCCACTTCTAGCATCTGGAGGGAGTCGCGACTCGCCGGAGAAGACGCTCACGCGCCGCCGGCGGCGCACCGCACTCCCCACTGTAACGCACAAGAACAAACTAAAGGGGAGGGGGAAACGCACAGT
The DNA here is from genome assembly GCA_037367405.1 of Ottelia alismoides. Lineage (NCBI taxonomy): Eukaryota > Viridiplantae > Streptophyta > Magnoliopsida > Alismatales > Hydrocharitaceae > Ottelia > Ottelia alismoides. Next base: position 22,155 of record JAZKJV010003759.1, read on the forward strand.
TGCCGTCAATCTCGCCCCCCCCCCCTTTTATCCCAGCCGTCCATCGGTGGAAGAAGAGGCACCGTTGATCCCCATCCGTCCTTCCTCAGCAACGCCATCCACGTTGCCACGTGGATAAGTGGTGACTATTGCATCTGCGCCCTCAAGCTTTCGTGTAATTCTCAAAGAGCCTTTAAACTTTCAGTTGCACGCTAAGCATTTTGTTAAAATTACTAAAGGGCCCCGGCATCTCTGGAATATCACGTCATTGCCCCCGCCAGGGTCACGCGCGCAGTGCGTGTGACCTGGACATTTTGCACCGCGCCCCAGCAACCCTTGGGGTTTGACAATTAGTCCATTTTCTCTTTGTTTCAGTTCAAATTTTGTGGAAAACTTGCATCTAGCTCCCCCGGATTTTGTAATATTGCAAGTAGATTCTCCCCAGGCGCGTGCATTGCACGCGCGTGAGTGGAAATTTTGCCAAACAGCCCTTGCGGATTTTGTTATTGTTCTTTGGTCCTGAAAATATTTTATCTTGTATTAATCTTGTGTGAAATTTGCGTAAAACGCCCTGTACTTCTGCTTATTTGCGAACTAGTCCTTGCTTGGCTGTGATTTTTTTGTGTGCTTGCATGAATTGATTAGGTATCATTCTAACTCTAAAATTTCTAAAATTTTGGATTTAGGCTCCTGTGCACCTGTGCTTCCGCGCCATCCAATTAGATTTTGATTTTATTTTATTTTTATATTTATTAAAAATCAAAAACTCTCAATTTGTGCACTGTCTAGCTTATAAAATCCGTAAAAAATATAAAAACTCCTCAGAAAAATCCCAAAAAAATACATTTTGTGTCTTTTAGTTTGTCTTAACTCCCAGCCAAAAATCATTAAAAAATATAAAGCCAAACTCCTAAAAATTGCAAAACTCTAAAAACCTTCATAAAAATTTATAAAATTCATAAAAAATCCCAAAATAGTGTTTTCTTTTCCTGAATTTTCTTTGTTTCTTTATCTTTAAGTGAAAATTAATTTGGAGAATTTTTGTTACTGTGTGCTATTTTATTTCTCCATTTTTAGTTTCAGCCTTGCATTTTATTCACTGTTTGCTTTATTTTGCCAATTAAAAATACCAAAAACATTTTAAAAATTACCCAAAAATCACAAAAACAGTAGAAAAGTATAAAAAGACCAAAAAGACTTTATTTGCTTTTTTTGAGTATTTTTATCTATTTTTATAAATATTGTAGCTTGCCTTTTATTACATTACTTTTATATTCCAATATTGAAAAAGAAAATAAAAAAATATAAAATATAAAAAAAGAAAATATAAAATCAGTAAATTAAAAATCAAAATACAAAATTATAAAATTAAAAATTAAAAAAAAATATAAAAATCAAAAACCCACAAAAATTTTAGATTGGCTAAGTAGCTTGTTAGATCTAGGTTTGGATATTTATCCGTGCTTTACACCTTTGCTTCTTGAGTTCGACCCCTACTTGCTTGCCATTGTACATCTTTAGTAGGGTATAATAAATTTTAATCCTTGCTATTCATTCTCTGATTGATTGTGTGGGTTAATTGTTGAAGACCGAGGAAGTTTGAGCAGTCGCATCAGCGACAGTGAGTCTGACTTGTCAGACCGCTATTTAGCGGCTCTCGCATTCTTGCTTTTCAGCATGGCAGCTATTTTTAATAAATAGGAAATAAATCACAAAAATAGTTGACATGGCAGGGGTATAATTGCGATTAAAAATAAATGTGAGGGGCATAGTGCAATTTAATTCAAAGTTTAACACTTATATTTAGTCTTAATATAATAATCGATAATTAAAACAACATGCGAGGGTTTACATGTAATATTCACAACATAAAACGTACACACGCACGTGACTCTAGTAGGGACTAAATTGTAATATACGAAAAGTTCTAGGGGCTACGTGCAATTTATCCACTACTTTTTAAACTACATAAAATAGTTACAGAAATTTCTAGCAAATAAAAAAGACGGATGGAGGACTTTGAAATTTACCCACTTAACGCTTGGGATCCAACCGTCCACAGGATGCCACGTATCTGATCGTGTGGTCTCCTTCGTGTACCCCCTCACAGATATTCAACGGTCCAGATTAGATCTAGAACGTTATTCTTGATCGAGTGGCATTGTGGGGCATTGCAAGAACAACCAAGAACACACCGCCAGCGAACGTCGATCCCTCGTTCCTCTGTGCTCCGACGGTCATTCACTCCGCCGACAGGCCCAGCGGTCGATGGGCTTCCTCCACATACAATGGTGAGGTCCAAGGAAGGCGAGGAAGCTCGCGGTGCTCTGGCAAGGTCGAAGCACCTAGAGCTGCTCCAGGTGGTCTTTAGGCTTACAGACACATCCCTAGACCTGCAAGTTAGCACAAAAATGTTCCTGGGTGCGAGGTCTATCCTCCACCCATGAATTGATAGAAACAACATGGAGAATGGAATGGAGGGGAGAGCTTCGGCGATGGGCAGCAGAGGGAACTCTGAGATCTAGATCCATGGCGGATCTAGATTGGATGAAGTGGGGATTTTGTGGAGAAGGCGAGGAGGAGTGATATGGTGCGAAGATCGGGGCGAGCCAATGGTTGGATGCTTTTGATTTTCATCTGGAGTCTTAGCTCCAGGAATTGGGTATTTGCGAAATCAATGTGTTATGCTTGATTGAACTTAAAATTTATGATGCAAAATAGAAACTACACTTCCAAAATACCTAGGGATGCTGAGAAAATGGCCCAACAGAGCTAGAGGCCCATGAGCATAACCGTGCGTTGAAGGTCTGCCACAGGTGGTTGGTTGCGCCTCTGGGCCATCCTCCTCGTTGTGAACCCACACCTAAAGCTTCCTGTCACCAAGCTGGAGGTGCATGAAGGGGTTTGAGGGGCTAAAACTAGCCAAAGAACGATCAAAAAACAAAAGAAGTTCAGGGGGGTGATGAAAGGGAATTAGCCAAGGTCGTATCTTTCCACAAGGCGGAGAGACAGTCGCTGAGTTGACCTTAGACAGACTCCCAAATCAATCAACAATAAACCCACAATAAATATATGCAAAGAATATCCAAAAATGTGGAGTTAAAATTTATTATAACTCTACATGCAAATGTGTATAGGTGTAAGCACAAGTAGAGGTCGAACACTGGGAGGCGAAGGGAATCTATGTGATGTATAATTTATTCAATCCATTGTTCATGTCCATTTATGCTTTTTGTGTGTTTTAATTTTTATCATTTTTTTTATATTTTTTGTTTTTATAATTTTTATTTTGTTTTTATTTTTTTATTTTTTTATTTTCTTTTTATATTTTTAATTATATAATATATATATAAAGAGGTGTATATATATAAGAAGAGAGAGAAGTGATAGAATATGTGGATATATATATATATATCTACATAGATATAAATGCATATAATGTATATTTTTTTGTTTTTGATCTTTTTCTAATTTTTTTTATTTTTAATTTCAAAAATGTCCATAATATGGATTAATTAGCTAGCCGAATGTAATTTGGGTTTTAAAAATATGAAATAATTCCCAAAATTACCCAAATTAATTTTAATACATTAATAATAATATATAGATAATTATAAAAGAGAAAAATATATTTTTGGGATTTTTAAAGGTTTTCTATTTTTTTGTTGGATTTTGGAGCTTTCTGATTTTTTAATTTTTCTTTTTCTTGTTTTTAGGGTTTCTCAATTTCTGGACTCAATATAGATATAAATATACCATATATAATTTTTTTGTAATTTTTCAAAAACATTTTATAATTTTTTTGTATTTTCTAGTTTAAACAGTACAAAAAAGGGCTTCTTTTTCATTTTTAACAATTAGGAAAAATGCAAAAAAAATGTGAAGTAAAATATGGGCGTGCAAGAATATCACATGAAACATCTATCCTGATTTTTCTGGATTTTTAGAAGCCTCATAGGTATTTTTAATAAATAGATAAAAGACACCAAAATAATACAGTCTAGTAGGGGTATTTTTGCAAAAAAAATAAATAACAGGGGCATCAGTGCAAATATTACTACACAAATAAACATTTATGTAAAGTTTTGGGGCTCATTTACAATTTACAAAACCCGCCAGGGTTAGAGTGCAATTTTCACGCGCCTCACGTGGGACTGCACGTGAGGCGCGGAAGGACCTATTTGTAATTCTCAGGAACTCAGGGGCCCTCTAGCAAAAATTACATTTTATTCACAACGTGCTATTTATTTTACAGTATTAAAAATTAAATACAAAAAGTGCGGGGGTTGTATATGCAATTTACCCCAACAGGCGCTTCATCCAACGGCTGATCTTCGTCCATTAATCCACGTAGCGCCTCCACGTGAGCCGATGACAGTTCGCGATCCACGACTAGGATTAGATCTCCAAAGGGATCCGACGGTCTGAGCGCTGGGGGATCGGACGGCTATGATTCAACTTAGGCCTTCATCTTCATCCAACGGCAAGAGCTCTCTTGCAAGAACATGGAAGCAAGCTCGCCGGGGCGAACTTCTTCCAGCCAGATCTCGCTCCTCCGCCGGTCTTCGCTGCACCTGAAGGTCCCAACAGCTTCCTGGAGGTTTGCTCTATCTGCTGGAGGGTTTGGATCAGCCGGAGGCACGCTGGAGCGCCGCCACGAGCTCGGAGAAGGATCGGGGCTCCAGGTGCCTCCGCCAGCTTGGATTTCGTCTCCTGGCGCTTCTTGGCGCACTAGACCTGCACAGGAAGAAAGCACGGCTCGAGGGCTTCACCCTCGACCTGAGATTGAAGCTGTTAGCACTCAAATGGGGTGAGGTGGCGAAGCCTCCGGTGAGCGGCGGAGTTGAGGCTTCGATTCGCAGATCTGGAGCAGATTTGGTTGGACATGGTGGCTGGGAGGTGGAGAACACGGTAGGGAAGAAAATGATGGTGAAATGAAGTCGGGGAATAGTCGGAAACACGGTGGTGAAGTCGCCGGAGCTGAGCTCCGACGAACTTCGATTTACCTAATCTACGCTACTTTAATCATCTAAATGCGAAATAAAAGACAGAAATATAATGCTGACATGAAAAGCTACCTAAGAAATGTAAATGCGCAGCTCGACTTGGCCGGAGGGCCAAGGAGCAGGACGGCTGCCGGAGCGCCGCCGTGGGTGCAACCACCACCATCTCCAGCCGATTCAAGGTGCCGGCGGCATCCTCCTGTCACGAGGAGCACACCTGGGACTGAATGCAAGGAAGAAAATGGGGAAAGGCTGACCAAACTTGGAGAGATGGCGGTGGTTCTTTATTTATAAACAAGGTAGCACCCTTATTTGATCGGGCGATAGCGGCGAATCGACGATATGTACAAGGGCTCCAGAATCTCGGCGAGAATCTCGGATGATCAGAGAGTATTTTTCATGAAGGATTTGAGGGCGAAGGATGAAAGGGACGCCCATGAAAAAGGGAGGAAAACGGGGGACAAGATGGTTCTGACGGGAGTCAGAAGCGCAGGGGGAGTTGACCGGAGGTCAACAGTCCCTGGCTTCTGATTGGTCCACGTCAGAACTACCTTGACCTATTTATTTAACGTAATAAATGAATTAGTTAGATTTTACTTATAAAATAAAAAATTTTATAAATTAATGTAGTATTTATTTCTGATTTTTATTTATTTTTTGATATATTTTATTATGGTTTTATTTTAATAATGTATTTTTAAGTATATTTATATGTATTTATTTTTATTTTGTTTATTTTTATTTTATTATTTTATTTTCTTATTTTACATTTAGAACTTATTTTTGTGAGTTTAACTATATTTTTATTTAATTTTTATGAGTTTATTTACATTCTTAAATAAATAAGTATATGTATATGTAGGTATACTTATAGGTATTTTACATATATATTATATACATTTTATTTATTTAATAAATTTTATTTATTTTTATGTTGGATTTATATTTTTAATAAGTTATATATAATATATGCATTATTATAAAAATATAGATGAATAAAGAATAAAAGAATAAAATCCATTTTTATTTATATATATATAGGTAGTATAGGTATTTTGTCTATGTAGCCTATAGACTTATTTTATTTTACAAATTCTTTTTGGTTTTCTTTTAATTTCAATATGTACATGTATTATATACATTATTTACACAATTATAAAAATATAAATTTATAGAAATAATAAATATTGAATAAAATGAATGTTTTAATTAGTACTATATACGAGGGGAGCCAAAAACCTAACTTCTACAGATGAACTCCAAAAATTATGAAACCAATTTTATTAAATAGTTCATGGAAATCTATATACAATTAAAGGTAAGTTTGGGTGATTTGGAGTTTTTATTTGCAAGATATGGGTCTGTGAAGTTGAGATTTTGGCTTTTTATTTTGGGTATAAAATGTACACTGAGTGTTATTTTTACACAAACTAAATTTTGTATTTTTATTTACATTATTATCTCCAACTTTCATGTACAAAGTTTCTTTATTTGATGAATAAATAATTATGTACAAAATAGGTGTCAAAAATGCATAAATAAATGCATGAATAAATGAGGTATTTATTGTACACTGGCCCTTATCTCCCCCTACTTTATTCCTTGTCGACCAATTCCATGCTGGCCTTGGTCTCGGGGTTCGGGTCATAAAATATCTGCAATATTTTATTTCTTTTTCTTTTCTTCTCTTTATTCTACAATTTTGGCATCAAACACCTCATTTAATGTATAATTAATACAATGAATGATGAATGCTATTATGTACAATTTGATGCTATTTGAGGCCAAAATGATAAAATAAAGGTGATGAAATGGAGATTCATCACCCTCCTATACTTGCCTTTGCTAGTCCCTAGCAAACACTTATGCAATAAGTACAAAAAGAATAAAGAAAAGAAAAGGACAATTTAAGAAGGATAGAGTGAATAAGGGTGCTTTCAGTGCAATGCATGTCTGTATAAAATCTGAATTTGGAGCTCCTGTCAGACCTTGGGTGTAGATGTGTGTGGAACCTAGTCGAGAACCAGCTCTAAAATACAACAACCTTCGATAGTCACAGAACTCGGTTCAACCCACCTCAATAGCCTGGTCAAAATCATTCTACATCATACGCAAACCCTTATAACTATGAAGCTGACTTGTACAGTGTAAGTGATGGTGGCTCTCCCCAACTGAAATGACAAAGGAACTGACTTCTCCAGAATGACAACCCAATGATTCCCCAATCCAACAGCTCTTTCCTCGAGGAGCATGGTATTCCCTTCTAAGTTCAAGCGGCAACCAGCTCAAGAGGAGGGGGTGAAGAGAAGAATGGACGGTAGCCAGTGTAGCTACCTATCCTGGGATGCAAGACCAGTGTAGTCAAGTCATCCAGCTGCAGGCTCACATATTTGACTTTGGAACTCAAGCTTGCTTATTGGCTTTACAACATATGTACATACTTTGCAGGCATTTTATTTTTGTACAGGCCTGACCATTTTTTTCACAATAATATGCACAACAGCATTTACATAAGGAGTTTTTCCTCTTGAGCCAGTAGACTATCCCTCTTTTGAAGCTTTATCGCAACCCACAATCTCCTGTCTTTAGACCTCATTGCTATTGGACCAGGTTGGGGTGCACCTCCCTCCCTAGACGAGGACGAATGTTTCCACCCGTGTGCGTCTCAGACTGGCAAATCCAACCCCCTCACCACTCCAACTGAGTTGAGCCAAGTGAAGGGTGCAAGTGTCCAAGTTAGGTCACGGTCGGCAAGAGTCGTGCGTGTGTCTTGAAAAGTTCTACTTAGTCCACTGAGGTGACTTGAACCCAGCACCGGTTTCTCAAAGAATTAAGTCTGTATAGACCTGAAGTACCTTAGACCTAGTTCCCGTAAGGTTCCAGTGCAGTTAAGTGCGGTAAGGTCCGACCAAGCTCCAATTTGAGACTTTATTGGACTGATTCAATCATCAAGCTCACTCAAAAAGAATATGAATGGTATGTTTATGCTAAATATGCAAAGAATAATGCAATTTTTCAAAGAATTTGAAACAAAGAAAAAATTTTTACACAAAGAATTTTTGCAAAATAAAACAATTTTGGCACTTAAAGTAACATATATACATCTATTACACAGGCGTGTTGCTTTATTTACAAAGAATTCAGGGTTTACAATTAGTTTTTTATTTATAGGTATATATGTACACTTATTAAAGAATTTTGTTTATTAATAATTTTTTTATTATTTTTTATTTTTTATTATTTAGATGTATCTATTCCTCAAACTTATTTGACACAAATTTTTCAAACAATTTTTGAAAACTATAGTCCAAAATAATTTTTTACAAACATTTTTACAAACATGTATAGACCTTTGAAAATCATTTTGCAAAGGGTTTTCAAAACAGTATATATAGATTTTCAAAATAATTTTGCAACCATTTTTCAAACCATTTGCAAATCATTTTTCAAACATTTTATTCTACATAAAGAAAATAATTGTTTACAAACCACACATTTTTACAAAGGTTGAAAACATGTAACAAAACGTTTTCAAAATAGTTTTCAATAAATGTTCAAAAATATTTTAACTATTTTTCAAACATTTTGCAAAAATATATTTTCACCTGATTTATTAATTAGTAAATACAAAAAGAATTTGAGGAATAATCACATCTTTTTATTAAGGGTTTTTAACGAATTTAAAGAATTATTAGCCATATTATTAAGAGAATATGAAAGTACGAGTTATGGCTAAAGTATATACATAGTATATACGACCCCCCTATACTTAGCTTGAGCTATGTCCTCATAGATCGGAAAAGAGAAAGAGAAGACATAACTCGTACTGAGTATAGACAAGTCTAAAGAATATATGAATAAGAGATGAACGAATGAGAAGTTGACTGCCCCCCCTATACTTAGGATTAAGTAATCCTAAGTATAGCAGACTGTACACAAAGCAGGGAGGGTCAAGGGTGGGAATAAACAGATCATTGAACAAATCAAGGGTGCACTCCCCCTATACTTAAGACAAAGTACGTCCTAAGTACAGGAAACTGACACCAAGGGGTGACACCTTTTATTTAGATACAGAAGATAGAAAAGGAAAAGAAGAAAAGAAGAAAAGAGATATATATATATAGATAGACGAAAAGATCGTGGAGAATATACGCATCACTCCCCCTATACTTAGGGTGCGCTATCCCTAAGTATAGGCAACAACAGGAGTGACAAAACTGATCAAGGAAAGAACAACGCGATGTGTACCCCCCTATACTTAGGACAAAGTACGTCTGAAGTATAGACACAAAGATATGGCGATAGATCTGAGGCACACATAACATGCGGGAGAAGGGAGGAATAGAAAAAACACATATAAACAAGGGGTGAAAGAACTGGTGGAGTACAGGACCGTATCTAACAAGTGAATACCGTACTCTCGTCGTCGTCTCCCTATGAGAACGAGGATGCAGTCAAAAGGTGAAAAGACACCCGGATATGCAGTCAAGTGGGTGTCAGCTACCGGGGACACACAGATCAGAAATTAAAGTGGTTCGGGCCGGTAACAGAAAGCAGTCAATCAGCTCATACGGTCTTCATGAGGGAACGGAGCCGATACCGTAAGATCGAGAGGAAGAAGGAACAGTACAGAGTCCTTCAGTCAATCAGAGTCTCAGTAAGATATGGAAAAGTAAAGCGTAAGAGACATCGTGGCATTCGGTGGTCATGAGGTCGGAAGATCACAGGAGACACACCGAATACCGCAAGACATGGCTCAACCCTGCGAGGGTCGTCAAGGTGAGCAGGCTCAAAGGAGCCAGAAATCAGACCATAATCAGAAGACTTGGTCCAGTGATTCGCAGATCGGATACACAATCACAGTGGGGACCAAGTACATATCAGGAAAATCGGCTCCGTGCTCCGCAGATCGGAGACACAATCAAAAGGAGACCTAGTATACAAGCCAGAAGGCTCGGTTTCGTGCTCCAACAGATAGGATACACCAGAAGTGAAACCGAGTACCTACAAGGTGATGTACCCTCCCGCAGATAACCCTCGGGGAGCAGTACATGCTAGTCAATGAATAATCAGAACATAAGCTCACCCCTGCGAGGGTTGTCAAGGTGAGCGGGCTCAAAGGAGCCTGATCCATCAGACGGATCATCAGGTATGGTCTCGGTAGGCGACATATCGGCTACCAGCAGAAGAGACCACAAAGTCTATAAAATGTGGCAGCGTCCCGCAGACAACCCTCGGGGAACGTGCTGCCAACTAGGCATGAAAATAACAGATATCAGGAGCTCAACCTTGCAAGGACCGTCAAGGAGAGCAAACTCAAAGGAGTCTAATCAGATGGGTCCCATGATCCACAGATCGGATAGGCAACTCAAGATGGGACCAAAAATCAAGTATATCAGACGACTCGATTCCGTGCTCCGCAGATCGGAGACACAGTCAACAGTGGGAACCGAGCGTAAAGAGAGTGTCGCAGTCTCCCGCAGATAGTCCTCGGGGAGCTACGAGCTAGTCAAGGAATAATCAGAAAAGAGCTCATCCTTGCAAGGACCGTCAAGGAGAGCGGACTCAAAGGAGTCTGATCAAGTTGGTCTCATGCCCCAACAGATCGGGCGCATAATCAGAGAGGGAGACTGACTGCCCATATCAGACGAATCGGCTTCGTGCCCCCACAAATGGAGGCATCAGAAGTGAGTGCAGCCGATCGTAAAGAAAGTGTCACATCCTTCCGCAGATAGTCCTCGGGAAGTGTTGTGAGCTACACAATGAATAATCAGAGTACCTCCCGTCCTTGCGAGGGTCGTCAAAGAGAGGGGGGGCTCAAAGGAGCCGGATCCATCAGACGGATCCACAGCGAATATGGTCATGGTAGGCGGCAGACAGCCTACCAACAGAGGAGACCATCATAGGTATAATGTGTCATAGATTCTCGCAGATAACTCTCGGAGAGCTATGAGCTAAGCAATGAATAATTGTAGTATCAAGGCTCGTCCTTGCGAGGACCGTCAAGGAGAGCAATTAGTCAGTTGGCCTCATGTATCGACAAGTCGGGTACGCAAGCAGGATGGAGGCCAATCAAGCATATCATCTAACTCGGTTTTGGGTCCCATCAAGATGGCGACCAAAGCAGTGTATGAAACCGTAGTCCTAAAAATTGTCACATTCTCCCGCAGATAGTCCTTGGGGAGGAATGCGAGCTATATCAATGTAGGTCAAGGGAATGCTGGCAAGTCATCTCAGGTCCTCAAAAGCATTCAATCCTTCAATCATCTGGAGGGCATAAGATCATGTGAGGGAGAAAATCATCAGGCCAATCATAAAACATCCCTCGGGTCAATCCAATCAGCTGAGATGGCATGAAAAATAGTCAGGAATCCTCTCAGTGCCAGGGTGGATTAGAGAGTCAGGAGATCAAGGATGGGTCAAACAGGAAGATGAGAGATCATGCAGGATCCGCACACCTTATCAGGAAGTCCAAATTAGAATAATCATTCAATCCTCAAAATCGAGATGGGTGGAACCTCAAGATGGATCAATCAATACTCCTGAAATCTTCATCGAATCATCGCATCATATCACATCCTTAATCCGTTGTGCGAGAACTAAAATTCCTCGATAATGCATCACACCTATGCTCTATGCATCAGCAAAAATCCTCAAGAAGCCCATATGCATGTATCCAAAGTAAAATCCACCAAATCAATCTCAGCACCTCAACATCATTGGCCCGTCTTACACAGATAATCAAGGTAATCATGGAATCCTCGATGCGGACTATCGATGTGCACAACATTCTCGGGTAAAGGGAGAGGTGATACGGGGTACACAAGGAAGGTGGATCAGAAGGGTAACACAATGGGGTGGAGAAGCTGATTGAGTGTGTGTGCCAATATCATGGGAGCTAGAAGGCTGATACAGAGGGAACGAGGAGGGCAGGCAAGAAGATCGAGACATAGACAAAATTGGGTGTTCCACACAGGGCGGGAACACCGTCAAAATGGTGGTTCGAAGAGCGGGCTCTCCTCGAACCGAAGAATGAGGATGGTATGGAGAATACGAGGAAAGTGATGAAGAAGAGGGAAACAAAGGACTTGGCGAAGAATGATTGAGCTCAAGCGCCAATATCATGACTCAATGCAAAATGAAGAGATATATGTATAAGAGGGGTAGAGAGACTCAAAGATAAAAATGCATCTCACACGAGCGGGACCGACTACTCTAGGAATGAATGAAAAACACAGCGAACTCCAAGTCACAATCAATACACAAGGCAAAACCCCTGATTCACCTACTCAACACAGTGAAGACCGTTAGGTGACAGTCATTTATCTTTTCGATTTTAGAGTTAGGTGAGGATCATAAAAATTGTACAGACACATGGGAGGCTTGATGGGATTTGGGCTCTACTCCTTAGTGTGTACGTGAGCAATTAAAACGCATACAATGAGGGGTTTGCTCTCCCCAAGACAAGGAAATCCATTATGTTTTATTTTTAAGTCCAATAGAGTTAACAGCCCCAATTTTATTTAGATTAACACTTTTTTTGGGTATTTTCAATGCACGTGCCTATCGAGGTTCTAATTTCCATTAAGCATCCTAGGTTGGCAAAAATAGGGGGTGAAGATCGGAAAAGCCATGCAAGTCGGAAATCGATGATGCATGCTAAGTAAGAAGACATACAGTGCCTCCCTGCTCTCTTTATGCGGGATGCATAACAGAATTTGAAACCTATGCTATATGCAAATGCAAGCCGAAGAAATCGCCCTAGGTACAGAAATTGCTATTATCGTGAAGCACCACAAGTCGCTCATTCATCTATAGCCTCAAAAAGTCCGGTCTTGGCTCACCCCTCCTCTGCTCAACATACTTGAGTTTAGGAGAAAGCGCTTTGCAGGGCTCGCTGTGGCACAAAGGCTAAAAGATAAATGAACGGTTGTTTAGAGTTTGATCTAGGTCCGAAGCAAACTATAGGTACATGCAAATATATATTAGGGTGTTTGGACCTAACTCTACGAGCAAGCAACTCCTAAGCTAAGGCTCATTCACACAAAATAATAAAAATAAAATAAAATAAAGAAAAGAAAAAGCGTCAAAATCATCGAGGCCCCCAAGGGAACAATCCCTCGGGCACTGGACCTTGGGAGTCGAAGTGTACCTGTGAGCATCCTGTATTATTACAAAATTCAAGTGTCACTCTCTCACATAAATATACATATTAAAATAAAATGCATCAGAATAAAGTCCGTCTTCAAACATTCTCTTTCTTCTATCCCGGATGCTCACTCCTGTTGGCTGGCATAGAGGAGCCAACTTTGCCTTGCTTGGGTGCATAGTCCCTCCTAGGAGGTCCTCCTTCGCTTGGCGGTCCCTCGCATCAAAGACAAAGAATGGAGATGGTCAGAACAGTCAATCAAATGATATCAAATAGACATAAAAACCAAACAAATAAAGAAATATATGATGAACATGAGCAAAGAATCAAATAAATGAAAACCACACAAAATTCATACAAAATCTGTTGCCTCCCCGGCAACGGCGCCATTTGATGAAAGGGAATTAGCCAAGGTCGTATCTTTCCACAAGGCGGAGAGACAGTCGCTGAGTTGACCTTAGGCAGACTCCCAAATCAATCAACAATTAACCCACGATAAATATATGCAAAGAATATCCAAAAATATGGAGTTAAAATTTATTATAACTCTACATGCAAATGTGTATAGGTGTAAGCACAGGTAGAGGTCGAACACTGGGAGGCGAAGGGAATGTATGTGATGTATAATTTATTCAATCCATTGTTCATGTCCATTTATGGTTTTTGTGGGTTTTTTATTTTTATCATTTTTTATATTTTTTTGTTTTTATAATTTTTATTTTGTTTTTATATTTTTTTATTTTTTATTTTCTTTTTATATTTTTAATTATAATATATATATAAAGAGGTGTATATATATAAGAAGAGAGAGAAGTGATAGAATATGTGGATACATATATATATATATATATATCTACATAGATAAAATGCTTATAATGTATATTTTTTTGTTTTTGATCTTTTTCTAATTTTTTTTATTTTTAATTTCAAAAATGTCCATAATATGGACTAATTAGCTAGCCGAATGTATTTTGGGTTTTAAAAATATGAAATAATTCCCAAAATTACCCAAATTAATTTTAATACATTAATAATAATATATATATAATTATAAAAGAGAAAAATATATTTTTGGGATTTTATAAGGGTTTTTCTATTTTTTTGTTGGATTTTGGAGCTTTCTGATTTTTTTATTTTTCTTTTTCTTGTTTTTAGGGTTTTTCAATTTGTGGACTCAATATAGATATAAATATACCATATATAATTTTTTTTGTAATTTTTCAAAAGTATTTTATAATTTTTTTGTATTTTCTAGTTTAAACAGTACAAAAAAGGGCTTCTTTTTCATTTTTAACAATTAGAGAAAATGCAAAAAAAATGTGAAATAAAATATCGGCGTGCAAGAATATCACATGAAACATTTATCCTGATTTTTCTGGATTTTTAAAAGCCTCATAGGTATTTTTAATAAATAGATAAAAGACATTAAAATAATATAGCCTGGTAGGGGTATTTTTGCAAATAAAATAAATAACAGGGGCATCAGTGCAAATATTACTACACAAATAAACATTTATTTAAAGTTTTGGGGCTCATTTACTATTTACAAAACCCGCCAGGGTTAGAGTGCCCACGTGAGGCGCGGAAGGACCTATTTGTAATTCTCAGAAACTCAGGGGCCCTCTAGCAAAAATTACATTTTATTCACAACGTGCTATTTATTTTACAGTATTAAAAATTAAATACAAAAAGTGTGGGGGTTGTATATGCAATTTACCCTAACAGGCGCTTCATCCAACGGCTGATCTTCGTCCATTAATCCACGTGGCGCCTCCACGTGAGCCGATGACGGTTCGCGATCCACGGCTAGGATTAGATCTCCAAAGGGATCCAATGGTCTGAGCGCTGGGGGATCGGACGGTTGTGATTCAACCTGGGCCTTCGTCTTCATCCAACGGCGGGGAGCTCTCGTGCAAGAACAGGGAAGCAAGCTCGCCGGGGAGAACTTCTTCCGGCCAGATCTCGCTCCTCCGCCGGTCTTCGATGCACCTGAAGGTCCCAGCAGCTTCTTGGAGGTTTGCTCTATCTGTTGGAGGGTTTGGATCAGCCGGAGGCACGCGGGAGCGTCGCCACGAGCTCGGAGAAGGATCGGGGCTCCAGGTGCCTCCGCCAGCTTGGATTTCGTCTCCTGGCGCTTCTTGGCGCACTAGACCTGCACAGGAAGAAAGCACAGCTCGAGGGCTTCACCCTCGACCTGAGATTGAAGTCGTTAGCACTCAAATGGGGTGAGGTGGCGAAGCCTCCGGCGAGCGGCGGAGTTGAGGCTTCGATTCGCAGATCTGGTTGGACATGGTGGCTGGGAGGTGGAGAACACGGTAAGTCGGGGAACAGTCGGAAACACGGTGGTGAAGTCGCCGGAGCTCAGCTCCGGCGAACTTCGTTTTACCTAATCTACGCTACTTTAATCATCTAAATGCGAAATAAAAGACAGAAATATAATGTTGACATGAAAAGCTACCTAAGAAATGTAAATGCGCAGCTCGACTTGGCCGGAGGGCCAAGGAGCAGGACGGCTGCCGGAGCACCGTCGTGGGTGCAACCACCACCATCTCCAGCCGATTCAAGGTGCCGGCGGCATCCTCCTGTCACGAGGAGCACACCTGGGACTGAATGCAAGGAAGAAAATGGGGAAAGGCTGACCAAACTTGGAGAGATGGTGGTGGTTCTTTATTTATAAACAAGGTAGCACCCTTATTTGACCGGGCGATAGCGGCGAATCGACGATATGTACAAGGGCTCCAGAATCTCGGCGAGAATCTCGGATGATCAGAGAGTATTTTTCATGAAGGATTCGAGGGCGAAGGATGAAAGGGACGCCCATGAAAAAGGGAGGAAAATGGGGGACAAGATGGTTCTGACGGGAGTCAGAAGCGCAGGGGGAGTTGACCGGAGGTCAACAGTCCCTGGCTTCTGATTGGTCCACGTCAGAACTACCTTGACCTATTTATTTAACGTAATAAATGAATTAATTAGATTTTACTTATAAAATAAATAATGTTTATAAATTAATGTAGTATTTATTTCTGATTTTTATTTATTTTTTTGATATATTTTATTATGGTTTTATTTTAATAATGTATTTTTAAGTATATTTATATGTATTTATTTTTATTTTGTTTATTTTTATTTTATTATTTTATTTTCTTATTTTATACATTTAGAACTTATTTTTGTGAGTTTAACTATATTCTTATTCAATTTTTATGAGTTTATTTACATTCTTAAATAAATAAGTATATGTATATGTATGTATACTTATAGGTATTTTACCTATATATTATATACATTTTATTTATTTAATAAATTTTATTTATTTTTATGTTGGATTTATATTATTAATAAGTTACATATAATATATGCATTATTATAAAAATATAGATGAATAAAGAATAAAAGAATAAAATCCCTTTTTATTTATATATATATATAGGTAGCATAGGTCTTTTATCTATGTAGCCTATAGACTTATTTTATTTTACAAATTCTTTTTGGTTTTCTTTTAATTTCAATATGTACATGTATTATATACATTATTTATAAAATTCTAAAAATATAAATTTATAGAAATAATAAATATTGAATAAAATGAATATTTTATTTAGTACTATATACGAGGGGAGCCAAAAACCTAAATTCTACAGATGAACTCCAAAAATTATGAAACCAATTTTATTAAATAGTTCATGGAAAACTATATACAATTAAAAGTTTGGGTGATTTGGAGTTTTTATTTGCAAGATATGGGTCTGTGAAGTTGAGATTTTGGCTTTTTATTCTGGGTATAAAATTTACAATGAGTGTTATTTTTACACAAATTAAATTTTGTATTTTTATTTACATTATTATCTCCAACTTTCATGTACAAAGTTTCTTTATTTGATGAATAAATAATTATGTACAAAATAGGTGTCAAAAATGCATAAATAAATGCATGAATAAATGAGGTATTTATTGTACACTGGCCCTTATCTCCCCCTACTTTATTCCTTGTCGACCAATTTCATGCTGGTCTTGGTCTCAGGGTTCGGGTCATAAAATATCTGCAATATTTTATTCCTTTTTCTTTTCTTCTCTTTATTCTACAATTTTGGCATCAAACACCTCATTTAATGTATAATTAATACAATGAATGATGAATGCTATTATGTACAATTTGATGCTATTTACATGCATTTGCTGGGGTTTTTGAGGCCAAAATGATAGAATAAAGGTGATGAAATGGAGATTCATCAGGAGGTCTATTTGTAGATGAGTTTTTGATGATTTTTGATGATCGATTGCGTGCTTGGGAGTAGAGGTTGGTGGTGATTCGATGGCGGGTGTGGATGAAGGACGAGATGGCTACAAGAAGGTGGAAGTATCGAGGGAAATGGATGTGAATGGGGGCATATAGAATTGGAAGAAATGGTGCTCTCGTGATGTTATGACAGAAGTCAAAGGGATGCCGAACAGTTGGTCTAGATCAACAAACGGGGGCGCCTGGTTGATCCACATGGATGAATCAGGAAATTCCGAGGCAAAAATGCCTTGGAAAATAGATAATAAATAGTAATTGATTTTATTATTTTTAGGTTATAAAATAAAAAAAAAACTAATTTCCTATAGTATTTTATACATATTTTAATTTATTTTTCGAGGTTGTTAATTACAATTTTGTTTTATGGTTTTATTTATAGGTATGTTCACCTATGTTTTAAATATTTTATTTTTATTTTGTAATTTTGATTTTATTATTTTATTTTGTTATTTTATATATTTACAACTTATTTTTATATACTTAAATATATTTTTATTATATTTTTATGATATAATATATATACTTAAATAAATGTACATGTATATTACATAGGTATAGTTATTGTATTTTTCATCTATGTATTTAGTGTTCGTATTTTATTTTAATGTTTTCTTTATGATTTTAGTTTAGTTTTAATTTGTACATATGATATAAATAATATTTACACAATTGTAAAAATATTAAATCTTAAAAATAATGAAGAATAAATAAAATGAATATTTTATTCAAATATATTGTACAATAGGTGTCTAAAACCTAACATTCGCATACTAACTCCAAAAAATATGAAGCTACATTCATTAAATAGCTTATTAAAATTTATATACAATTAAAGATGATTTTGATACATTTTGAGTTTTTATTTGGGAGATATAGGTCTGTGAAGTTTGAGTTTTAGGATTTTATGTTACGTATAAAATGTACATTGTATGTTATTTTTGTATGAAATAAATTTTGTATTTTTTTATACATTTTTAGATACAATTTATGTACAAAGTTTCTTTATTTTAGGTGTAAATAATAAAGAATAAAATAGGTCCCAAAAAGTAATAATTAGCCTATTTAGTAGAGTGATGTGTCTGTGTTTTCTGTACAATTAGTTGCTCTATCTCCCCCTACTTTCTTCCTTGTCGACCAAGTCATCATCATGACTGAGTCTCGGGGGCTAGGGTCACTTTAGTATCCTTGACACTTTGCTCTTTTTCTTTTCTTTCCTTTGTTCTTTTATAAATACAATAAATGTACAGTATTTTATACAATATATTGTACAAATTAATGAATGTTTATTTTGGCAAATTAATGATATATTCATGCATTCAGCTAGGGATTAGACGTTGAAATGAAAGAATAAAAGTGATGAAATGGAGATTCATCACTCCCCTATACTTACCTTTGATAGCCCCTAGCAAACACTTATGTCTATAAATTGCGGAGAAGAAATAAAGAAAAGAAAAGGAGATAAATTAGAATAATTTTTTAGTTTTAAATTTGTCCTACTAATGTCAAAGGTTGGAGCTCAGAGGAGACCTTTGGATTAATGGTATGCTCGGAACCACTTTGAGGTTAGGATTTGTGACACAACAACTCTTAGGTTCCATACTCCTATTATTCAGTCCAATTCATAGCTAGGTCAAAATCATCCTCTCAGTCGCATACTCTTGCTACTTTGAAACGATAGAACCGTGTGTGTGAAATTGTTTAGCTCTCCCAGTCAAAACCATTGAACTACCATGGTGCGCATTCTTCTGATAACGCATCCTCATGGAGGCAGATATTTCCTTCTAAGGTCAGGTGCTTCCGATCTTTATAACTGAAGGGGATAAGAAGTTAGAAGAATGGGAAGAGAAGTGAAATGAACCAGTGTAGTCTTCATTCTCGTGTGAAGTCGGTCGGTGTAACTGGATCTTCACCAAGAAGCAGGATTTTTCTGAAGCTTTGGTTGAAGGCTTCTTTAGATAATTTCTTTGACTTTGCATAGCACATGCATTCTTGTTTGTGCCCCGGTGGATATAGCATATTTTGTTCCACCCACTTTTTTGGGGTCTTGGAAAAAGTTGCGTCGGTAGGCCATCCCTCATCCGAAGCATTATTTTAATCCATATCCAGTCTTTAGATGTCATTGTTATCAAAAGAAATGAGTTAGAGTACCGGTGTTAGCAATCCCCAAGAATGGTTCCTGAGCTACCCTTGACGAAGCGGCCTTACATCCTCCCGACTTAGACCCCAAGATTTTTCAACAGTCCATCTAGGTTGAGCTAAGTGTTAGGTACTGGGTTTCCAGTCAAGTCACTATCTAAAGAGTCGTACGGATGATATGAAGGGTTCTATTTAGGCACATTGAATTGACTCATGAACATAGTCTTATGGAATCTAAAGAATTCAATCAAGGCGACTTGAAGTATTTCCAATTCCGGACCTCAATGGGTTCCTCTGAAATTATGTGTATTAAGATCTATATTAAGCTCCAATCTTCAGACTTTATTTGGACTTGTTCAATTGTCTATATTACTCCGAAAAATGCTCATGCTATATACAATGCAGGAAAATATTTTTGTAATGCAATTTTCAAACTTTTGAACTTTTTATGGATTTTTGAAAAAGATTTTTGGTTTTACAAATAGTTTTGTCTCTTTTTTAACATTTGAAAACAAAGGATTTCGCTAAGAAAATAGGGACAAATATTTACACGAGGATGCATCTTATTATTATTTACAAGAGGTCGGATTTTTAAGAATTTAGAAAGGATATGTTAGTTAATTTTATAGATATGTTTATACAGTAAAGATTTTTTGTGAGATGTAAATATTCTCCAAACTTAATTGAAATATGATTTTTCAAACAATTTTGAAAACTATAATCAAAAATAATTTTCACAAGCAATTTTTACAAACATTTACAAGCATTTGAACACTATTTTACAAAGGTTTTCAAATAGTATATATATATTTCAAAATATTTTTGCAATCATTTTCAAAATCATTTGCAAATATGTTTTCAAAATATTTTATTTCACACAAAGAAAGGAATTTTTACAAACCAGGTATTTTTTTACAAAAGGTTGAAAACAATTTACAAAATATTTTTCAAATATTTTTCAAAAGATTTTTCAATTAGATTTTCAAACTATTTTCCAAGCATTTTGCAAAGCATGTTTACCTGATTTATTAATCAATATATACAAAAAGAATTTGACATCATTTTTATTAAATAAATTATTGAATATATATATATATATATTTAAAATGTTTTAGCAATATTTATTAAAAATACTAAAGTACGAGTTAAGGCTAAAATATATACAAAGTATATATTGACCCCTCCTATACTTAGCTTTATCTATGTCCTCATAGATCGGGGAGAAAAAGGAAGATATAACTCATACAATCATAGAAAAGTCTTTACTACAATGACTAAAAAAATAGGAAGTCGGTCGCCCCCCCCCCCCCATACTTAGGATTAGTTAATCCTAAGTATAGCAGTCTGTATACAAATGCAGGAAGGGTCGAGGGTGGGAAGCGAATAAATGAATAAATTAACGGCTCATACAGTCTCCTCCTATAATTAGGGTAAAATATCCCTAAGTATAGAAAGAAAGTCAAAAGTTGAGGAGGGATCAAAGAATGAGCACCCGAATGCACACATCCCCCTATACTTAGGATGAAGCATATCCTAAGTACATCAATGATGTATGGGTTGAATGCGACTTTACGGAAGAATAAAAGAATAACGAATGAAAAGAAGAAAAGAAG
This sequence comes from Ottelia alismoides, assembly GCA_037367405.1. Classification (NCBI taxonomy): domain Eukaryota; kingdom Viridiplantae; phylum Streptophyta; class Magnoliopsida; order Alismatales; family Hydrocharitaceae; genus Ottelia; species Ottelia alismoides. Next base: position 43,332 of record JAZKJV010003759.1, read on the forward strand.
AAAATGATTAAATATTCAAAAACGTTTTTGCCGATCTCGCCTGATTGAGTAGTTGATGCGGTTGTGAGTTCATCGTGGACCACCTGAATTGAATCAACTACGGTAGAAATGTGTCATGTTCGATATAAGTCTTCAGAAGTTGTTCATTGATAACGAATGGCTATGCGTCATCTGACAAACTGGATATGATGATAATTCCGTTGTATAGTACTTGTTTCACTATGAAAGGCCATGTCCACTTGCTCTTCAACTTCCCTGGGAATAGTTTGAGCTTTGCAATAAATATCCAAGCTTTCTGCCATGGTTCAAAGGTCTTGTGGCGGATGTGCTTGTCATGCCACTTCTTGACCTGTTCTTTGTACATTAGGCTATTTTCATATGCATACTCGTGGAATTTAAGTAGCCGATTCAGATCCAACTTTCTGTTCTCTCGTGCCTTCTTTGAATCCAAGTTACAAACATTAATTGCCTATAATGATTTGTGAATAAGTTCCATGGGCAGATGACATGACTTATCGTATACAAGGTGGTAGGGAGACATTCCTAGTGGTGACTTGTACGTCGTCTGATAAGCCCAAAATATTGAATCAAGCAACTGTGACCAATTTTTCCTATCGGGGTGTACGAGCTTCTGCAAAATTGTCTTTATCTCATTGTTTGAACATTCGCTCAGGCCATTGGATTGTGGGTGGTACGGAGAGTGACACGATGCTCAATGCAGAATTCCTATATCAGCTTCCTTACCTCTCTGTTGATGAAGTGGCTACCCCCATCAGATATCAGGATTTTGGGGATCCCAAACCTTGCAATGATGTGATCTCTGAGAAATCGGCAGACGGTACGACTGTCAGTGGTTCAGGTTGGGATAGCCTCCACCTAGCGGCTTATATAATCGACAACGAGCAAAATATACTCAAATCCCTGGCTGTTAGGGAATAGGCCCATGAAATAAATGCCCTACGTGTCAAACACATCCAAAATATGAATGTACTTCTGAGGCATTGTGTCTCTCATTCCAATGGTACCGCCCAGTCTCTGACAGACAGTGCAATGCTTGACAAAGTCTTCTGCATCTTTGAATAGAGTCGGCTACCAAAGGCCATATTGTAGAACTTTTGCTACCATCCTTCTTCTGGAATGGTGTCCTCCTGATTCTCTAGAGTGATAATGCTCGAGTGATGAATCCGCGATTCATCATCTCAATATCTTGATCTTAGCAAAATCCCGAGTAAAATCCCAAATAAATGTCCATAAAATTAATAAATTAATAAAATGACTCTTGTAAATAAAACACATTAATTATTGTATATTAGATTGTACAAAATAAATTAACAATAAAAAGCCGCAAAATTAAAGGAGTTTTCCACCTGTAAATAGTCCAAAATTTCATGTATTTTTTAATAATTTTATTTCAACTCTTTTTAGCTAATTATTTCTCTGACTTATTTCTAAAAATGTATAAAATAAATTTTACCATAAATAAATGCTCCTAGATCCCAAAGATAAAAAGCCATAAAGTCTAACTCCCCGATCAAATTCCCGCTCCGTATGAATCCAAATTCATCAAACTCACTTTTAAAGTTCACTTTTAAATATCTATCCAATGAAAGTGTTTTCATTAAAATCGGAGCTCATTTGCAAAATTTGGATTTTGGGACCTAGATGTACATTGTATATTATGTATATATTCATTCTTTCTTCATTTTTTATTTTATCTTTCTTAATTACTAAAAATACAAAAAAATCATTGTTGTGTTATATTTTAATTCTAGTATTTTAGTGTATTTTTCTATTGTAAATATCTCTTATTAAAAAGATAAAAAATATAAATTAGAAAAGCAAAAAATGTACATGTTGTATGTCTTCTTTTGTAAACTTCCCACTCTTTTTCTTCTCTTTATTTTATTTTTGCTTTTAAAGTAGCCTAATTTATTTACTTATTTATTATTTAATCTCCATTCTCTACAATAACCACCAATTCAACTCCATTATTCTTTCATTTTTTCTAACTTCTAATTCAACTCCACCATTTTATTAACCTCCATTCTACTCTACCTTCATTCTAACTTCCATTTTTTTCATCTCTTTATATACATTCCATCCTCCTCAATTTGCCTTTGATCCATCTTTATGTGAAGAGAGTCTAGTTCTCGGAGTTGAATCGGTGACAACGACGCAACCGCGGTCGAGCAATGACGGCCCTCTCTCCGGTGAGATCTGTTGGTTTTCTTGGCCAACATCGCAGTCGCATCCGCGCGCTGCTCGAGCTCATCGCTCGCTGACGATTCAAGCGAGGACCGTGCTTCTCGTGAGCACACCCATAGGTGATCGTCTCCATCGTAAGTATTTTTCCCTTTTTATCATTCGGCATCGTCGTTATTTTTGCATTTTTTATCACGTCACTTTACCACCTACTTAGCTCCATTTATACTACTTCATCATCTTCATCACCACCACCAACTCGTCCTCTTTCTCTTTTGCATACATATTTATTTCTTGTTTATAAAAAAATAAAAAACTAAAAAACTAAAACAAAAGAAAAAAATTACAAAAAAATAAAAAAAAAAGCAGAGGCGGGTGGAGCAGCAGTTTCAACGCTGCCGCCCCACCCCCCTTCCTCCTCCGCGCCCAACGGTCGAGCCGCGTGCCGGCCCCCGCGCGCCGACGACGTCACCGCCACAACGCGACGAACTCTGCACTGCGGCCGCCACGGCCCTCCACCAGCTTCACCCCCGCGGCCAGCAGGTCTTCCTCCGTCAAGCTGCCGGCCAAAGCGCGAGCGGCGTCGCCCCACCGCCTCCTGCACCGCCGCAACGCCCCATCCCTCCTCCTCCGTGCCCGCGTGCGGCGGCGCTGCCTCCAGCCCCAGCGGCGACCCTCCATAGCCTCCCTCCTACCTCCCCCATCGTACCCCAGCGTCAAGGAAGAAGAAGGTCTTTCATTTTTTTATTCTGTAAAAGTTGCATTTTCTTTATTGTATGTTTCTGTAATTACATGAACGTCCCTGTGCTTAGTTTTCTTGTATGTCGTGTTTTCTCAATTTGCACAGAGACCCCTATGTTTGCATATGAATTTGGACTTCAATATTGCATTTATTCAATGAAAAATGTCTTGATGTTGAGCAACTAGTTCTTTACCACATGGATATCTATTTATATTTTTCTGATATTTGGGTAATTAATTAAAATGGTTTAACTGAAATTCGGCATATTTTACCCATTATGTGCTCTTAAATACATATCTGACACATAGTTGCTCTAAAAATTCCATAAAAATTAGACATGATGCCTTAATATGTGATTGAATTACTATCCAAATTTCATCCAAAATAGATTTGTCATGTGCCTAAAATAAATTATAGAGTGATCTGACTATTTGATTTTTAATTAAATCCACATACATCCTTTTCACCAAACTTTAAGTCTCATGGATCCCATATGAAAATACCCATATGAGATAGTTCATTCTTTGCCTAATTATCTATTGTGGATTTATTAGGAATTAATTACTCACAGTCACTCTGTTTCTACTAAATAATTCATAAAAAATTCATTTTTTGTCAAAAAAATTTAAAAATATTACTGTAGTATCCTTGCATCATGTTTTCATTTCAATAAAATTTTCATAATTTTTGCTTACTGTTTGTGTGAAAACTTGCGAAAAAACCAATAAAAAATGTGCATTTTTAATTGTTGCATTTTAACCCCTAAAATTCTAAAAAAATATGTTTTGCATGCATCACTAAATTAAGATCCTAGGAAAAATATAATTTGGCTGAGTTGAACTGATTTGTCATTAAAATTAATTTGGCCTAGTTGTGTGTTTTCTTATTGTCTTGATTCATCCACATTTGGATTGGCATTTGTTTTTGCATAAAAACATATAAAAAATCCACTTTGATCTTAATTTTCGAATTAACCTAAAGTTGTTCCTTTGTCTCCCTGTGTTCGACCCCAGACTTTCCCAGGATATAAATTAAAGCCGAGCCCTCTTCACAGAGATCTTGTCTCGGTTCTGATTGAATCGCTAAGTACACATCCTACAACATACATGAATTAAACATCGTATTTAGCGACTCATCATCGAGGATACTGTGTACTTCCTCCTGTGGAATGCATCTTCTCCAGATGCAGTCAGTCCTCTCATGAAAGAGGTATGGATCCTCCTACTAGTATAAATGGATTTCTGACAAGAACTTGTCTCTCATTAGCTTAGGCCAATCGCATGGAGTATTCTTGGCTACAAGAAAGCTCACAATATTAGTGAATCATGGGAGTGAGGTGAATGACAAAATTGTTTCATATGGGAAAGTCTCTATGATCGGCAATAGGCTTTGCTCAGGAGTGTCTGGCTCTAGCAATCTTGACAAGTGACCGACCACCACATTTTTTACTCCTGGTTTATTGTGAATTTCAAGGTCAAATTCCTAGAGAAGAAGGATCCATCTGATTAACCTTGGTTTGGCATCCTTCCTTGCTTGTAAGTAGTTGATGGTCGAATGGTCTGTAAACACTATAACATTGGATCCAAGCAAATAGGATCTGAATTTCTTTAGGGCAAATACCATTTCCAGCAGCTCTTTTCAGTGACAGTGTATTTTCTTTGAGCTTTATCTGGAGTTCTGCTGGCATAATGGATGGCAAATAGAATATGATCTCTCCTCTGTCATAAAACTGCCCCAATAGTATAATCAGAAGCATCTATCATGATCTCCAATGGTAGAGACCAATCTGGCGGTTGAAGGACATGGGCGTGAGTGATTATTTCTTTCAACTGAGAAAAGTCCTGGAGGACTCGATCATCTACCATAAAGTTTGCCTCCTTGCCTAGAAGCTCGGTCAGGGGTCGGATGATTTTGTTGAAATACTTGATGAATCGTCGGTAAAAACCGACGTACCCTAAGAATGATCTGACCTGCTTCAAATTTGTAGGTGGTTCTAGCTTCGAAATCACCTCTACCTTTGCAGGATCAACCTCCATGCCATGCTTCGAGATGACATGGCATAGCACAATACATTCAGTCATCATAAAGTGGCTCTTCTCCTATGAGAGCACAAGGTTCACTTCACAGCATCTTTTTAGGACTCGATCTAAATATGATAAGCATTGATCAAAGCTATCTCCGTAGACTGAGAAATCATCAATAAAGACCTTGAGAAAACTTCCAACCATATCTGCGAATACTGCCAACATACATCGCTGGAGCACTGCATAACCCGAATGACATTCTGCGGAAGGCATATATCCCAAATGAACATGTAAAGGTTGTCTTCTCTTGATCTTCAGGAGCAATTGCGACCTACTTATAACCAGAGTATCCATCTAAGAAACAGAAGTATTCCTCTACGGCCAGTCTTTCGACTATCTGGTCGATGAAGGGGAGTGAGAAATGATCTTTCTTGGTCTCTAAATTCAGACGTCTGTAATCCATGCAGACACACCGAGATATTGGAACTCTGGTTGTAATCTCCTCTCCTTTGTCATTCTTGATCATGGTTATCCATGACTTCTTGGGCACAACATGTAGGGGACTCACCCACTTTGAGTCGGAGATGGGATATTTGAATCCCACATCACACCATTTCATGATCTCATTCATCATGACCTCTCAAAGGTTTAGATTTAATCTGCACTGAAATTCGCGGGAATGTTTGTTGTCTTCTTCAATGTATATGTGATGCGATCACAATGATGGGTTTATCCCATGGAGATCTAAAATCTTCAAGCCTATGACCTTACAGTTTTTTTCTAGGACCTTGAGTAGATGAGATTCGTGTTCCTTGGTTAGTTGTGAATTGATGATTACAGGGTAATTGTTCGGCGCACATGCAAGGAAGGCATACTTCATATTTACCGGAAGTGGCTTGAGCTCAGGTGGAGCTTGGTTGTACTCAGTGGTGACTTCAGCTACTGTGCAGGGTAATGGTGTCGGATCTTTCATATGTAATGTGTCCACCATTGGCACTTTAGGCTCTGAGTCCAGTGTTGCACATAATTCTTTGATGATCGAATCTTGTTCACAAAAATCAACAATGATGTCCTCTTACTCTGCCAGGGACAGGTGGCCATAAATACATTCATTAGGCAACTCAGCAAAAATATCATCTTCAAGGATATATGGGAACTCGACTGTGTTGTCCAAGACTTCGTCTGTGGAGAGTAAAGCTTGGGTTTCAATGTCATCCATAAATAGATTTGTATCACCAATTTCATCTAAAAAGTCATATTCGTCTGTTTGTTGTGCTACCGGCTCACTCTCGTACGATGCAGACGATGAAGGTTTAGGCACTTGGATCGTATCAATCAGTACTTTATCACTGTTTGAACGGAATGTTATCTGCTTGGTGCCATAGTTCATTGCTGCCACGACTATTTGAAGGAACGACCGTCCAAGGATTATCGGGGTATGTAGAAGAGGAACGAAAGTGTCCATGTCCAAGACTATGAAGTCCGTAGGAAATTCCATTCTCTGAATGGTGACGATGACATCTTCCATAATTCCTCGGGGCCACTTAATGGATGTATCTACGAACTACAGAATCATTCTAGTGGACTTCAACGATTCTAACCTAAATTCTTTGAACAGTGAAGTGGGCATCAGGTTGATTGAGGATCTGCTATCAAGTAGAGTTTGGTCGAACTCTTGATCAAACATCTGACATCTGACTAAATAAGCTCCCATATCCTTCTTTTTCATTGGGAGATTGTTGATTGCGTTTACTATAGCTGCAGTGAGGATATGGTTCACATTTCTTTCACGAGCTTTACGCGGTTGTCTCTTTGAGATACATGCCTCCTTTAGACCTTTCTTGATATTAGGCATGTACTTGATGGCTTTGAGAAGAGGCATTTTAAGAACAAGATTCTGAATTATTTCCACCTTATCATGGTTAGATAAGGCGGTTTTCAAATTTCTATTTTTTTTGGACTTTCTCACTGCGTGCAAAAGTGGAATATTTACATAATAAAAAACAATAGTAGGAATAGCGTTCTTAAATACATCAAAATTTATGCCCACATTAGGTTATACATGTGGATGACTAAAATGAGTAGGGTCATCTAGAAAAGGCGGGCATCCAAAATCGTCAAGCGAGGCTCCATCGGTTGGCGTCGGATCAACTGCTGGTGCAGTCTCCTCCGAGGTTGGCTGGCTGGTGCTTCTTCTGCTACTGCTGGTGCTATCTTTTTGGCATTTTTGATCTTGCTGATTTTTTATGGTGCTTCTCCTTATTCTTCCTCACCCGGCCTAGCTGCTAGTCCGGCTGATGCAGAAGAAGAAGGCGACTCGCCCGCGGTTGCTTTATTCTTCCCCTTGCACGTGGATGATGGCTGCAATGTCCTACCCTCTTAAGAGTGACAACATTAGATAAAAACGAATCATTCATAGCTGTCTTTGTAAGACTGAATGGAACTTCACAGGCTACCTGCTCTTTTTCTGAAATTATTGGGGTTTGCCTCCACCTGTGTGGGAATGGAGGTCTTGGCTGCGGTGAGATCATCTAACATATGGCTAGGATTTGCAAGGCCCTTGACAAGCTGGGCTAGACAATACAAGGTGGGGTTCACAAGAGATACAACTTCATATATTTCAGAGTGCTAGCCACGTTGATATTACTTATGGTGTTGAGACTGCTGGTTGGGGTACTAAGAATAATACCGAGGAGAAGGGTGATGTTATTGGTACTGCTAAGGAGGGTGCTGCTGATAAGGCAAAAGTGCATATCGTTGGTTTTGCTGATATTGCCGGTACTACGGTTGTTGGTACTGGTTCTGTCTCCAATTACCATGGAATTGTGGAGACTGCTGGTGTTGAGGCTGGCTGTTCTGGACAAAGCTCCCTCCCTTCTGTTGAGGTAACTAGCGAGAGCTAGTGGCCTAACCCTGCTGAGGTCCGCCTGGACGGTTGGCTGTGTTTCATTTGACCATACCTCATTTACCTCCTGAATGAGAAGTGGTGGAGGGGAGAACTAATCTAGAATATACCGGGGCTCCGACTGGTAGATGACCAGCTACTGTTGTGACTATTGCTGAGTGGAAGGCTCTGGGGCTTGCATGTAGTAGACGTGTTGAACTATCGGCTGGTGTTGACTAAGCTGAGGCAGCTAGGATGGTGCTTATTCCTTTGTCTCAGTGGGAGTGGGAGCCGATGCAGACACAGAGTTACAGGAACTGATTGTGCTCACCAACAGTTCCAGCTGCTTGGTGATTTGATCTGGCTTATCCATGTGTTGCATCCTCTGTTCAATCACATCAAGTTTTTCCAGGTCATGTGATCTCTTCTCTTTTATTTGTGTATCCATGATTAACAAACGATGTTGAATTGTCAAATTCTCTCTTGGGATTACTTTACAGTTTTTCAAAACAACTGATCTCTTCTCCTTAATGCAAAGTAACATATCCGTGTTCTAGTCAGGCCACTTTTATAAGTAATCAAATGCTCCTCCATCTTCTTGAAGAGAGTGTTTGCTATGAAAAGATCATAAGCAGTTACAAAATCCAGAATGACTTTTCCTTCTTCGTGTTTATCACTGAAGCCATGGACTCCATGAACACTAGCATACCCTGAAGCATCCTTTCCTACCTATCTATTAAAATCTATATCTGGGCAAATAATCTCTTTTTGTGGGATTCCTTGCATAATATCATCTAAAACCTCAAAAGAGCTGGTTGAACCGCCGTCTGGTGTTGACTAAGCTGAGGCAGCTAGGATGGTGCTTGTTCCTTTGTCTCAGTGGGAGTGGGAGCCGATGCAAACACAGAGTTACAGGAACTGATTGTGCTCACCAACAGTTCCAGCTGCTTGGTGATTTGATCTGGCTTATCCATGTGTTGCATCCTCTGTTCAATCACATCAAGTTTTTCCAGGTCATGTGACCTCTTCTCTTTTATTTGTGTATCCATGATTAACAAACGATGTTGAATTGTCAAATTCTCTCTTGGGATTACTTTACAGTTTTTCAAAATAACTGATCTCTTCTCCTTAATGCAAAGTAGCATATCCGTGTTCTAGTCATGCCACTCTTATAAGTAATTAAATGCTCCTCCATCTTCTTGAAGAGAGTGTTTGCTATGAAAAGATCATAAGCAGTTACAAAATCCAGAATGACTTTTCCCTCTTCATGTTTATCACTGAAGCCATGGCCTCCATGAACACTAGCATAACACTAGCATACCCTGAAGCATCCTTTCCTACCTATCTATTAAAATCTATATCGGGCAAATAATCTCTTTTTGTGGGATTCCTTGCATAATCTCATCCAAAACCTCAAAAGAGCTTGTTTAATCCTTTCATATAAACCAATTGCAGTGCATAAATTGAGATGATATTTAGAATTTCTTCTTGTGAGCACCAATTTTAGCAAAATAATCCGATCCTCGAATCTTTGCACCTCAAACACACAATCATTCAAATTCTTATGAACAACCACTCTAACACCATTTCTACCCTTATCTTTACATGAATACATGTCGTCTAGATCTCCCTTGCTTTCTCTTCAACCCATTTTATCTCTTGGAGATATAGTATGTAGATCTTCCTTCTTTCCATCGTATCTACAATCTCCATCGATTTGTCAGTCAAAGTACCATTATTCCAATTACCCATCTACAACTTCCTTTGCAACTTTTCTAGACTAACGTCTTTACTCGTATGTGTCAATCATGCGAGAATCCTTGCAAATTTTGGACTGCATCCGAACGACGATGCAAGAAAACTAGCTTATTTACTCGCATGTGATCCTCATGCAAGAACCCTTACATATTTTAAACTGCATCCGAGCAGAGATGTAGCAGTCTTTGTCAACTTCTCATTGCATTCGGGCGATGCAACACATCACTAGTAGCTATTTTACGGTACTACTTATTTAGAAATTTTAAATTTGAATGTATTACTTAACATCATACTAATTGAGGTGTATTTTTGTAAAATGAAGAATTTTATAGCAATGTTTTTGTCAATTATACAATATTCATAGATATATTTATGTAAAATCATAAGTTTATAATGATATTTTTTGTAAAAACTTCTTACTTATATCAGTGACAAATATTATGAAACCATTTTACCTAAATTATGCAATGTATGGAATCCAATAAATAATAATTTCTACTATAACAAATAATAGTAAAATAAATTAGGCAAATAATGCCTTAATAACTTGCCCCCCAAGCAATGTTTTGAAAATCAGACTGGATCAACTGGTTCGACTAGTGAATCGGGCCTAGACATGTTTGGTTAATCGGTTCGGTTTGAATTTCTCTATTTTGGTTCAACCATGAATTTAAATGATTATTTCAAACCCATTTAAACCATATTCAATCGAAATTGAATCGAAGTCAATTTATATTTATTTAAAAAGAGTACCATTGGTGGGCATGACCTTCGAATAATTATCTCAAACTCATAACCAACCACTCCATCATAACTTCTTATATAAACTAATTTTAAATAATGTAAAATTATTATATTTTTGTACAATATTTAATTTAAATATTATATAGATTTATATAGATATAACATTTGATGTTGCATATGAAAGAAAATATTATATATATTGTATATACATTGATTTGTGTATTTTATATCTATTTCAGGTATTCTCAAATGTATATTTTTTTACATGTTTTGATTCATTCTGGTTTGACTAACATGTTTAACTATTTTTTCTCTACCGGATCGATTTAATCTGATTTTAAAGAATGTTTCCATTGTTAAATCCGATCCAACCTTTTTGATAAGATTTAACAAGAACAATGCTCCCAAGTAGAAATGCTTGCCCTCATCTCTGTGATAATTGTTTATTGTTATATTTGTTATATTATAACCACGTCGTGCTTAAATGTTGAATTGTTGGAAGATTATTAACAAATATTAAAGAAAAAGTAAGTTCCAAGGCATAATTCCAACATTGTGATGCTTAGTAGATACCAAAGGGCTCGCTGTTAGTCGTGCCGCGTCATTGATCACTATCCGCAGGGGTCTGGTGCCGCTGTTAGTCGTGCTCGTGTTGCTGCTAAATGGAATTATTATGGTTGTGATGCTTAGATAGACCAGCTCCTGCTCTGCTAAAGGGATCCGCACGCCGCTGGTCCGACCTCCCCTTCCTTCCCCGTGATTGCTCGCAACACCATCCGGTATCCGAGGAGAAATGGAGAAGATGAGAGGCGCATTGGAGAGAGCCAAGATGCTGGTGGGCATGGAGGTCGACGAGGAGGTTCCCCCCGCCGAGGAATCCTTCATGGACGAGTTCAATCGCAACTGCACCCTGTCCACACAACAGGTCTCCTTCCGCCACTTTCTAGGTTCTTCTCCACTCAGATCTCGCCTTCTATCTTTGTTTTATTCTGGAGCTTCTCGAGCTATCAGAGATAAACACAGCAGTCGCATGCGCTTGCAACGATGCTTTCCCGAGTGTCCTCATGAATGCCATCACCAAATTATTGAGAATATTGTGGGGTGGGGGGTGAATTTAACCGGAGAAAAGAGAGTAGGGGAATTGTGGGAAATCTGGCTTAGTTATAACGACGTGGCTCTTCGGACTGGAAAGTCGTGCTTAATTTATAGATTTCTTTTTGAAGGATACATCTTCTGAGAAGTAATTTTCATTTTGCGATTGCCGAGCGAAATTCGAGCTTGCCACACAAACAAAGTAATTGGCTGAATGGTGGGCGCAGAACTTTTTTTTTTGTTACGCATCTTAACAAATTCAAGAGGCAGCTTTGGTTTTAGGAGCGACTCGCATTACAACAACATGAACTTTTTTCCTGAACTTATTTGTTCCAGTACTATCAAGGTTTTCTTAATCCTATTATACGTTTCTTTTTACTATTGTTGCTCAATAGAGGCTTTATGGTTTCGCTACATGCTTGGCTGCTGGTTTGGCCTGCACTTTCCTGGTAAGAATGATTATCTTTGTACATCTCATTTCATTCTCTGCAGATACCTCATGGGTTAGAAAGCATGATGTCTTATTGCGTACTTTTTTTTCCTTCTAAGCAAGATATGTAAGGACTTGCATTTGTAATCAAGGTTTTAAAAAGCTTGAGGCATAGTTGTAGAGATAGTTCGTAGTTTCATTATCTCTTTATGTAGTTTATCGTTATTTCTTTATTTTATATAGACCTCTCTGTAATTTACCCTTTAGGTCTCTCCCTATATAAGAGAGCCTAGGGTTTTTTGAATCAATAACGAAGTCTTTTTTCCCAACATGGTATCAGAGCCACCCTAGGGCTCTCCACCCCCCCCCCCCCCCCCCCGCCCCTTCCCCACTCGCCTCCCTCTTCTCGGAACCGCCGCCGCCTCTCTCTCCGGAGGACCCAGCCCTCCATCGCCGGCGATCTCAGCCCTCCATCGCCTTCCCCACCCCTTGCGGCTCCAGCCACCCGGCTGAACCATCACCTGCCCCTGCCGACCTTCCGGGTGCGTGAACAACCACCCGCGCAAGGTCTCCAAGCGGCTCCCAGCCGCTAAAGAGGGCTGTCAGCCTCTTCTAAGGCGTACCCTAGTTCCTTCCTCGTCCGTTCTATGGATTTGAGTGCGTAACGTCTACATATGCACTCAAATCCGATGCAATTGTTGTAGACGTTCACCATCACGTCTACATATCCTAGTTCTTCTCCAAGCGGCAGTATGTCAGAATCAAAAGTTGATATGCCCTCCACCGGCGCATTCAAAGGTCCTGCGCCAATAGTCAAGATGGACGGGTCTAACTATGAGCTCTGGGCTATGCAGTTCATGAGCCTCATGAAGTCGAATGGTAAGAAACACATTCTTACCGAGGATGAGCCCGCAGAGAAGACTGGAATCTATGCCTCATGGGAGGCTGATGATTCCTATGCAAAGGTCTGGTTGTCTGGTACCTCAACGATGGAGATTGTCAACGACGTCCTCCATCAGCCAACTGCTCAGGCAATGTGGGACATTCTTGCCGCCACATATTCACAGGTGCGAAATGAGACGAAGATGTTGCAGCTTCAGCACGACATATTCACAATGAAGCAGAGCGGTAGACCTCTCCATTCTCTTTATACATCCCTAAGAGGGATGTTTGAGAAGTTATACAGTATCATTCCTTTGACTGCAACTCCTGAGCAGCAGAAGGCGTTTCGAAACGCCACCATGATTGGTGTTCTACTTGCGGCCCTTGACCCTGAGTATGATGCAGCTCGATCTCAGATTCTCGCTGATGCAGTTATTCCTCCAGTTGAGGATGTTTACAGAAGGCTTAGTCGCATTCCAGTTTCCTCCAGCTCTTCTACTCCACCTCCTTCAGCGATGACAGTCTCGCGTGGGAGAGGTGGACCACCATCTGGCCGTGGTCGTGGACGTGGGCCGTGGACCCCAGGGAAGGGGTGGTCGCTTCAGTCAGACATGCTCCTATTGTCACCGCTCAGGACACTCGGAGGAGACATGCTATTCGAAGCATGGATTTCTGCTGATTCGTCTGGTGGCTCCTCAGATATTGCTGCTGTTAGAAATATGTAACCGTTTTATCTTTCCAAAACCCTTGAGTGTATTTTTGTACTTCTCTTCTTTTTTGTACTCATTAGGGGTTTTTAGGTCTGTCCTATAAATGGACACCTAGACCCACTGGAATAAGACAAGAAAACCTATTCTATTCCTAACATGGTATCAGAGCCGTTCCCCGAGCCTCTCTCTCGACGCCTCCCTCCCGATCCCTAAAGCCTCTTCCTCAATCGCCTCCCCATCGCGATACCTCCCCTTCCATCTCCCGATTGAGCCCCATCGCCCGATCCATAACCCATCTCCCCATCGCCCGATCGAGCACCCATCGCCCATCGATCCCAGCCTTCGCCCATCGCCCATCGCCCATCTCCCCTTCGCCCATCGATCCCAGCCAGCCATGCAGCACCCATCGCTCATCGCGCCAACGCCAGCGAACCGATCCCCTTCCCGCTCCAGCGCCAGCGCCACCGATCCCCTTCTCGCTCCAGCGCCAGCCCCACCCTCCCGCTCCAGCGCCCCAACCCGCTCCAGCGCCCCACTACCAATCCATTGCCCTGCCCCACTTCACGCGACCAAGCTGCTCCCGATCCATCGCCCTACCCCACTTCACGCGACCAACTCCATCGCCCCCCAGTCGCCCCCCAGTCGACCCTCCAGTCACCCCAAGCGCCCCCCCATCCCTACTCCAGCGGCCCCATCGCCCAGCATAACCTCCGACGGCCTGCTCCAGCGAATCCAGGCCTGCTACAGCGACTCCAAGGCTCCGACGGCCAGGCAAAACCTCCAGCAACGGCTCCAGCACCGGGTTCCACGACTCCACGACTCCAGGACTTCCCGGTTTACATCGCTTCTACTCTGACAAACGGCTCCAGCGGCTCTCGTGCACAGCAACAATCCAACGGACACTCATCAGTATAACAAGATTATGCGGCCCAATGACTCCAGCTTCCGGTGATATTTTAATACAGCTTCATGTCCTCTGAAATTATCAATACTTTCTAGTACTTTGCTGCTTATCTTGTGTGGCCGCCATGACTTCTACTCCCACATCTGGGGACTCCAAGTCCCTGTACCAATCTCAATCTATGATGGTTCAGGGCACTACTATAAAACTCAAAGGATCCGAGAATTATGTTCTCTGGTCACGGTCTTTTAAAATATTTATTGGCGGCCAGCGGAAGGCCTATGTCCTTACTAGAATTCCTCCAGCAGAAACGGACAAAGACTTTGATACATGGTTTGTCGATAACTGTCAGGTTATCACCTGGATGACAAACAGCATAGACCCATCTATTGCATCCAATCTCCTATACAAAGAAACAGCTAAAGCAATGTGGGAGAGTCTTGAAAATACATACTCACAGAAAACTACCAAATCACGGCTTTCAGATATATATACTAGGATCTGGTCTACAAATCAAGGAGATACATCCTTGATAGAATATTACAGGCTGCTCACAGGTTTATTCGAAGAACTCCTCATTTTTCAACCGGCATGTTGTGATAAACAGGTTGGGGAACGTGCAGAATGGCAAGTATATCGGTTCCTATCAGGTTTACACCCTCGATATAAATCTGCGAAGGACCAGTTTCTTACTGCCGGTGCATTACCCACTCTTGAAACCATCTTCGGCCGACTTCAGGAAATTGAGTCTCCACAACCCCCTCCATCCGCTGAGGTATCCGCTCACTTTGTTAAGGGACGATCAGTCCCTTACGGGGGACGAGGACGTGACTATGGACGAGGACGTGGTCGCACCTATGGACGAGGTCATGAATCTTCACGGGCCCAAGGTCGTGATCATACTCCTGCCCGTTTCCCCTCCTGTACTCATTGTGGTCGCCTGAACCACCCCTCAGAACGTTGCTGGGCCAAATTTGGCATGCCTTCGAATGCCAATAGTGCGTATGAAATGTCTACCTATGATACTGATTATGAGAGTGCTACCCCAAGCCAAGAAGCACCTGTGAATGCTAGCCAACATTCTTTTACTGCCTCTGAATATGCCAGTCTACGTCAACTACTACAGAACTCTCATACTAATGTTATCACGTCTGCTTCAACATCCAGTCTTGCCACAACTGCAAGTACAGTCGCCAACACAGCTACTACATCAAATCCTACATGGATCATCGACTCTGGAGCCTCGACGCATCTTACAGGGGAAGGTAGTATTCTTACTTCTTCCCGACCATCCTCAGTTGTGAAAACCGTACGTGTTGCCAATGGAGCACACTCGCCCATTACTAGTGTGGGTACCGTAGAATTTTCTTCCTCACTCAGACTGTCGAACGTGCACTGCGCTCCAGCATTTCCTCTCAGCTTATTATCTGTCCATAAACTATGCACTGAGCTTAACTGTCAAGTGATATTTGATAAATTTTGCTGTTACTTTCAGGACATCCGGACGAAGCAGATCTTTGGTGGGGGATATGAGAAGAATGGGCTATATTATCTTGACATCCCTACTGATTCCAAGTTCGCGGGTGCTGCGTCCATTTCCACTGATCCATTATTATGGCATCTTCGTCTTGGTCATCCATCTGCCAAAGCCCTCTCCATGATGTTTCCGGAACTTTCGTCGCTAAAACCCTTTGAGTGTGAGACGTGTCAATTTGGGAAACATCATCGAGCATCCTTTCCTGCTCGAACTGAGCCTCGTCGTTGTACTCCTTTTGCTCTAGTCCATTGTGATATTTGGGGACCGTGTCCGGTTCGTACACTCAGTGACCATAAGTATTTTGTCGTTTTTATTGATGATTTCAGCAGACTATCATGGGTTTATCTACTAAAAGAACGCTCGGAAATAAATATTATCATCAAAAATTTCTTTCAGTATGTTAAAACCATTTTCTTAACTACTGTACAAATTTTCCGTTCAGATAATGCGTTGGAATTCACCCAAAATGACCTTTCCACATTTTTTGCTTCTCAAGGGACCATACATCAAACCTCCTGTCCCTATACTTCCCAACAAAATGGGATAGCCGAAAGAAAATTAAGACACCTCCTAAACATTGCCCGCTCACTTCTCTCTCAAATGAAAGTTCCCAAAATCTACTGGGGTGATGCTATATTAACCGCAGTTCATCTTACCAACAGAGTCCCTTCGCCTTCTCTAAATGGGTCTACTCCATTCTCTCTACTTTATCCTACGGAGTCTGCTTTTCCCCTACCTCTACGGGTCTTTGGTTGTGTGTCATTCGTTCATAAATTCCATAATACAGATAAACTCTCGCCACGTGCAATCAAATGTGCTTTTCTGGGGTACTCTCGCACTCAAAAAGGGTATAGGTGCTATGACCCTGATGGTCATCGCTATCACATCTCGGCAGATGTTACCTTCTTTGAGAAAACAAGCTTCTTCTCTCATACAATCACTGATATACCCCTTGAACTTCCACCCCCACCCATCGTCTACAAACGGAGAAACGTTTCGACAACTCCAAATGTCCCGTTACCCGTCTCAGTCCTCCAGGATGATATGCCCTCTTCGAGTACCTCCCACAAGGATGTCCCGGATGATCCTCTCGAGCTTCCAATAGCTCTACGGAAGAGTAAGAGACAGTGTACTTCCTATCCGATGTCTCACTACACCTCTACTGATAGTTTATCTGACTATGACAAACGGTATACAGATGCTCTAATGACATTTTCCATCCCACGAGATCATCACAGTGCCTTACAGGACTCTGGGCGGCGACAAGCAATGGATGAAGAAATGAATGCACTTATATCCAGACAAACGTGGGATCTTGTCCAGTGTCCTAAAGGGACTCGACCGGTGACTTGCAAATGGGTATTCACAATCAAACAAACAACGGATGGCGAAATTGACAGGCTAAAAGCTCGCCTTGTGGCTAAAGGTTTTACACAAACCTATGGTGTAGACTATTTTGAGACATTCTCACCAGTTGCACGTATGGGGTCTATCAGAACTATTATTTCTTTAGCAGCAAATAAATCTTGGCCTATTTATCAGTTAGATGTGAAAAATGCTTTTCTCTATGGCGACCTGGATGAGGAAGTATACATGCTGCAACCTCCTGGTTATGAAGTCGAGGGGGAGTACGTATGTCGACTTCGAAAAGCGATATATGGTCTCAAGCAAAGCCCAAGGGCGTGGTTTGACAGACTTACCACAGAAATTAGTACAATTGGATTCCAGAGAACAAAATCTGATTACTCAGTATTTGTCAGAAAACGAGCAACTGGTACTGTTATTCTTGCCGTTTATGTTGACGATATGATTCTCACTGGTGATGACTGCAATGGGGTATCAGAAACCAAGGCTTTCCTTCAAAAGGTATTCGTTACTAAAGACCTTGGTCATCTACGCTACTTCTTGGGCATAGAAGTAATTCGCACTACTGAAGGACTTCACCTCTCACAGAGAAAATATTGTCTAGACATTCTTACTGAAGCAGGGGTTCTCGGATGCAAGCCCTCTAGTATCCCTGCAGACCCAAAGAAACATGCCAGCCTGTCTGATTCTACCTTTGATGATGTCACTAGATATAGAAGTCTTGTGGGTAAACTCCTCTACCTTACTGCCACCAGGCCAGATATCTCCTATGCAGTTAGCAGAGCTAGCCAGCACATGGAACACACCGACTTACAACCATTGGCAAGATGTCCTACAAATCTTACGATACTTGAAGGAATCTCCAGGACGTGGCCTCTTCTATGGGGCAAATGGGCACACGGAGGTTACTGCATATGCGGACGCTGACTATGCTGGTTCCCCAGAAGATCGACGCTCTACTACAGGCTACGCGATGATGGTTGGGGAAATACAGTTACATGGAGGAGTAAGAAACAAACCGTTGTATCCAGATCCAGTGTAGAGGCAGAATATAGGGCAATGGCTCAAGCTACATGTGAGATCATATGGCTATTGGCTTTCATTCAAGAACTTGGCATTAATGTCACTACTCCTATTCCTTTATATTGTGACAATAAATCTGCAACCTACATAGCCACAAATCCAGTATTCCATGAACGAACCAAGCATATAGAGATAGATTGCCACTTCGTACGTGATGCTGTCAAAGCTGGAAGAATTGCTACTCCACATATTAGCACTGATCTTCAACTAGCAGATATCTTCACAAAGGCCTTACCCAAGAAACGACTGTTGTGGATTATTTCCAAGTTGGGCATGACTGATAAATATGCTCCAACTTGAGGGGAGTGTTAGAAATATGTAACCGTTTTATCTTTCCAAAACCCTTGAGGGTATTTTTGTACTTCTCTTCTTTTTTGTACTCATTAGGGTTTTTTAGGTCTGTCCTATAAATGGACCCCTAGACCCACTGGAATAAGACAAGAAAACCTATTCTATTCCTAACAGCTGCCACTGCCTCTGCCAGTTCTTCCGCAGCCGCAAGCTCCTCAGGTAGATCTACTACACCTCATGATATATCTGACTGGATTATTGATTCCGGAGCCACACATCATCTATGCCGAGATAAAGGTAGATTACAGGCCTACAGGGACATTCCTCCCGGTCGTTCAGTGCAGATAGCAGATGGTACCCATTCGCCCCTTGTTGGATAGGGGGAGGTTTTCCTGTCCTCCACTTTGCAATTACAGAATGTTCTGCATGCTCCTGAGTTCTCAATGAATTTGCTATCTATTAGTCAGATTACGAAGGATTTGAATTGTCGTGCCATATTTGACCCGTCTTCTCTCATTTTCAGGACATACTCACGGGCAAGGTGATTGGTTGTGGCTCTGAGCAGAATGGTTTGTATCGACTGGTCCGGGAGTCATATGCTGGCGTCTCCTCTCATTCTGCTGGACCAGTCTCTCCGTACATTTGGCATCTCCGATTTGGTCACCTTCCACTTCAGAAAATGCGCCATCTTCTGCCTCAGATCTCTCCTAGTTCTTCGTTTCAGTGTTGCGGAAAGGAAGCAACACTTGTGCATATACCTCACAACAAAATGGTGTTGCGGAAAGGAAGCATCGCCATCTCTTAGATATTACTCGTACATTGTTGATTCAGCGTTGTGCCCCTATTTCTTTATGGGACGATGCTGTTCTTACTGCTTGTTATCTGGTCAACCGAATGCCATCCTCAGTCCTTGGTGAAAAGATACCTATGTCCATTATTTTTCCAGATAAGGAGTTATTTTCACTAACTCCACATGTCTTTGGTACTGTGGCTTTTGTGCATCGTCTATCTCCCGGACTTGACAACTCTCTCCTAGAGCAGTCAAGTGCGTCTTTTGTTGGTTATTCCAGAACTCAGAAGGGCTACCGGTGTTATGATCCTGCAACTAAGAGTACTTTGTGAGTGCTGATGTCACTTTCTTTGAGTCTGTCATGTATTTCTCTCCTGCAGGTGACAGAATGGTACCATCCACTACTACTGATGATATCTATGTTCCTCCACCACCTACATTGAGTACACCTGAGTCGTCCCCTGGGTCTGTCTCCACGCCAGCACCACCTCCACAACCCCCACCACCTCCTCCACCTCCACCCATTCCACGGCCCAACATATCACCATTACCTATGTCTATACACGCCGGTCGGGTCCTGCTCAGACTATGCTCCAGCCGATCATCACGCCTCAGGTATGTTCAGATGGCATTACTACTGATGGGTCAGATTTGGTACATGTGCAGGATCCTTCAGTACAGGCATACACTAGCCCATCCCGTACAACAGATGATGATCTTGATGTTCCGATTGCTATTCGGAAGCAGAGGAGGCAATGTGCCTCGTATCCTTTCGCTTCACAGGTTTCCTTTCACCGTCTTACTGAGGAGTTTCAGAGATTTGCCACAGCCTTGTCTTCCGTGGATATACCACTGACATACCAGGAAACCTTACAGAATGAATGTTGGAGATTAGCAATGGAGGACGAAATGAGGGCCCTACAGTCTCGTGGCACTTGGTCTTTGGTCCCTGCACCTTCTGATGCATCCATTGTGAGCTGTAAATGGGTCTTCACAGTCAAATATCATGCAGATGGCACGTTGGATAGATACAAAGCACACTTGGTTGCCCGTGGGTTTACACAAACCTACGGTGTGGATTACATGGATACTTTCTCTCCAGTGGCGAGGCACTCTACGCTTCGTATTCTATTATCTGTTGCTGTGGTACGTGATTGGAGCATATTTCAACTGGATGTAAAGAATGCCTTTCTGTACGGTGACTACAGGAGGAAGTCTACATGCAGCAAACCACCTGGGTTTACTGCTGAGGGGGAGAAGCACATGGTCTGTAGACTTCACAAGGCGATATATGGTCTCAAACAGAGTCCCAGAGCATGGTTCCAGAAGTTGTCTAACCTGATTGAGCAACAGGGATTCAAGAGGTCAAATGCCGATCACTCATTGTTTGTCCAGAAGTCATCGGCAGGTACGGTTGTCATTATGGTCTATGTGGATGATATTCTTGTTACAGGAGATGATGTTCAGGGCATAAAGAGGGCGAAGGCATTCCTAGGCAGTCAGTTCGTTACAAAGGACCTTGGGAACCCTAAGATATTTTCTGGGGTTGGAATTTGCAAGGAATGCACAAGGCTTGGTGATGACACAACAGAAGTATATTACAGACTTCCTGACTGAGACTGGCATGGATGGGTGCAAACCATCTAGTATTCCCATGGACCCCAGCATGAAGCTGTATGATGGTGATACAGATGAAGTGGATAAGAGGAGATATAGAGAAATGGTGGGAAAACTCCTCTACATTACCATTACTCGTCCAGACATTGCATTTGCTGTTAGCAGGGTGAGCCAATTTATGGAGCAGCCAAGACAGGTTCACATGGATGCTATACACATGATACTGAGATATCTGAAGTCTTCTCCAGGGTCAGGGCTACTATTCAGGAAGGACACAGACTTATCTGTCTCAGCGTGTGCAGATGCAGACTATGCAGGATGTCCTAAGGACCGAAAATCAACCTCAGGGTTTGCAGTGTTTATTGGAGGCTCTTTGGTTTCTTGGAAAAGCAAGAAACAAACTGTCGTGGCAAGGTCCAGTGCAGAATCTGAATATAGGGCCATGGCTCAAGCCAGCACGGAGATGATGTGGGTTCGTTCTGTACTAGAAGATCTACATGTAGCTGTGCCCCTGCCTATGAAGCTCCAGTGTGACAATCAGGCAGCATTGTTTATTGCCAACAATCCAGCCTTCCATGAAAGGACCAAGCATATTGAAGTTGACTGCCATTACACGAGGGACTGATCCAGAGAGGATTGATATCTACTGCACATGTGAGCTCGGGAGATCAGATAGCAGATATATTCACCAAGCCACTGCTCAGAGGACCGTTTCAGAGATGTTCATCCAAGCTGAGCATGATAGGTATCTATGCTCCACCTTGAGGGGAGTGTAGAGATAGTTCGTAGTTTCATTACCTCTTTATGTAGTTTTATCGTTATTTCTTTATTTTATCATATACCTCTCTGTAATTTACCCTTTAGGTCTCTCCCTATATAAGAGAGCCTAGGTTTTCCGAATCAATAACGAAGTCTTTTCCCAACAATAGTGATGCGATTTTCTCATCATCGTGGGAAGGCGTAAGCCTTGAGGTGGTCGAGGCGTAGAGTGCACTTTTAAGAAGATAACAACTATAATAAGAGAAAACATACTTCAAATATTGTGGAAATTAAGATCAAACTATGACTATGAGAAAACAATTTCCATGCCATTCTAATGTCATATTAAGGCATTACGATTATATATAACATTCTATGTGTCATTTTCCCCTATTTTTGCATCAGTATATATTATGTAATTACTCAACTTCTTTAATTGCTACTATACTGCACCTCATATTTTCTGATTCTACTAATAAACTTTCTATTTAGTTCAAAGTGCATATTGGAAAAGATACTTCTTAATCATAGCCATACTTATATCAAGAATCAATGCATGAAATATGATAAAAAAACAATCCGTGCATATTGGAAAAGATATTTCTTAATCATAACCATACTTATATCAAGAAACAATGCATGAACTATGATAAAAACAATCCAAAGTAAGAAATATGTACACCGAATTAGATGATCACATAATTCTATAATATTTAGGAAAGGTGCTTACTTATTGTGCTTTGTTGCTAGAGGTTAGAAAGTAGGAACATTTATTGTCTTGATTGCATATATTTTGGATGAATATTACATGTATAATAGATGGATATCGAATATGATCTATATCACAACTTTCGGATAAGGCGTAAGCCTAGATGCACTCTTTAAAACAATATTTATCACCAATTAGACATGCAAGGCTCTAGATGTCTTATGTAAACTTTATTAAAATCTTTGAATTTTTGAAGGTGCATTAATATCAAGGCCTTAACCGTAGAAATCATCGGTTCATGAGGTAAGCCTATATAGATCTGGCTTGAGATAGGAACATGTTTAATTGTTCCATGGAACGTATAAATGACATTCGAACTTGACTCCGGTCTAGGTCAGTTATGTTAACTGCTGCTATACAGTTCGGTTGTTCTCATCAACACAGTGAAGTGTGCTGTGTCCATTATTTCCTTCAGGAAATGTTAGAATAGGGAACACATCTCTAACAAGAGCTTATGACATGTACATAATGATCATATGTGCTCTCCAAATGGACCTCCTTCACCTAGTTTTTTTTTCTGTTAGATATGAAGGCTCAAATAGCTGCAATTTGAAGAATCTGCCTTTGAAATTTGTTAGAAAATGAGAATTCGGAAGCATAATCGGAGATAAAGAATAAGAACAATGAAGAACATTGGGATTTTTATGTGGAACCCTACTCCCTGAGGAGCAGGATGAAACCACAGGAGAACGCCTCAAAAAGCTGATGCTTTCATCAACCTTTTTCATCTGATACAATGGGGTGTGTGGCTCTTATGTAACCCTCGTCCTCATGTCCCACAAATAATAGATGTGGGACTAAACTACTGGATGTGGTAATTACACCCTGGAGGGATCAAATTACCCATCCTCTACATATGACGCCTATGCTTCAGCACTCCCCCCTCAAGCTGGAGCATGCAATCCTCAGCTTGGACAAATAGAAAGAAATATCAAACTCACAATACAATGCACTACAAACAATATCAACTCAACGCATACTCTACCGTCGGTTGCAATCGAGAACGTTGCTTCTCATGCCGTGCAGGTGAGGATGAACAAAAGGGCTGGAGTGTGAGTTGAACCGGTTCTCCTCGTTGGAGAACATGTGCTCTAGACTGCATCTGTCAGAGTCACTGGAACAAGAATGAGTCTCCACGTCGGAGTACTCTAGCCTGCCACATGTAGAAGACTGTGCATCATGTGGATAACTGCTCCATCTCCGAAGAGTCGAACTGAAAAATCCGTGGAAACATCCTCATCGAGTCCACGGTCGCTGGAGAATGGAGTCTGAAAGTCTCCTCGTCGGAGAACTGGGTCTCTCCAATACCAGCTCAGAGAATGTGATCTCTACTCTGGAGTTCCTATGAAACCTCATGAAAATCCTAGCCCACAATGGCATAGAGAATGTGATCTCTACTCAGGAGTCCTCATGGATCACATGAACTTTGAGACCAACAACAAAGATGGGGACTACACAACTGATGATCGCATACATGTGCGCATCAAACTGAAGACTCGGAACCAATCTGAACGTCGAGTTTGAACCTGAATTTCTGTAAAGTTTGACAATTGGTCTGTAATATGGAAAATCTAACATGGAATGTGAAAAATCCGACATGAGCCATAGAACTCTACACAATACTCCACCTTTCTCCCATACTTGTTGGAAAACGATGACATCGACAAAGTTGGGAGAAGACATGAACATGTGGAGAAACAAAAATCCACATAAGCCGATCTCATATTTTTTCGACTTTTCTTCTCATTTTTTCGATTATTTCTTCCTCTTTTTTTTAGTCGTCTCCTTTTTTTCCCGCGTATTTTTTTTGTACGCGACTTTTTCAAAATAAATCCCCCTTTTTTGAAACATGGCCTGAAATCATGCCGCTTTCCCCTTTTTAAGCAACCACAACTCAAATAGTGGCTTATTTTCTTTGTGCCCCTTCCCAATTTTTACCCCTTCAAACCGGTTAAAAGGTATGGGTTGTACAGAATTTTGAATAAAAAATTTGACACATCCCAACCAATAGGGTAATTGGGTCCAAACTATTGTTGCAAAGAGTCGTCCCCTTTCTTTAATTTAGGGTTCCCAATCGGGGAACCCCTTACGAAAGACCCTAGATCTGGAGAACGCCACCGTCGGGACATATATATGTCGTTGCTGCCTGGACACTGCAGCCACATGGAGAAAGGGAGGAGGCGATGCGGAGAATGAGAGGCGGCGGCGCTGGAGCATCACGCAGATAGGGTTCACGAGAACCCATCGCCTAGGTGGGGCTTACTTCTTCCAAGGTTTGCGCTGATGTGGGGTTTCTCGTGATGGGTCATCGACCTCTTCCACCTGGTGCCCTTGTGCAAGTGCTGCTTCGCCTGAAGGTGATGCACATGATGCGATCTGGAGGCTACTATGCACACGGTGGGTCTGCAATGTCGCAACAAGGAGAAGGCTGGAGATCTATTTCTTCAAGCGTAAGAGGAAGTCGCTTGGAGATGTGGGTTGTGCCGCATGTGCTCTTGACTAGGGTTCCGATCTCCTTGTGTTGCTTGCACGTGGAGATCCTTAACGACATGGCTTGAAGATGATGTTGCGCATCGGCTTTAGACACTAGGAAATTCTTTGAGGACCATGGAGAATTAGGGTTCCTGCAGAAACCCTAGAATTGAATCAAACTGCCGAATTGTGTTGTCGATGATGCCTGATAATTAGGGGGCGTTCGTTTGGGGGGTTACCCCCCACTTTGAGGGGGTTACCCTCCAAAACCCATATCTCTAACCTTCAAGTGGGGCTCACTCTCTCTCCATCAAAAAAATAATATTATACCATCATATCATCTAAAAATTATAAAATGTTCAACTTCTACTCACTATTCCAAACTTCAATACAATCACATCACAACAACTGCCCACTTTTTCAAAA
This sequence comes from Ottelia alismoides, assembly GCA_037367405.1. Classification (NCBI taxonomy): domain Eukaryota; kingdom Viridiplantae; phylum Streptophyta; class Magnoliopsida; order Alismatales; family Hydrocharitaceae; genus Ottelia; species Ottelia alismoides. The sequence goes on from JAZKJV010003759.1 coordinate 68,810, forward strand.
TTCAATACAATCATGTCATAATAACTACCCACTTTTTCAAAATTCAATACAATCACATCACACAAACCCTCCCAACTCTAAACCCACCAACCAAGCACCAAAACACAAAAATGGGTTATCCTCCCCCAGATAACCCACGAACCAAACACACTTTTAGGGTTTCATGAGACCCTAAAAACTGAATTTGAAACTTGATCACGAATGTATAATGAATAATCTTCAAGAACAAGCAAGAACTGAATCTTCTATATCAATTGAACATCGAATAAATCAAGAACATAAAATCCTCGAGAATCGAACCCACTCTGATACCGTATTAGAAAACGATAATGCGGAAGTGTAATCAGAGATAAAGAATAAGAATAATGAAGAACACCATGATTTTTACGTGGAGCCCTACTCTGTGAGGAGCGGGATGAAACCACAGGAGAACGTCTCAAAGGGTTGATATTTTCATTAACTTTTCTTATCTGGTACAATCGGTGTGGGGCTTCTTATATAGCCCCCATTGAGTCCCCACGTCCCACAAATAGTAGATGTGGGACTAAATCACTGGATGCGATAATTGGACCATGTCTCTACATGTGATGCCTATGCTCCAACAAAATTTAACAATATCGTTGACAGTTAATAATCAGTGACCTATTGCTTAGCTTGTAGTTGAAAAAAATAGACGTGTCTGCAGCTATAGCCTAAACATCATTGCTTATTGTTACAAAGACTCAGTCTAACATTTCGGAAAAAGTTTGCTGTTAGAAGTCACTATTTATGAACTTCAAAATTTCCTTCCATAATAGTATGGCTGTAATTAACTGTTACAAAACTGGTGTGGCCATCACATTTCAAAGCCAATATAAGTAGCATCTTTACAAATTATTTCCAGTTGAGAGGAGAAAGCTTACGTGCATTCAGGTGTATGACTCTTTTAGCCTTCTAATTCTAATGTTATTTTGATGGAGGAAAGTAAGCAAATGTATCTCTAATGTTTTTCTTTAAGCTGTTCGAGTTTCCTAAGAAAATGGACAATATTGAAAAAGGAAACAGGGAACAAATTTTTAAAAGTAATTTCCTTCCGAAATCACTTGTCTTGTAATGGTTTCGTAAGTTAGATCTAGGGTGGGGTTAGAGTTGATCCATAATTTTATTGTATACATTACAGGCATAGGGATGTCTCATTTCTTATCCCTTTTTTGAGTTGGGGGAAGGGGGGGGGGGTGTTGTCTTTTTGCATTAGTTCATTTGAAATATTTGGCATGTGTTAGTTTTTTTACCGTCTGTGTTTTGTTTATTCATTGCTATTGCATAATAATCATTCATTTCTCATGTCTGACAGTGATATTTTCTGATGTAGTCCATGCTTGTTTTTTTCCACCCTATCAAATTCGGGATTACATTCACGTTTGGGAACCTGCTTGCTCTGGGAAGGTATACACTTGTTTAACTTGAAGGGAGCTACTTTCAGAGTGATGCATGGGATATTGGTATTAATATAGCATTCATCTTTACATGGTTTATGTTAGAAACACTTTTTCTATTATTGTAGCCCATAGGGGCATTTATGTATTTTCAGCTTTTCTGTACTCTATAGGATTTAGCCCTTAGTCCTATATAAGGACTCCTAGACGTCTGGAATAAACAAGTCATTGGGTTTTCTTTTCTTTTCTCAACATGGTATTAGAGCATCAGTCCTAGATCGGTGTTCTGACCTAACTCCTACCGCCACTTGAAGCCCTAATCTCGTGCAAACCCTTGCACGTGACTTCGCCTGCTGTCAGGCTCTCTCCACAGATCTCCAACGCCACAACTATGTGTTTCTCGGCGAGACGTGACCCTCCCGGCGCCTCTTCAAAGTACGGTGGTCCTCCGGCAAGCCTTGAGCGGTTCCACCACGCTCCAGCGGGCCTTCCGCGCGCCTCCAACGTCGATGTTGGATCCCGCAAGGCCATCGGGGGTCCTCCCAATGTTGCTCCTAGGCACAACTTTAGCCCTAGAACAGACCTAGCGGTGCCTCCAGGCACCAACAAGCCTTCTGCTCGCCTCCGTGCCACCACTAGGTACTGCTAAGGCTTCCAGGCTATCCTAGCATCGCCCCTAAGCGTTGCCTTAGCTCCAACGTTGCCCCTAGGTGCTGCCTCTACCTCATCGATTCCCTAACGGCGTCGCCAGGCACCAGCGGGCCTTCTCCTGGCCCCCAACGCAGTTGTTGGCCCTCCAAGTGCCGCATCTACGCGCCGCCTCGACTCTTGTGGGCCCCTGGCGATGACCGGCCATATGGTGATTCTTTGATCTGTGATCAGATCTTAGTGATGCGTGTTTAAATATGAAAAGTCTTACCATACTTCTTTCTGTCTTGATCCTTTTTCTTGACCTAGAGATCCACCATGGCGACAACGAAGACCAAGCCCACGCACCCTACTTCTTCTTTGATGGTATATGGCACAACTATTAAATTGAAGGGTCAGAAAACTATGTATGTGGTCTCGTTCCTTCAAGGTGTTCATCGGTGGACAATGTAAAGGCTCTATTCTGACAAAGTTCCCGCCTGCAGAGACGGATGCGGCCTATGAAATCTAGTTTGTTGACAACTGTCAGGTTATCACTTGGTTGACCAATAGCGTCGATCCAACCATTGCCGCCAATCTCCTATATAGAGACACAACAAAGACCATGTGGGAGAGTCTAGAGAGCACGTATTCTCAGAAGACAACGAAATCTCGCCTATCTGAGATTTATACCAAAATCTGGTCTGCTACTCAAGGAGAATCAAGCCTCCTCGAATACTACAGAATACTTACTAGTCTCTTTGAGGAATTACTCATTTTTCAGCTAGCCCGTTGTGACGAACATGTGGGAGAGCGTGCAGAATGGCAAGTATATAGGTTTATTTCTGGATTGCATCCACGCTATAAGCCTGTCAAAGATCAGTTCCTAATGGCTGCAACTCTACCAACCATTGAAATCATCTTTGGGTGATTACAGGAACTAGACTCTCCAACTGAGACTACTACTACAGAAACAACGACTCATTATACTACTCCCGAATACAGAGGTCGTCCGAATCATCAAGGAGGCCGCACACAAGGACATAATCGTGAGTTTGGATGTGGTCGTGAATCTGGACGAGGCTGTGACATTGGCCGAGGACGTGGGCATGACTCTACCAACGCTCGCTATCCAACATGTGTGCACTGTGGACACTGGAATCATCCTTCATATCGTTGCTGGGCAACTTTTGGTATGCCACCTACTGCTAACAATGCCTATGAAGAGGCACCCTACGAGGAGACAGATACTCATCCTGCTGATGGGGGTACAAACCCTGTTTACTGCTTCTGAATATGCTCGCTTGAGACAACTGCTCAACAACTCAGAAACTGATACTCCTGCTTCCACTGCAAGTCTTGCTACTACTTCAGGTACTGTGGCAAATTCTGTTTCCACTTCCAAAAATGCATGGATAATTGACCCTGGTGCGTCTACTCATCTAATCGGGGATGCAAGTCTTCTTACTTCATCACAACCAAGCATGTCATCCACTTGTACTCGGTGTTCGAAGGATATGGATGATGTGAACCACTTCCTTTTGTGTGCGAGATATGTGGAGGTTTGGGCGAACTTTGACAACACACCGATTGCGGTCAATTATGCTGCGAGCTTTTGGGAATCAATTGGTTCTCATTTGGGGGTATTGAGAATGAGATATTTGGCATTATTGCTATTGTATGGGCATTATGGTTGGTTAGGAATTGGGTGATGTTTCGTAGTAAGTGTTTTTATAGTAAAAATGTGATTGCTCATGCGAAGGTGTTAACCAAGAGGGGAAACATGTAATTATTCTGGGCTATTCGTAGCCTTGTGCTTGGAATCTTATGAATTAATGGTGAAGTTTTTGGATGCACACCTACACGATGGACGCCCTTTTTTTCTTTTGAAAATCTTTTTGATTTATAGCATTGAAAACACATTTGATTGCTTGTGGGGCGAGCTTGGACCGCCCTATTTTTAGATGTTGCATAAAGTAAACATATCTAAACATCCTGGTAGACACTCCAAAAATTGGGAATTATAGTCTAAGATCTCAATAAGGAATTTATCATCAATTGTTGAGGGAATGTGATAATGAGATATGAGCCACGAGTACCGCATCTTTCCAAGAGAATGAGAAAGGGATAAAACGAGTCATGATGACATCAGGTATGTGTCATGCACACGTTCTACAACACCATTACCTGTGATTTATGTATTTATGAGGTCTGAAGAACAATCCGTTAAGAGAACAATCCCTAAAAAGATAAAAATTCCACAGCTAGGTAGAGCAAAATTCTCGAGCATTATCGAATTGAACAATATTGATAGTGGCATCAATATGCTATTATTTCATTAATGAGTTAGATAATTCTCGAGTAGACATCTAACTTATTCTTCACAAGAAGTAGCTTAAAAGGCAACTAAAATCATCCACGATCACATTGTAGTAGTGGAAACTAAGATGATTGCATGTTTGACGAGGCCTCTAGACATTCATATAAACTAGAGTTAGTGATCCCATGGAATAACGTATGCGATTAAGAGTAGGAAATGAACTTCGATAATGCTTCCCAAGCTATCAAGCTTTACACTCCAATCTATTAGTGAGTCAATTAAGGTAGAAGGCACCAAAGTTGCAGATGGACAAATGATCCGGTTGGTGATGGACAAATGACCTAGTTGCTGATGCCGTGAAGAAGTTGAAGCAATAAAAGATCGAAAAACGTAGCAGAGACATCAAGTGGGGATTGAAGAAGATATTGTTCGTGTCTTCACGATCCAGTCAATCATCATCCTTGTCATAATATCCTTAAAAACCAACTACACATTGTCAAACGTGATTATACAACGTGTGTCCTTACAAATCTCCTGATAGAAAGTAGGCTAATAGGAAAATTTAGAATCAACAACAAATTAGATAATTGCTTCCTATTCTACCATTGGTGATAGCCAACCATCAATGACATGAAGAATCCTACTCGAGGGATACATCCAACCATGCCAAATTGCTTCCTTTCTCCAGAAAGGTGACATGAATCACCATAGTCTATCATTCAGTCGAAGTCAATAGAATGGGCAATTATAGAAGCATATATGGTGACTACAACCGTCATATTATGTGGCATGTCGGTGATATTTGAGCGAAATGTTTGAATATCTCGTCGAAATCAGTATGAGAGAGAGGATCCCAATGCCCCCTTCAGTAGTTGATCACGCACTATTAGGGTTGCCATGCTTGGTCCAACACATGTCCTTGATGTGGCCTGTCAGTATGCCACAGAATGTACATTGGGCTTTACCTTTATTGGTAGAGCCAATGAGATCAGTGTGAGTAATGAGACCAGTCTGAGTTTTCTAACCAATTTGAGTGATAGGAGCGATCTAAGTAATAAAAGAAGATGTAACTTCCATGGTCTTCTGATTGACATTAGCAAGATCCATGACCATCGGGCACAGATAGTCTCTTCTATCCTGATGATCTGACCAAAAAAATGACTTTTCATGTCGTGTTTATTGCTGCAATGTTACCTCGAACTTTGAACTTTCGTCTCCTCCTATTACAAAACCATGCGCCAAATAATTAAAGCAAAAATTAGGGCTACATTATAAATACATAGCATACCACGATTCACGAGATCGAACATAATAGCACTAGGAAGGCACGACAATAGCATGGTCAGTTGTGGGCTAATGGCAGCCAAAGGGCTAGGCAACAATTGCCCTAGGTGAGCTTTCCTCTGCCAGTAAAGTAAGCTCAACTTAGATGGAATGATGCCGGTGTGAAATTCCCCTCATCAACACTCTTTTAGCTATTTACTGGAAAAAGATCTCAGGGGATGGAGAGACACTGAGGGAAGGAGCGGGAGAAGGCTCGCCTACACTAGTGAGCCAAGAAGGGGCAAGGATCTGGGCTGGGACCACCAGAAATGAGGGGAAGGTGTGGAGGGCCACTAAAAATGAGATGGTGAGGGAAGTTTTAGGATGACAGACGGTCACCCATCCCAAGAGAGGATCTCGCTGTTTCATAGCTTTCGTGGCCATCGGGCTGCTACGTGTTCGTCGGCACCACACTGCTTCAACTGTGGTGGTAGTAGCCATCACCGAACGAATTGTATATTTATTCGTTCAAAACCAGCGGATGCTACGTCTACACCAATCACTTCTACAAAAATTTAGCATCATCATGTGGCAAAATCGGTTGATCGCTTGTATGCAGAAGTTGATCGATTGGGCTCTATGGTTTCGAAAGAGAAAAAAATCTATTATGCTAATTGGTATGGTTTTGGATAAAGGCTAGAGTTATGATGTTAAGAATCGGGAGACTAAACAAGCCCTAGGACCTTCATTCCATGGAGATATGGTGCTGCTTAGTATTGGTTTGCCTTGTGTGAGGGGTCTCTCTATGGAAGAGGAGAATGCTCTTGTTGAAAAGGGGACCATGGGAGGGATCAAGTAGAGATCCCTTGTTTCACTAACAAGGAGGTAAATCTGCAAGTCAAAGGAGCGCTCTAGCTGCAAGGAGTCCCAATACTCTCAAGAACAATCGAAGCACTGAATCTCACTGTTGCGAATCGCGGAAGCGAACACGCACAAACACGATCAAACAAGCAAGAACGCAAACACACGAATTTACAAGGTTCACCCGTAACTGGGCTACGTCCTTGGGCGGCGGCGATCGGTTTCACTATGTGGAGAAAGGAATGAATACAGAGGATACTTTAAAACCCTAACCCTAAGGAGTTTATATAGCACTCCCATACAAACGGATCCCTAAAAATAGAAGGATGGTACCCGTCTTGTTGGGGTATGGTACGACAGGGGGATGCATATGCAGTTCTTCAACCTGGGTCAGATGGTTAGGATTCAAGGCATATCAACACTCACCCTTTGGGAGTTCGGGAGGATGGCGATGATCCTATCAGATGGTCAGAGTCTGGGTTCTGATGTGTCAAGTAATGTGGTGCTAATGATTGGAAGTGGTGTTGCACCTTATGCGTATGTTTGCACCTTGGAAGTGGGTCGTGCAAAGTTCAAGATTTTGCCAGAGGTTATCAACCCTCCTCCACCACTACTGGAAGACTCCAATGGTTCAAGTTCTCCCTAAATACTTCGGAGCATGAGAAGTTGGATTCTACGATGCCCGATCTTGTCTCTTTTGCCTGATGAGGCATATGCTTCGTTGCCTCCGGTCAAAAAAAAGGTGCGTTGCCGAAAAGGAAGGCCTCTCTGGTGAACTTCTCATCGTCGTTGGGATCGTAGGAGGTGTTGGTCATCGGCACAGATTCTTCGGGATTTGTTCCTGATTCTTCGGTAGCAATTTTGGAAGGTTTTCGAATTCAAACCTTGATGAAAGATCTTGAACGCAGTCTCCGCCTCTTTTGGAAGCCCCTGCTTTCATGCCTTGGAGCTCTAATCTCGGGCCGATTCAAGCAATAGCTTTCGAAACCCTTTCACGACGCCTTTTTTGCGAAGTGCTGAATATCCAACTCTCGACCTGACCCGATTTGGTCTTTTATTTGAAGCTCCATTTAACACCTTTTGGGTGGCTCTTTATCGGGCGGAGCATGGTCATTCTGCATTCGTGTACCGGCTCCAACTATCTTGACCCAACTCCTCCAGATTTAGGGCCCTTGCCTTTTACGGATCTAGGGTTTATTCCAAGACCGAGCATGACAATAGCGTACGACCATAGCTCGGAGGAACCACCTCCCTCCTTTTCTTCCCTCGACTCGGCTCCTTGAACGGTGGTGGGGGGGGGGTTCGGGCGATCAAAGCCTAGTACGCCTTGAAGAAACAACTCCTATTGTGAACATCACTCAGGCCCATGCTTAGTCAAGCTCCGTGTCTCTAAGCAACACCAGCTGGGGGTAGCTGAATGGTAGAAGAGTAAAAAGATGCATAACAAGGAGGAAGAGAAAACATAGAACTATTCGGTCCTCTTCGACAAGTAATCAGGGTTCTTAAGACCAAGCAAAAGAGCTGCATGAGAGTAAATTCATGACAGTGAACCTTATTGGGGTGGTTCCGACTTCGGGATCAATCGTTGGTAATCAGTGCATGTTCTGACCTGGAATGTGCAGAGGCTGGGTGACTCAGAGAAACACAGAATTGTGGGGAGTCTGATACAGTCATGGTGCTGCGCTACTTTCTTGCTCCAAGTAACAAAACTACAAGGGTGGTCCTTACATCTATGGAACTCCTTGGGTGTTCACCATTTCGTGGATTATAACACTCTTGACGCACTTGGAACAACAAGCAACTCCATCATTGCTTAGGACTCTAGTTTCACTCTAATTTCAGAACTGAAAGGGAGATTTGTGCAATCAGTGCTGCTCAGAAACCATCTTAGCGACTTTTCTCTAATAATATTTTCTGTTTACCTATTTTAGTTGTTGAATGGGAAGAGCTTTGTGTTGTCCTGCGCAATGTTAGAGAAAAAATTCCAAATGGCGCATGGCTAATTGGAGGAGATTTTAATGTGACAATTCTTTTGTCGGATCCACCACGCTTCCGAGACAGGCAAGATCTTTTTCGATTGAATTATTGGAGCTGATTGATGACCTTGAATTAGAAGTGGCGGATGCCATCGATACTCGATTTACTTGGTGAAACTCGGGCGCACGCTCACGGTTAGATCACTTTCTGGGATCTTCTGAACTTTTAGACGCTCTCGTTATGCTTGGTATCATCCAGACCTAGATCTTGGTTAGATCACACTCCTTTGATCTGGGATTCTGGGGAGAGTACGTTGCCTCGTTCTTTTTTTGGTTTGAAAAATCTTGGTTATTGGAGGATACTTTCAAGGGTTTGATGAATTAACACTAGCAGACAGTTGATTGCACGGAATCTGCAGCCTTGCGATTGGTAACGAAACTTTCGTCATTGCGGGGTAGACTATGCTCCTTCAAGAAGGAAGTTTGGGAACGGAGAGGGAAAAGCCGCAAGATGGTGGAAGCAGAGCCAGACGTGCTGAAGTTTGACTATATTGACTAACTACGCTGGAGCTACTGAAGAGAGCAACATGGCAAAAGATAATTACAGGAGAGGACAAGAAGTAGTCAATTGAGTGGCAACAGAGGTTAAGGCAGAGTTGGCTTAAGGAAGGTAATGCTAACACAATTTTTTTCATAGACTGGCCAGTGGAAGAATGATAAATAATCTAATCAAGTCCGTGCTGATAAATGATAATATGTTTGAAGGGGATCGAGAGATGGGGAATGCTCTTGCTGATTACTTTCATACTTACTCTCATAGGGTGGAGACTAGACCTTGGAGATGGACAGGTAGAGGGACTTTTTCTTTAGAGGGTCACCCCCTCTGATATGTAGTGCAACACTTGAAGAGGTGAAGGAAACATTCTGGAGTCTTAAAGCTGATGGTGCTCCTGGCCCGGATGGATTCCTAGTTCTCTTCTATTGAGAATTTTGGGAGCTGGTGGGGTTGGATGTGCTAACTGTGGTGGAGGTGTTTATGAGTGGAAACTCTGGTTTTAATAGATTAAACAAGGTCCGTTTTTCCTGCTTCCAAAGAAGATGTCTTAGAGAGTGGATGATTTCTGCCCATTGCACTCTTCGATGCAATCTATTTAATTGTGGATAAGGTTTTGGCTAACATGTTTAGGATTCTTATGAATGGTATCATTTCTCCAGTGCAATTTGCATTCATTCCTGTGAGGCAAATTGGTGACATCTTGGTAATGACAACAGAAATCATAGCTGAATGGAAAAGAAGGCGTACATGTGGCTTTCTCTGGAAGGTAGACTTTTTTATGGCCTACGATACAGTGGACTGACGTTTCCTCTAGTCTGCCATGGCTAAAAGGGGTTTTCCGGTCTTTTGGATATTCTGTATGAAGAGATGCGTGACAACAACCTCATACTCGATCCTTGTGAATGGACTCCTTGAAGGAGGATTTTTTCCGGCCACAACGTGGGGTGCGTCAAGGTTGTCCTTCAACACCCATGCTTTTTATTATTGCAGCTGATGTGTTAGCTTGTATGATGGACCAAGCTTCTAGGCAGGGCATTACTTCGGATTTCTCTCTGGATGATATCTCTAACCCTTTTTTACAGTATGCAGATGACATGATTTTTATTGAGGGTTTAAGGATGAGACTTTGGGAATGGCTATTGTGCTTAATATTTTTGGCGAGCTTTCTGATCTTTTATCAACAGAGCCAAATCCAGTATGATCCCTTTCAGCCTAACGAAAGAAGATGCCTTGGTTGTGGAGGAGGATCTGTACAACCCATGGTACCCTTCCTATTCGCTATCTTGGTCTCCCCCTAACCAATGTTAGTCTAAGAATCACATATTGGTTACTGGTTATAGAGAAGATTGAGAAAAAACTTACAGGTTGGAAAGTGAGGTTACTTCCTAGAGGTGATCTTCTGGCACTCTTGAAGACCGTCCTTAATGTTATTTCTGTATTCTTCATGTCTTCAAGACTCCTTCCGGTTGGTGTTCGCCGTCGTTTGGAGGTAATCATGCGTAAATTTTTCTGGGGAAAAGTAGACTAGTCAGCCTCTGGAGTTCACTTGGTTGACTGGGCTGCTATCACTTCACCAGTGGCAGAAGGGGGGGTTGGGGTTCATCGCCTGGAAACCATGAATAAAGTGCTTTTGCTCAAGTGTGTAGCAAGGAAGTGGGGCAATGAAGCGAGTCTTTGTTGAAAGCTTATTAAAAAACTTTATGGAGATGCAATCCCCAAACCTTTGTGCACAACATCCACCATCTTACGCTTCGGCCTTCGGGAAGGGAATATGCTCATTATTGCCTCAATTAACTGAACTCTTCCGACCAACACTAGGAGATGGATTTTCTTTTGCTTTCTGACTGGCAATTAGATTGACAATGATCTGCCTGCGACTCGATTTCCACGACTTTTCGCATTGGCGGTCGATAAACGAGCTTTAGTTGCTTATAGTTGGGACAACGGTTCCTAGATGCCTCTTTTCGCTTTCGACCTATCGAACCAGAGGGCAGATGATTTGCTGATTGTGCTTAATTCTATTCGGCATGTGGTTTTTGGATGCAATCATTGGAGTTGGAGGGGTAGGCCTTTCTCCGTCAAGAAGGCCTATAAAGCTTTGGAATCACTTGTAGCCCCTTTGCTTGTTCTATAGTCTATGGTTGCTCTTTTTTTAGGTAGCCTTGACAACCCATATTTATATTTGGTTTCTATGGAGAGGACGAATCTTAACTAGAGATCGTTGCTCCATATTTTTGGCGGGAAGCTATGCAGATGTCTGCTTTGTGACGGGGCGGTTGAAAACATTAGCCACTTTTTCTTAGATTGTTCGAAGATCAAACAAGTGTAGCAAGGATTGGATCTTGTTTGGGTGGACACTTTGAACTTAGAGGCTTTCTGGGATTCACTTTTGCAGCAAGGAATCACCCACCCCTTATGCTTTTTTCCCTTTAGCTACTTTGTGGGCGATTTGACGTACTAGAAATGGGGCGATCTTTGCTACAAATCGTTTTTATCTTGAGAATGCAATTTTTCAAAGACTCTTTTTGAGTAGTGGCCCTGTATCTCTCTTTTGAAGCATTTTATATAAAATATGTACACCATTGAGCGCTTCCTCCTTTTTGGTCTAAAAAAACTGCCCTAGATAGCTAGATGGCGATTGTAGGACTCGAAGGGGACCGATGAGTTGGCTGGTACACGAAGGGGACAATGACACCTATAGTGGGTGGCAATTGTAGAACAAGCCAAGCCCTAGATGATCAAGCGACAACCATATGAATCGTAGGGGATAGACGATGTTGGCAGACACTCATGGGGCATTGATGAAGCAGTAACGATAGCAACCCTAGTGTGCTGTAGGTGCAACATCGATGATGGCTCGATGCTTGGAGGGGTCGATGATGTCGCTGCTTGTGGATGGAGATTGAAAGGGGCTTACGCCTAGAGGGAGGTCAGTTGGGGTTGATTGCTTGGTTACAAAGAGGTTGGGATGGAGTGAGTATGGTCGGTATAAAACACCAGTCTAGGACCACATCTCTAATGTCCCATGTTAAAGAATAATAGAATGATATATCACAAATGAACCTTAGCCTAGCAAATCCTTATTGACTCAATAAAGGCTAGTAAATTCTCATAAACTCATAAAAGGCTAGTAACTTCTTGACTCATAAAAGGCTAGTAAATCAAACCCTAATAAATCCTCATTGACACATAAAAGGCTAGTAAATCCTTTAAAGATGTCTTCTAATTTTTCTCTTTAAAAATGTTTTGCTTCATTTAGTTACTTATAAGAGTGGGCCAACGAGAACACAGATAGATTACTTTGCGTTGAGGAGAAGAGCTCGGTTGTGTTGTAAAGACTGCAAAATAATCCCAGGAGAGAGTTTGACAACCCAACATCGCTTGTTAGTCTTGGATGTACAAATAAAAGGGCTGGTAAAGAAAAGGAGGGTTCCTAAGACCACTAGAACTAGATGGTGGAATCTTCCACTGAAGCAATCGAGCTTTAGGGAGAAGGTTTTAGAAGATTTATCTTGGGATTGTAGTGGAAGTGCAAACGAGATGTGGGTGGCATCTTGTATCCGAAAGGTAGCCAAAGAGATGCTAGACGAGTCAAAAGGAGGAGCCCCAGGTCAAAAGGAGGCTTGGTGATGGAGTGAAGGGATGCAAGAGAAGCTAAAAATTAAAAGAGCATGCTTTAAAGCTATGTCTAAGGATAGAACAGAGGAAATTGTCACAAACTACAAAATAGCAAAGAAGGAAGCAAAGAAGATTGTAAGCGAGGCTAAGTCGAAGCTTATGACGTTTTGTATAAAAATCTCGACTCTAAGGAGGGCCAGAATGATATATTTAGATTGGCCAAAGCAAGAGAAAGAAAGACCAAATATCTTTCTCAAGTGGGATGCATTAAGGACAAGGAAGGTCACGTGCTTGTTACTCAGAAGGATATAGAGACTAGATGGGAGCAATACTTCCATAAACTTTTCATTGGGGAAGGAAATAGAGAGATCACTTTGGGTGATCTAGCTAGTAGTGAAAGTTACTTGAATCGTGCGAGCTATAGACAGATACAAAAAAAGGAAGTAGAGGAGGCTTTGAAGGTTATGAGACCTGGGAAAGGTGTAGGACCGGATGACATCCCTCTAGAAGTATGGAAAGCTTTAGGTGAGCGTGGTTTGACTTGGCTTACGAATCTATTCAATGTTATTTGACGAAGCAAGAAAATACCTGAAGATTGGAGGAGGAGTATCATGGTGCCTCTTTATAAGAATAAAGGAGACATTCAACATTGTTCAAATTAGAGGTATCAAGCTGATGAGTCACACTATGAAAATTTGGGAGCGTGTGATCGAGAGAAGGTTGAGGCAAGTTTCCAACGTCAAAGGAAACCAATTCGGATTCATGCTTGGTCGCTCAACTATTGAAGCCATCCATTTGCTGAGGAGAACAATGGAGATTTATAGAGCTAAAAGGAAGAACCTCCATATGATCTTTATTGATTTGGAGAAGGTTTATGATTCTGTCCCACGAGAGATATTATGGAGAGTTTTGGAGAAGAGACAAGTGCCTGTCCTATACATTAACCTCATAAAGGACATGTATGATAGGGCTTTATCTTGTGTAAGGACCCCGTGGGAAGACTGGCTATTTTGACATCAACATTGATTTACATCAAGGTTCAGCTTTGAGTCCATTTCTTTTTACTTTGATTATAGACGAGTTGACAAGTCACATTCAGGATGAGTTACCTTGGTGTATGTTATTTGCTGATGATATTATGTTGATTGACGAAACTAGAGACGGAGTAAATGAGAAGCTTGAGGTCTGGAGACATGAGTTGGAGAGTAAAGGATTCCGTATTAGTAGGGCTAAGACGGAATATATGGAGTGCACCTTTGATGGAAGCAATGATGAAGGAATTGAGGTGAAGATTGGTGATGATAACATTTGGAAGAGAGATTCTTTTAGATATCTGGGATCTATTTTGCAACATGATGGGGAAATTGATGGAGATGTTACTAATAGAATAAATGCAGATTGGCTAAAGTGGAGAGGAGCCTCTGCTATTCTCTGTGATAAGAAAATTCCTTTAAAAATTAAAGGAAAGTTTTACAAAGCAACCGTGAGACTTGTTATGCTCTATGGATCTGAATGTTGGCTTGTGAACCATAGACATGTGCAGAGAATGGCTGTAGCAGAAATGAAAATGCTAAGGTGGATGTGTGGACACACACACAAAGATCGGATTCAGAATGATGCAAACAGATAGAAAGTTGGTGTTGCTCCGATCGAGGATGAGATGCGAGAAAACCGCTTAAGATGGTTTGGTCATTTGCAAAGAAGATCAGCTGATGCACCAGTTAGGAGATGCGAGTGTTGGGATGTTGAGCCGGCTAAGAGAGGGCGGGGACGGCCCAAGAAGTATTGGAAAGAGACCATACGAAGGGATCTTTGTTTTGTGGATATAAGCCCGGGATTGACCTAAGATAGATCTGAATGGAGGCGAAGAATCCATGTAGCTGACCCTACTTAATTCTGGGAAAAGGCTTTGTTGTTGTGTTGAAAAAATGTTTTGCTTGAAAAGTTGTTCACATGCGCTTGAAGTTGTGCTCAGTTGACTTGTGATGTATCCTGACCCAAATTAGATATGCATGGAGGCAATGATCCATGTAACCGGCCACATGTAGGGGAAAAAAGCTTGGTTGTTATTTGTTGCCATGAACTTATGAATTGCGTATATACACACCAGAGAGCTCAAAGATGGCATAGTATGGTTTAAATATGTAAAAATTAGAATCTTTGATTGCACATTTATTGTGTCCACCTCCCAAAGTCTTTGTCAAATTTGGTCCTGAAGCACGATTCAAATGGCACTCTTCCATCAGCAATCTAACTTGCCAAGTAACTATTTGACAATGCTAACTTTGAGGGGCTTTTGCAGATCAACCAAAATCACTGGAGACAAAAAACATAGACCCTTCTGACAGGCAACTGTTTGGTATCCGAATCCAAGCATATCAAGTGACATGTTTGGCACAAGACCCTCCAGTTGTAGCAGCCCCAAAAGATATCAAGTATTCAAATGAAGAGAAAAAAATGGAGTTCGAGAACAGGTTGAAATAACACCTTGCAACCACCACATGTGTATAAAATGCAAAAACACGCATGCAGGGAATCACTCTTCTGAAGCACCTTGAGTTGCGCAATCATATCCTGAACTCATATCGTCTGTAGGAAGTATACAATTCTATGGATCACAATAGATATGCCCTTGGAAGTATGAGAATCCTTGACCATTATGGAGTTCCCTTCTTTTTCAAAGAATAAAAGATACTATTATATAGAAGAATCATATGTATTAAACTAACTCTATGTATTTGGTGCAGGCAGTAGCTCATGATGGAAAGACTAGGAGAGTATTTAGGCCTTTTGTTCTTGCATTGAATTCAGTAATCTGCTACTACAGTGGGGGACTACTAAAATTGAAGTCATTTTTTTATTTCTAAAAAGAAGTCCAACATTATTATAGCGTAAAATGGTAAGTTTACAGCAAACTACCCAAAAGGTGTTGCATATGCACGTAATACAGGTGCAAAATGAAAAGAAATATTACTCGTAACAGTAAGTGAAATAACGTCAACATCTATACATTATACTAAAGTCAGGTCCTTCTCAGCTTCTCCCCTCCTTACACGTGGTGTAGCCTCCCATCATCCTTTCCAGTGGAGAGAACCCTTCTTTCCTTAACTATTCTCTTCTTACGCATGCCTATTCGAGAGACCTCCCATTTTTTCCATCCTAGATCGCCCCCACTCCCATTTCCTTAATTGTTTTCCACTCTTCTTACATGTGTCTATACCTTCATATTTCTTTCCTTCCAATCACGTGGCCCACATATAGTTATCCTTCTTTCAATAAAATAAAATAAACATATGAGCAGCTTTTTCTACAAAATATACAAAAGCTTATCTGCCTTTCTCCTTTTCCCTTTATCCCATATGGCAGTTGCGTTTTACAACATCTGGATATCATACGCAAAATTCTTTTCATGTAACTATTCATGTTAAAAACCTAATGTATCTGCTCTCAGTTTTCCTGCTTAGTAATACGATAATTACTGGTGCAAATTCAATCACCTTTTCCTTATTGTCATAATGTAGATGTACTATGATCATAAATAGTAGATGGTCACTTGTAGTGTATAACTATAACATGGTATCTTTTAGCTATAGTAACAATATGTTTAAACATAATTACCGTTTTTAAGAACATATGTCTCTGATTCTCTGAAGGACACTTTGTGTCTTATTAATAGGTTTTCTTTATATTAATAATAATAATCTGAATTACTGATGTTTTCAGGTCCGGTGACGACAATGTCTAAGAAAGTAGTAATATAAGGAATCGTTCGGTAAACTTTATCGTTATATTGCGGTCAATTGTTGTTTATATTGGCGTATGAACCTAGACTTTCAAGGAATAGAATTATTAATTATCAAATTCCTTTTTTTGGCATTTATCAAATAATTACATGGTTTAATTGCAAACATAATGAATAATAAAAATCTCTTAAGCTTTAATTTATTGCGAAAAATTTTCTCTGTATACGGAAAATGGCAAGTCAAGTTTGGATTTTCTATTTCTGAAACTGTATATATCATGCCATGGAAACAACGTGTAGATAAAACAAATAAATAAAAATTGATTACAAAAAACAAATATATATAAAATAAAATACCATACAACAATATTCTTATAGATGGAAATATATATCTAGGATATAACTATAGTAAATTATTATAGACCAAAAGGAATCTCTTATTTATTTTTTAGTTGTTCAAGGTTATGATGATTACACCGTACTTTAAGGAATTAATAACACGAGTATTGTGAAAAAATAGTGTTTATGGTCCTCCTTGTTTTATACTGAATATAGGCCACTTTTTAGTTCCATTCAGGTATATTACCTTTGTAATCCTCATAAACACTTTTTGACCCTTTCTCGATGGTTTTATTTATCTGACACATCTCCCTTTCCCATTTTTTTAAATTTTATAACTTTCTTACTCTTTTTATAATAATATCCATTGTAAGTTGCCATTACAAATTTAAAATTTATACCTAATAATAACATAAAAGGATATGACATTTCATTATGATTATATGCACACTTTACATTTCACAAGTCTAAAGCGTTTCTTTAAACTAACCTATTACAATGATCATAATAGAATTACAAAAACTTATATATTAGCCTGATAATTAAATAATGATAAATATAATAGATTAATTCGATACATACTCCGTTAAAACCATGCTCTTCAAAACTGCCGTGAAGTGCGGGTATAAACACTAGTTATATAGTAAAGGGAAAAAATATATCTTGGCCAAGAGAATACTAAGATGTTCTGCAATACCTAGACACCTGGTTATATCATTGTGTCACTTTTTTGGGATGGGATACATGGATTCGCTGAGAAATAAACAGCTCAATCTTGGTGGTAGGTGGGACATGTGCCTCTAGATTAGTCACCATAGGCTTAGGTGGTCATTTAGGCCACAAGTGCATGGTGTCTGGCTATTACGAACACCTAAACCACTTTATATGACATTGATTTGCATCTAAAATAGAAAATCTTAGTTTTTTTAGAAAAATCTTGGTTTAGTGGACTGATTCCCATTTATCGAACATTTTAAGAAAAATCTAAGTTCTTTAATGTTTCTTGGTGATCAAATGCATATGTAGTCATTTTTCTTGGTAAACTGGTAAGCCACTCTTTATCTCTATGCGTTTGGATAGATGGTTATATTGAGGAGGATAACCATCACAAAAAGGGTTATCTTGTGGATAATCCGTTTGTGTGTTTTGGTGTTTGGATGGAGTGTTTATTGTTGAGAGGGTATATTGCGATGTGATTTTCTTGAAGTTCGGAAAACTGATTATTGAGTATTTTGTAATTTTTAGATGACAAGATGATATACTATAATTTTTTGTTAGAATGGATAAAGGAAATGGTAAATGAGAGGGTGGTTTTCTGGTGGGTCCCACAAGAGAGGGAATGAAATATGTTGATGGGAAAACCAAAATCCCCCCTGGTAACCCCCTAGCCGAATGCCTCCTAAGGTGGTGCCTAGATGGAGACTTATCTTATAGAGGATAATCCTCCAAAAAAGGGGTTATCCGGTGGATAACCCTTTTGTATATTTTGGTGTTTGGATTTAGGGTTTGTTGTGATGTGTTTTATTGAAGTTTGGAAAAATAATTAGATGTTGATTATTTTATAATTTTTAGATGACATGATGTTATATTATAATATTTTTCTATTGAAATGGAAGAAAGCGAAATGTGTAATTGGATGTATTGAATGAGAGAGAGTGGTTGTTTGGCGGGTCTCACAAAGAGGGAATAAAATATGACTGGTGGGGCCCACCGGGGTGGAAATGAGAGATGTGATGGAAAGCCTTGGGGAACCCAAACAAACGGCCCCCGTGGCTTTGTCTACATCTCCAATTATTTAATATGCATGTGCTTTTGGTGTTTGTGCGGGGGGAGGGTGGGGGGGAATGGTGCTTAAGTGGACTGCTTCTGATGGTCTAGACCAAAATCTTAGGTATGGATTGATAGATTGAATTGCGTATTTGTTCTCACTATTGCCCCAA
This sequence comes from Ottelia alismoides, assembly GCA_037367405.1. Taxonomy (NCBI): domain Eukaryota; kingdom Viridiplantae; phylum Streptophyta; class Magnoliopsida; order Alismatales; family Hydrocharitaceae; genus Ottelia; species Ottelia alismoides. The sequence goes on from JAZKJV010003759.1 coordinate 87,467, forward strand.
ACTGGGTTGACCATTTCTACCAAACAACTGATGCTGAAATAACAAGAACGATCAGCTGAATCAATCTGTCTGGTTCATTCCAGAAAGCTTTGGTTTGGGTCCATATGATTTCAGTTATTTTCTTGTTTCTTGTGTGGGATATCTGTAATTTATAATATGCAGTTTCAGTTTCTAACTTGGTGTGTTTTATGCGACAGCACAGCCTTCCTTATAGGCCCAAAGAGGCAAGTGGTAATGATGCTTGATCCTGTCCGCATATATGCGACAGCAGTCTACATTGCAAGTATCATTATTGCACTCTTTTGTGCACTTTATGTAAGCCTAATTTTTAGTTTTCAAGTGTATTTCCTAGTGTCTCCTTAGTGTTATTCCCTAATAATATGTTCTAACCAACATGATTGCATGGACCAGGTTCACAACAAACTATTAACGCTTCTGGCCATTATCCTAGAGTTTGGGGCTCTTATTTGGTAAGTTCTCTTGATTTATTCACATGAATTCTTTCCTATGATCATTTATTTGGTTATAACTGCGTGATGTGTGAAACAAAACCAAGACTGAGATGCTTATTTATCCATTGTCTTGCCTTCTCGAGGCTAATAATTACGATACTTGATTAAACATCAATCAATGTAGACAATTAAACTATTGGAAGTAGGCGAAGTCTTAACGTGGAAAACCCTCCAATATAGACGGAAAAAGTATGGTTTGTCAAAAATCCCGAAATCTCAGGGAAGGAGAGGAGTTTTATCTTCACTATCACAAAAAAATGGAGGGGGGATGAGTTATACATATAGATAAAAGGCGTTGATGAAGCCTCACCCGCGACACATTGCTGCAGCCCATTAATGTCAAAAACTTACTGTTCATTTGAAGACTCCTGATTTTGGGACTAATGCAGAAGATATTGAATGTCAGAAGGTCCAGTTTTCTCCTCTTATTTTCTTTCTTCTGTAGGTGTGGAATATTCTAAAGTATTCTAAAGTAGTGCGTTCTACTATGTTGTATGAGACATCTATAAAAAGGGCCTTTCGCCATGTATGAAACAAAACATATATTGAAATATCTCAAAAGAAATCTTATTTCCCATTAATCTCTCACATAATCTCTCTCTCTCTCCATCTCTCTCACCGCTACCACTCTATCTCTCTCTCTCTCTCTCCCCTTCATCTCTCTTTATTTCAACCTCATCCGTTCTCTTTCTCTTACCTTCTATCTTTCCCTTTCTACTCCAACTCCCGTCTTCCTCCTTTTCTTCCCTACACCACTATAAGCCAACTCCACCATCACCCCTCTTTCCTTCTCCTACGTCGGATTCCACCATCATAACCAAGCTCCACCATCACCCCTTCTCTTTTCTCTTACATTGGCTTTCATCGCCACCATTGCGTCGCTTAACCACGCCTCATGAAATCGATCCTCACTATCATCCCATAGTTTAACACTCCTCCACTTGTGTTGCTTTTTGCACCAGCCCTCCCTCCCAACCAAACTAACTACCACTCCTCGCTGGCTGCCAATGTTGTTTGCTCCAATAATTAAGTGCAATAACCTATTGTTTTCCACCTCGAAAGTGCTTGTTAGTGTTAGACAACACAAGTCGAAAGCAAACACTTTTTCCTCACATGTACTGGAAAATTCTCAATTTTATTATTGCCATTTAATCCTTCATTAAATATATCATCTTTCTCTCAGAATCAATTTAGTTGCATGACACTTGTATTATTTGCACTTACCCCGTTTACTTTAGTCGATTTCATATCATATATTATGTTCAACTTAGTTCACAACTTTTTTTAAACCCTACTTCATAGCATTTGCATTGGTGGAGCTTGAGATGCGTGAACACTCCAGAGGATATGATCATCTATTTTTCACATGGCGTTGGCCTGCTGCTATGGGATGATTAGGAGTTTGATGACTTTCCCTTGGTTAGATCATACCAACCTTGCAACTTATAAGCTTTATGATTGTGTATGTTATGGTATGAGGTTACACATAATGCTACACCTAGGTTAGGATAGCTATAGGGCTTGGTTTCCACTATTTCCGATACATGTTTGGTTCTTAGTAAACGTTAAAATTGAAAAGGCGAAATGAGTGAGGGGAGACCACACAGGAGATTAGGGTTGGGCCATCCTTCGGGGGCGTGGCTGGGGGCATCGTGGCGGCTCCTGGGCCCGGAGCGAGCGAGCGGCAATGTGTAGATGACGTGAGGTGATTTTTCCCCTCCGACTCTCTCGTGATGCTCGGCTATGAGGGTTTTCTCGAAGGGGAGGAGCCATGATTGAACGAGAGAGGGCCTCAAAATGGGGGAGGGGGTTGGTTGGGGGTGAGTGGGAGTTCTTCACACACCATCGTGTGCATTCAAGGAACGTGGTGAGGTGATACCCATGTGGTGTCTTTAGACGGCTCGCTGCTGAGATGTCGCTCGTTGCTTCGGTTGTGGGGGTTTGGACCACTGGAGAAACTCCTTCTACCATCAACGACGATAAAGAGGAGGGCTTGCTGGAGCGTCAGAGGCTACGGAGAAGGCCAAGGGGCCTACAGTACGAGACCTCCTGCACATGCGGGGGCTTCGGGTGTTGTTGGTTCTAGAGCTGTTGGGGCATTGAGTCAAGTTGATACCTTGATTGTTGTTGGTTCGGGAGCTGTTGATGCATCGAGAGATGCTTCGGCAGCTACTTGTACTTCGAGAGTTGCTTCTAAAGCAGGTGGAGCTTCAAGAGCTGCTTGGAGACCTGGTGTACCTGTTGGAAGGTCGAGAGCTGGTGGTGCTTCGGGAGATGCAGAGAAGGGCATGGGGACTTCAAGGGCTTATGTTGCTGCTGGTCCTGTAAGAGTGGACACGAGGAGCCTTACTGTTGGTGCGGAGGAGGGGGGCGATAATGGGTAGGAAGGGTTTTGTTGAGAAGGGGAAGGGGCCTGCTTCTGGAGCGAGGTGTGTGGAGGGAAGATTCTTGCCGCTAGAGTTGGAGTTGTTGTGAAGGGGAAGGGGGAGGGGCTTGGTGGAGTTACTAGTGCGGGAAAGGTGATGGTTGGACTGGGAAGCCATGTGATGGGGGTTGTGTGTTCGCAGACTGTCGTTGATCGTGTGACGAGGGATATGGGAACCTTATTCTTCGTGGATGTCGTCCGGGCCCCGGGGGGCTCCCTTAAAGCAAAGTAAGGTGCATGCAGTGGGGGAGAAGGCTCCTATTTGGAGTGTTTAACTCGAGTGAGCATGCCCTTGAGGTGGCACGCGCTACAGTTCGAGAGGGGTTAGGGGGAAACTCTAGTGGGGATGTGGTACGACTGTTGGAGGGAGGCATCAGCATGAGAGGGTTGTTGGGTGATGACCAAGAGCGACTTCTTAGATGTAGGGGTTCGGAGGCCTCGGTTCTACGGCAGTGGAGGGAGCCTCGCTTTAGTGATGGGGGCCAGCTGGTCGGTAAACATTTTGTTGCTCCTTTTCGGGGGTGCCGATCCTATCTAGGGATATGGGGCCCTTGAGTTGGGCACTCCTGGACCTTGCAGAGGTAAAGATACTCTCGGGTGGTTGCACACTTGAGGCGAATGTGGATGCTATGGTGCTTGAGATTGCGGGGCCACATTCGGGGTACTCAAGGCTCCGGCGACACTTGTTAATAGGGAAGAATACCTTATGGATCTCTGTAGATGTGATGGATCATCCACCACTACCGGAGCTCCTGGAGGAGGAGCTTGAGCTGGTGGCTGTTGGTTCCTCGATAGAGGAAAATACCGAGGGAGTTGAGGTGGTGATTACGGAGGGGCTAGATGCAAAAATGATGCTCACTTCAGATTCCATGTTCCATCAGAAGATGCTGAACTAGGGGATGATTGCCTTTGCACCGAACCTCCCCTCCTCGCTGGTCCCGTCGGTGTAGGCACCACTGGAGGTGTCTGCGAAGTTCTAGGTCAGCACGACCTTGGTTACTTTCATCAACCGTTGGTCAGACCATGCCTTGGTCCTTAGTCCCCCGCCCATGGCATATATCTTGGATCCGGAGACTCTCCTACCTATGTCATTCCGGAGGGTGGACTATAGCCATCTTTCTTGGTTGGAGCTAATTGGACCAACCTTTTGGACTGGGGATGCAGATATTGTTGGGGCAGTCCTACGATTGGCGGCGTCCGTGCACGGGGGCGGGCCCACACCCATGCTCAAGGCTGACATAGATCCAGGTTAGCAGGACCTCGATTACTTTCACCAACCGATGGGCAGATCGGACCTTGGTCCTTAACCCCTCGCCCATGGCATATATCTTAGATCTAGAGACCCTCCTACTTATGTCGTTCGGGAGAGTGGACTGTAGCCATCTTTCGTGGTTGGAGCTGATTGAACCAGCTCGCTGGACTGGGGATGTGGATATTGTTGGGGGCAACCCCACAATTGGTGTGGCGTCCGTGCACAGGGGCGGGCCCGCACCCATGCTCAAGGCCAACACTGTGCATTGAAGAGAGTGATGACTTGAACTTCTAAGTCCGCAAGAGACCTAGGTCAGGGCTAGTTGGGGAGTCTACCTCATCTAAGGAGTTGGTTGTTGTGCATCTGCCTCACAATGTGTTGCCGATGGATGTTATCGCGAGATATGCGAGTGTGGTCGACAAGGAGGGGAAGAAAATGGTTGCGTAATGAAGATCGTCTCATGAAATGTAAGGGGTCTGGGTGACCCTGAGAAGCGGTGCGCGATCGAAAGAATGGTATTGGAGTGGCACACTGATGTTCTCTTCTTCCAAGAAATGAAGATACATGATTGGTCGAGACAGGTCTAGTCTTCAGTTGGGGGCTCATCTTTTGGAGTTTAGGGCCTTACCATCTGTGGGTAGTGCAGGTGGTTTGCTGGTGGCATGGAGTCGTGATCTCTTTGACTGGAATTCCGAGCTCCTGGGAAGCCATGCTATCTCTGTACTTCTTAGGATAAGGAGCTCGGGGATGTGTACGGTTTTATCCTATGTGTATGGGTCCAATGATTCGGGGGTTCGTCACCAAATTTAGGCAGATTTGTAGGCCGCTAGAATCTTCTATCCTTCTAAGGCCTAGCTTGTTGGGGGTTAATTCAACGTCATGATTTTCGCTGCAGACTGTCTTCTCCTACGGGGTGACCAGGATGTTGGATCTCAGGATTTTCCGGAGGTGGTGAGTAACTTCCAATTGGACATTCTGGATACTGCTAACCGTCGATATACGTGGTGTAGTTCCCGATCTAGATCCAGAATTGACTGGTTCCTTGGGTCGATGGATCTCATGTCTTTTTTCCCTTTGGTTGGTGTCTCCGCCTTACCTTGTTCGAGATCGGACAACACCCCGATCTTGTGGACTTCAGGGGAGAGTTCTGTCCCTTGCGCTTTCTTTCGGTTTGAGAAGTCTTTTCTTCTTGAGGATAGGTTCAGGGAGTTGGTGGATAACTTCTTGGGTTTTGTGGTGGTGGACGGGACAACTATCGTCTATTTATTCTGTAAGCTGGTGGAACTGAGGAAGAAGTTATGTGATTATAAGCTGGTGGATGTGATGGCTACCGCCTGTTTATTGCGTATGTTTATTCGCAAATCTTTTATCTATAAAATAATAATATTAATATCAATGATCAAGTTAATGCCCACATTTTGACTACTAGTATAGATTCACTAAATATTTTATTACGATCTTAGCTTTTTTCTACCTCATTTATGTAATTTGTTTGCATGTCTCTTGGCTTTGCCAATTTCTTCACTACAATTTAAAGAGCCGATAAGAGCTCTGTGTGAGTGTTGAGGTTGTACTTGTAGTGGTACCTTGGTTTAAGACAATACAATGAAAAAATAAATTCAAAAATTAGTATAAATAATGAAGCTAAAAATTAAGTTTTACAATGTAACATATGACATAGATACCATCCTAATAAGGGGGATGGGATAACATTTTTGTCTAGTGTTCATTTTTTTTTCGAGAAGTATTATCTAGTGTTCATCGATGACGTCAAATCAGACTTGATACACATTTTCTATGTTCCGTTTCACCATTTCCCTCATCATCCGTATTGCCTCATATATCACCCATATGATCATTTTTTTATCATCATATATTGTCCTTAGAGTCGTCACAACTGGTTCCACGATCTTGATTGCTCGGACGACATCATTCTTTTCTGTGAAGCAAGAGCCAAAGGAAACTCCATTTGTTCAACTTTAAATATTTACAAACAGAAAACCAATTCAGATTCATGCTAGATTGCTCAACTATTGAACTATCCACTTGTTGAGTACAATGGAGATTTATAGAGCTAAAAGGAAGAGCCTCCATTTGTTTATTTATTGATTTGGAGTAGGCTTATGGCTCAGTTCCATGAAAGATATTGTAGAGAGTTTTGGAGAAGAGTCAAGTACTTGTTATATACATTAACCTTATAAAGGATCAAACTTTTAAAAGTCGGTCGACTGGTCGGTTTGATAGTCGGCCATTACTCGGTCAACCCAACTAATCGAGCTGACTAGTCAGCCTAGTCGGTCGACTAATCGTCCGACTTTTACATAAAGTTTTTTTATTTTTTATTTATTTGTTTTTTTAAAAGCAAACTTATACTAGTATGCTTAATGTTATATTTAAAGTCAATTACTTCTTTTGTTTCATTGTGATAGTATAGAAAATGTACAAATATAAGAATATATATATATATACACAAAATAATTTATATATTTAAAATAATTAAAAAAAATTCAAAACCGATTAATGACCGACTAAATTCGATTAGTCGCCTGATTGCTGATTAATCCTTAGTCAGTGACCTTGCCGATCGAGTACCGACTACCGCTTTTTGCAATCTTGTAAAGGATATGTACAAGGTTCAGAAAGTCAATATGTGGTATTCGTTCAATCAAGCAGTCTGAAGCGAGTAAGCGGGCATGCCGAAGTATAAGCGAAGTATGCAATTTCTATTATTTTAATTAAAATGATTAGCAATATAATAGTAAATTCAAACATTAGATATTTATGTTTAAAAAAATATAACATAGAAGATATATGAAGTTAAGACTTATTTGAACAATGTGATTTCAACCAAAGCATTTCCAAAAATCATCCATCTAGATAAAAGAGTGGCCATAACAAAATATTTGAGGATGTCAGCTCAAACAAAGGTTCATACACAAATAATCAAACTCCTAATCTAAGTCGTAAAAAATAACACGAGGAACTTCTTCATCATCGCTTTCAGAATCCGTGATAAACTCTTCTTCCTCCTTCACAATTGGTAACACACACATTCCTTTGGCTCCTCCTATGCTCCACCAATTCATCCGCTTCACTTACCTCAACCACCAAGTTCCAAGTTAGTTCTGAGCCTTGGAATACCTCTTATTCGCCTTCCTCTTGTCCAAACCACTCGCTTACATGTGTCCTATCCTTGGAAATGAATGGGTCTCTTACTTTTTGAGATCGTCGCTCCATTTTTTAGTTGAATTTCGCTAAAATCAAGTCATTCAATCTATTGGTTTCAAGTTTGTTCCTCTTTTTGGTGTGGATGTGCAACACAAGTATTTACTCAAAATGTTAATTGATTAAACATACATCAATCTTAGTCTAATTATAAATCATAAATGTGGATGCGTACCGCTGCGAAAGAGCTTCAATTTCTCTCACATCCAGAAGAAGAGGATGTCAGCTTTAATATTTTCATTGCCACTGTATGATATCTCACTACCATATAATGGCCACCAATTAGTTAGAAGAAAAATTTAGATGTCAACTTCTTATCCTTACATACTTTAAATATGTGTAAAAAGTATATTATAAATGACATGCTATTACCTGGATTGAACTTGTCGCCATTGACATATCTATGCCTGATAACTAATGGTTTCCCAAATGCACAATCTCCTTTTTTTATAAAGAACCATTTCTTCTGTTGTGATGGCATCGTAACTGTCCAAATCAAGGTAAAATATCTCTAAGCAATACAAAAAGCCATATATGACAAAGCTATCTTCTGAAATAGCTTTATCGTCTGTATAAAAATAACAATGATTGAGATAGTCAGCTGCAAGGTGAAGAGACTAACTTCCCTGTCACTTTGAATCAATGGCATCAATGAAGGGCATATATGAATGCTCAAGTATATAAAAAGACTATTTATCTCCTTCTTCGCGTCTTCAAGCCATCCATACACAAAGCTCAATGATGGCCTCCGATCACCATCAATAACACGCAAGAGACAGACGAGCGGGTAAAAGACTTTCAAGGTCAAGGGAACTTGGCTCCAAAATAAAGCACTTAGGATAATTGATCCATCCTTTTCACCTTTCCTTATCTTGGATCATTTGCACTTTCTTCATTCATCAGAAGAAAACATCAATCTTAGTTTTCCTTTCTTATCAATGACACTTTGCAATGTGAGAAAACAAGTGACAAATCTTGTTTGCCCTAGTCTAACTATTTCACCCTTTTGGGTAAAGTGTCGCATCAAGCTGAGCTTCTTTGCATGGTCGTAGATGAAAATAGTCAATTTTTTGACCTTTGCTATACAAAATTTGACCTTCAGCTCTTGGCCAATTTCTTCAAGCATGAAATCTATGCAGTGAGCAGTGTAAGAGGATCAAAATATATTTGGATATTTGGTCTTTATTAGCCTCTCAATCACCATGCTAGCAGAAGCATTGTCAGTCATGATTTGTAGAACATTCTCCACTCCAACTTCCTTGATGCAATCATCTACCAACAAGGATATATATTCAGCTGTGTGTGCATAGACTGAAGCGTCAACGGACTTCTGAAAACATGTACCCAAGTCACAGTTAACACAAGTTCTTTATGTTTCTTCCCCTTATGTCAGTCCATGCATTTGTCGTGATGGAACAACTCTTTTCATCTGATTCCTTGTGCCTTTTAAAGAACTCTTTTTTTCTTCCACTTCGTCTTTTAACAAAGTCTTTGCAACTTCATAATAAGATGGAGATTTGCAGCCGCTTCTGTATTGGCCAAGCATAAAGGAATTCTTGGTCGCCATGTTGAAAGAAATATCACCGTCATAGAAGAACTTGGCTACATATTTGTTGACACACGTGCATTCCTCCTTGGTTAGTGTTTTCTTGATAATGATTTGACGCATTGTGCCAATTGATGCATGATCATCATGAGATATCCATGGGCCTTTTCTAGAAAATGTTCTTTTACGTGGTCTTGTGGAAGAGCCTGCAGTTCTAATCACCACCTCCTCTCTCATTTCTTTCAAACTGACAGCTTTCTCGTTCTTCTTCATAATTCCCTCGACGTAATATCGTATCTCCTTCTGCAATTCAGACTCTGCCTTGGGACATGGTTGCAATTCCCTTTGATGCACCCAAAATGTTGTTTCATATGGTTGGTTCCTTCTTTCAAGACTTTGCCACACAAACAACAAGTCACATAATCAGATCAGTCTTCTCTATGAGGTACACATATTTCCATCTCGGACCAGTAAATCAGGGCGGAACAAAAAAACATGTTCTGCAACATGTGTGGGTTCCGAATCAAGACAACTTATATTAATGGGAAAATAGTTAATAAACTAAAATTTTATACAAAAATTGACCTACGCATGACCACCATCTCGTGTTCCTCCTTTGCATCCAAAGCTACTTATGATAACTATTAAATGTATTCATAAATGCATATAAGAAATCTGGACTAAAAAGGCATCTATTCAATGTAGTTCAATCCGTTGCCAATCCATATTCAACTTGTATGTAGTTCCTAACTAGTACTCTAGAGTAGAAATAATTTAGTTCCATTAGTGGTAGTTCCTTTGAAAAATAGGAATTTATACTTCGTATGGATGCCTTTCATAGCAGATGTTTAATGGAAAATGTATGCAACGATATTAAATTATCTGATGATACCAATGCAATAGTACATGTGCTTGAACTGATTGTGAAAATAGATATTAAGTGGTTGTCAACAAAGAATGAATTAACAATAACTACAACGTAATCAAATCAACAAATGTGATGTATACCAGATTTTGTAGACAGATGCTTGTACAACTTTGCAGGCAATACATCATATATTGTTCTTAAAATTAGCACAACTGGAAGTGGAAAAAATGAGTACAACTGGAAATTAGCACAACTTTATATATATATATATACATATATATTGTACACATATAAAGCTAGCACGTATACTTTGATTGAAGTGGAGAAAATGCTATCAACTATGTCCAGTAACTTAAACGTGTTAAACTACTTAGGTTAAATCTTACTTAGGCCATTTTGAATTTTGAATGAAGATAAGAAGTGAGTAGCGGAATGGAAGCAGAGGTCCCATTATTCTTGCCTCAAGGGGATGCAAACACAGCTTACTTTCACAGAATTGCTAGTAGCAGGCGTCGTCACAACTTAATCCACTCGGTAGTAGTGAACGGAAGGAGGGTAGAGAGGGATCAGGAAATGGGACGAGCAACTACAAATCATTTTCATCATTTCTCAAGGAGAAATGTAGATAGGCCTTGGAGATGGTTAAGCTAGGGGGATTCTCTGCTTCAACGCAACATGCAAGTCATCTGGTGCAAGGTGTTACTATGGAGGAGGTGAAAGTGGCAGTCTGAAACCTAAATGTGGATGGTGCACTTGGATCTGATAAGTTCCCGATCTTTTTCTTCCGTGAGTTTTGGCCAGTGGTAGGAAGTGAGGTGATGACAGTAGTGGAGGAGTTTGCTAGGGGAAATGTTGGGTTTGATAGACTTAACAAAGCGCTTATCTTCCTACATCCCAAGAAGGAGATCTCTGAGAGAATAGAAGATTTCTGACCTATTGCTCTCTCCAATGACATCTATCTAATTATAGCAAAGGTTTTAGCAATTAGGCTGAACAAGGTTCTGGATCACATCATCTCTCCACTCCAGTTAACCTTTATTCCGTGAGGCAGATTAGGGATAGCTTGGCAATGGCAACTGAGATTATAACAGACTGGAAAAGAAGGAAGTCAAAGGGTGTTCTCTGGAAATTGAATTTAACTAAAGCCTGTTACACAATGGATTGACGCTTTCGCTGGATGGCAATGTCAAGACGGGGTTTCCCAGATACGTAGATCTCTTGGATGAAGTGTTGTATCACAACATCTTCCTATTCAGTTCTGGTGAATGGCCGACCTGAGGGTGGATATTTCCAGCCGCAACGGGGGGTGAGACATGGGTGCCCACCTGCTCCTATGCTCTTTGTCATTGCATCTGATATACTCTCTTGCATGGTTGAAAGGGTGCACCATAATGCTCTCACGGTGGGTTATACCACTGGGGTACACAGACAACACCATTTGCTTTATCGAAGGCAACACAGAGGAGACTAAGGGAATGCCATCAACTGTGGAAATTTTTGGAGAGTTGTCCGGGCTTATTTTGAACCACGGGAAATCTATATCTATTCCCTTTGGACTTTCAGATCTTGATGTGCATGCTTGTTGCGAAGCATTGGACACAGGGCGTGGTTCTCTCCCGATTCACTACCTTGTTTTCCCTCTAACAACCGAAAGACTTAAGATGTCTGATTGGCTTCCTACCATTGAGAAAATGTAGAAGAGACTTTTGGGGCGGAAGGCGGCTATTCTTTCACATGGTGGGCGGCTAGTACTTCTGAAGGACGTTTTCTCAACTATTCATGTGTTCTTTATGTCTTCTCATCTTCTCCTCGTTGGCATCAGGAGAAGATTGGAGATGATCATGTGGAGATTCTTGTGGGGAAAGTCTAGTCAGAATGGCTCGGAGATACATCTAGTTGATTGGGAGACAGTTACTTTGGCAAAAAAGGAGGACGACCTTAGGATTTCTCGTCTATAAACCATGAATGATGCTCTCCTATGTAAATGGGTTACTAGGATTTGGGGCATAAGTGAAGACATGTGTTGTCGTCTCATTCGAAGTATCTATAACATTGGGGTCGGGGACACTTTGATTCAGCCTCTACGATTTCACCCTTCAGCTTTCTGGAAGGGGATCAACTTGGTGATGCTGCGCTTTCAGGAGCTCTTCTGTCGAGTGTTGGGTGATGGTAAATCTTTTGCATTTTGGACTGATAACTTGACTGATCAAGGAACCCTCTCTTCCAAATTCCCCCACCTTTTTGCTCCGACTGTCGATCGAGACGTGCGGGTATTCAACTGTTGGTTAGATGGCAACTAGATGCCCTCGTTCACAACAGATTTCTCTGATCAACGCCTACAGGATTTCCTTACCTTGCTGGAGTCCATCAAGCAGAATGATAAACCAACTGAGGGCCGGGACCATTGGGTGTGGAAGAGTAACACTTTCTTAGTCAGCAGAGCCTATAAAGCCATCAACAGACTGCCGCATCCAAGGTCATATGCTCTGGTTCGTGACTATAACTTTATGTGGGATCTAATCTGAGCGGAGTAGGTTTCTTTTTATGGCTGCTACGCAGAAGGCACATTTTGACTAGAGACTGATGTACCATACTTTTCCCATATGTCTCTAATAGATGTCCCCTTTGTGAAGTACATGTGGAGACTGTTGAGCACTTCTTCTTCCATTGTATGAAGACATCTGCTATTTGGTCTGAGCTAAACATTGCATGGCTGAGTATACAAAACCTGAATCTTTTTTGGGACTCGCTGTTTCGGGCTAAACATTGCTCTAAATAGGATCTAATGCGCCCTTTTGCAACCTTATGGACAATTTGGTTAGCTAGAAACGGTGCACTCTTTTCTTTACAACATTTTTACTGCGATAATGTACTTTTTCATTCCAAGACTCTTTGCGAGCATGGCTTCTGTAAATCTTCTTCTAATCTTCACTGTTTTTTGAATAGATTTGGGGAGGATACCATTGCATGTTTCCCCATTTTTGGATAAAAAAACTTAAGTTAAATCTTAAAAAGGAGGAGGAAACCCAACAAACGAAGGAACACACACTTTTAAGTTGAATTGAAAATCAAAATCACATGTCAAAGCTTCTACAATAATGCATGAATGATACAATATATGGTGGAGGAGAAGACCTGGCGGAGAGCGGCATCATGCTGGAAAACCTCCATGGGAACTTTGGCGGAGGAGCAACATCATGCAGGAAGGTTTAGAGACACGTTGGCGGAGGGCTAGGGCTCAATAGTAGAGAATTTCGGTAACAGTGAAAGCCAGGGAGGTGATGGAGTGGAGTGGGGGAGTCATATGTATCGCCATGTATTGAGTTATCGTGTTTTTTGAGAATAAATTTAGGGCAGCTATGTGGGGGTAGAGTGGGGAATAATACTCTAATACATATACGACGGCTATGCAGATTACTCGGATTGGACATGCTCTTTTAGCTCGTAAGTAGATCATATGGTGTAATCGGTACGTTAGGGGGTCCAAGTCCGCATATGTGCGGTGACCTAGACCGACTTTCTGAACCTTAGATATGTATGATGGGGCTTCATCTTGTATAAGGATCTAGTTTGGGAAGACTGACTATTCTGACATCAACATCGGTCTGCATCAAGGTTCATCTTTGAGTCCATTCTCGTCTACTTTGATTATGGACGAGTTGACTAGTCGCACTCGGGATGAGTTCGTCAGTGATAATGTGTTGATTGATGATAGTAGACATGGAGTAAATGAGAAGCTTGAGATTTGGAGATATACCTTAGAGACCAAAAGATTTCATATAAGTAGAGTTAAGACCGAATATATGGAGTGCATATTTGATGGTGAAGGGATGGAGGTGATGTTTGGAGATGATAACATTTAGATAAAGATTCTTTTGGATACTTGGGTCTATTTTGCAACATAACGGAGAATTCGATGGAGATGTTACTCATAAAATAAATGCAGGTTAACTAAAACGAAGAGGAACCTTTACAGTTCTATGTGATAAGAAATTTTCTTTGAAAATCAAAGGAGAGTATTATAAAGCAGCCTTGAGACCTGCTATGCTTCATGGATATGAATGTTGACCGGTGAATATGTGCTAGTGATAATAGTGATAGAAATGAAAATGTTAGAGTGGATGTATGTTCATACACGAAAAGAGAGGATTTTGAATGATACGATCAGAAGAAAAGTTGGTGTAGCTCCAATAGAGGATAATATGAGAGAAAATCGCTTAATATGATTTAGCTATTTGCAGAGGTGGTCGGTTGATGCTCTTGTTATAAGATGCAAGATTTGGGATGTTGGGCCGGCTAAAATAGGGCAAGGAAGGTCCAAGAAGAGTTGGAGTGTGACTATCCAAAGGAATCTTAGTTATTTGCATGGTTGCAAAAGTCGGTAGTCGATACTTGGTCGGGTCACTGACTAAGGATTAATCGGCAGTCGGGCGACTAATGAAATTTAGTCAGCCTTTATTGGTTTTGATTTTTCTAATTATTGTATATAAAATTCATTTTTATACACATATTCTTATGTATTTACATTGATTTGTACATTCTCTAAGTAATTGAATTTAAATAAGATATTGAGCATATTAGAATAAGTATGCTTTTAAATAAAGCAAAAAATAAAAATATACATAATTTCTATGCCAAAATCAGCTGACTAGTCGGCTCAGTCGGTCGGATCTAAGCCCGAGAATGACCCAAGATAGATCTAATGGAGGCAACGAATCCATGTAGCTGACCCTATCTAATGTGGGAAAAGACTTTGTTGTTATTGTCATGTTATCCAAAGTTTACCTAAGTTTGATGCATATGCCAAAAGTTTACGTAAGTTTGATGCATGCGCTGACATATTCTCGACATAATGCCTTTCATTTTTTCAAACCAGGGCATTTCTAGCTAACCTATTTTCCCCAACACCGTCAAAATCTGGTTGACCAGCTTTTAAATGATAAGTTGATGCTCAAAAGATCTTTATGACTTATTCGTGGCGTGAGACGTCGAATCATTTCATTCATGCTCTCTAAATCTCCATAATGCCTTTACACTTAAAAAATTGATGGTCTACATCATACTCTTCCCTCACAGGTTTGACAGGAAACCAATGTGCTCGTCATGAATCACACCCTGAAAACCTTCATCACAAGTCTTCCCTACAAAACAACCACACAAAAATCTTCACCTTCAGCATTGCTCTCATTTTCCAGATGAATGTGCAATTTTTGGCTAGGTCTGACTTAACCAAAGCCGAACGAGACATTAAAGTCCGTATACTTCTTTCATTGAAAAATCACACTGCTAATCAAGGTCTGCCTCTCTACCTTGATTTATGCAAATCTTACGGATCTTAAACCATTCCCTTAGATGGTATTTTTTATTCAAACCAACCTTGTATTGTTGCGTGTTTTACCATGCTATAAAATTAATTGCAAATCTTGTGATTCCTGACCTTACATTATTATCCTCACATGCCCTCCTCAACAAAGCAAAGACTTTAGAATGGTTGTAGATTAATGCTGTGAATTGTGATTGATCGTGCTTAATCATCAACATTCACAATGGTCATCATATTCCCAAAATCTTTGAATAGTAGAGTAGGTGAATGCAACATATGATGCATGGGGTCAAAAGATCCCGTAATTATTCAAAGACATTATCACTTCACATGCTTTCTTGAAGATTTTGCCGTTGTTGGTCGCCACCTGGACAATGTACTTGTGACTGACCTCTTTTATGATTGTTTTTAGGAGCCTGAATATGGAGTTATGACTCTTGACATGCTTAGATGCATCTACAGACTTGATCCCATCACAGTGTACGGGGAAATTGATGATTTGCTTCCTCGTATAACTTGCCTAACCATCACACATGAAGGTCATGACGAACTCAGATAATGTCTTTAATTTAGCAATGTATTATCCAATCTCCTTCACCATATCGAGGGTATTTATATATTATCTCACGAGGGTTGGATCTTTGACACCTCTCGCTGCAGTAATCTGATCAATTTCGTGTTACAAGAAAAGCCCTCTTGCTGATGGGAAGTGAAGAAAGGAGAAAGAGCAGGGAACAGAGTGAGGGTGAAGAAAGCAATGAACTGTGGATTGCAATGGCTTTGTGAGATGGTAATGCGACTGATGAAAAGGCGAAGGAGGCTTTGGAAATCAAGGGGGATTGATACTTTCTCGCCGAAGGAGAAATGGATATATGCCAGAGCGATGATGTTTAGAAGGGGTCGGGGAGATCGCACGAGGTTTTCATCGACACACTGCTTTCGATGTGGGGTTTTAGGGCATGCGCGATCTCTTGCCGTACCTGCTTTAGGTGTGGAGGTTTAAGGCACTGAAGGAGCACATGCTCACTTTCTGGCGTTTGGAAGGAGATGTGATCTTCCTCATTTGATAGTGGCAGCTAGGAGGGGACAACCAGTTGAGGGTCAATTGAAGCTGGTGGGAGAGTCTAGGACTTGGAGTTGTGGCCTCCTGTTGGGTCAGAAATATGAACTCGGATCTGATGCTGAAGAAAAGAGTGGAGCTCCAACCTTTGTCTGCGAAGGATTAATTGTCATCGGACCCCTGGAATGGTGCTCAATCGCTCAACCAAGCCAAGAAGGATTTAAGTTTCCTCTTTTCTGGTGACCTTTCTTGGGGCCCAGCTCTTGTGTGTACATGGGCGGCTGAAGATGACATTCCTCGCATTCTTTCTTTAGGGTGGGCTCATCACTGGGTTTGGTGAGATGGGGGTGGCCGATCATCCATATGGTGATTTTGCGCAAGGTTGTCTTAGGTTGGTGGAGCTGCTCGGATTGTTGCTAGGCCATCGGGTGAGTCAATGGCGGGAGTGCTATGAGTTTGCGTTCGATACGAGGGTGGTCTATTCCGGGCTCATTCCCAGGGAGCCAACCTCATTGCTGTTTGAGTCAGATCGTGGTCCAGGTTGGACCCTTCGTAGTTCCATTTTGGTGAGAGTATGCACGGCTTGCTTCCCAGTGCGTTTGAATGAGAGGTCTTGGTTCTCCGGGAACTCCTCCTTGTTCGCTTTTGACATGGACTGTGCTTCTGGTAATGCTGGAGTTGTTGGCACTTTGCCTAGGTCGGTGCAGGTGGTGGTAGCTTTGGCTGCTGGAATTTAGGTCCTGGACCTCGAAACTCACATGATCTATGGGAGTTTGTGGAGTCCTAGGTCATATGATTTGCTTGCACATGGGCAACGATTCCTGTCGATCTTCATCAGATTGCATGCTGCAACCCCCACGTCTTTCTTGCTAGGGAAACTTGCAGGTAAGCTTATGGACCATCTTTTTGATGTTTCATTTCTGACGGGGTTCACGCGAATCTCTTTGAGGTATACGGCTCGAGATCTGGTTTTGATGGAGGATCCATCATTTTGGTGGGTTGAGGATCTGTTAATGGGGTGCTGGATCTGCTGTGTCTTGTGTAGAAGTGGTGATGGTAAGACGAAGATGGAGAGATGACCATAGTGGTGGGAGATTGGAGGATGCAGTGGTGTTGCCAAGGATAGTCAATGCAGATTATTGCACGTGTGATTTGGTAGATGGTAGAATGGTGCCCTCAAATGGTGCAGCTGTATGGATAGATGAGAAGATTGTTGAAGGGTCATGGTGGCTGTAATGCAGGTTGGGTTTACATTGATAATGATCACAATAAAGATGATTGTGATCTAGTGATGGGAGGATATTGCTTGGCTGGCAGCCTGTAATGTAGTGGCTGAAGATAACAGGATTCCCAAGAGGGGTAGAGGATGGTTACTTCGTAATTGCAGATAAATAAAAAGGAAAATCTTTTAATGGAGAAGATAATCATTTAAATTAGAATTTTTCACATGGGTCCGAGCCAAGTTGAAGTTTTATGTATTTTGAATTTTTCTTTCGAGGATTTCTTTATACTTTTTTTAAAAGAAAGGTATGCTCGCAATGGCCTGTAATGTAGTCGCTGGAGATAACAGGTTTCCCAAGAGGGCAGAGGATGGTTACTTTGTATGTGCAGATAAATAAAAAGAAAAATCTTTTAATGGAGAAAGATGTCGATAACTTAAATTAGAATTTTCACATGGGTTCGGACCAAGCTGAAGTTTGTTGTATATTTTGACTTTTTCCTTTCAGAGATTTTCTTTATACTTATTCCAAGAAAAAAATGTATGCTCGCAACAATTATATCCATGATCCGTTGCCTGAGAACAATTCCCTCATGATTTTCTCCCAATCAATTTTACAGGTATAGCCTCAGCTACATTCCCTTTGCTCGGGCAATGGTCACAAAGATCATGATGAGTTGTTTTGATACAGAATTCTGAGGAGTTTTGTGGCTTCGCCGATTGACATGAGAACTTCATGTTGTCCAGAATAGGTATCAGTTGAGTGACCCAGTTGGTTGTCATGTGGAACTGAACATCTTTGGATGCTAAAATTGCAAGGAATGCACAACGCAGTAGTCGAATTATTATTGTTGTATATAGTCCTGCATAAAATTTCACTTCTGTACGAATATCCCAATGATTTCTAATGCATGCTTTCCATATCCGGTATCCACATTTTGATGGATTATTGTTCAATTCAGCTAAATGAATGGATTGCTATCTAATATAAAAATAAAATAAAATATTATCACCTGATTTGTTGTGCAGGATTTATACAAACTTATCTTGACAAGCAGATACCGCTTCCGTTGTGAGAACCGCAGAATGAGAACTGCAGGGGTTTTTCATTGAAAAGCGACAAACCTGGTCCAGTTATACAATGAAATAAAAGGTTGTATATCCATTGTAAGTTGATAAGTATCCGTTCTATGTAAAGTTTGCTGGTACTTTTGTGATATACTTTTCAGGGGAAAACCTTCATGCTTTGCATAGGGTTTGTGCAATCTTAAGAATAAGTTTCACATGCAGTGAAATTGAGAGGTTGGGTATATGGTTTTAGCTACATTATTTAAGGCTCAGGTCAAAGAGCTTTTAGTTTCTGTTTCCTGTTGTAGGACTAGTATTGGAGGTAAGTAATCTTGTGAGGTCGAACATAGATGCATGCATTATATCTATATTACTGTATGACTAGTCGATAAGTCGAGATTTGTTGTGAACCGAGGAGGTTGGGGGTGTTTTCTGGGAAAGGTGTCAATTTTTCATGATTTGAACAGGTGAAAATGTTGTTTTATCACTTAAAACCAGCCATAAACAAACAAAAATCATATCTTAAAGCTTTCCATGAAATACACTAAATTAAGGGATGGGGTAAGTCACAGTCAAGGGTCGATCCTTTTTACTATACAGCCAACTTGAACTTTAAAAGGTAACAATGTGGTACTGGACTTTAAGATTTTTCTCAATGTGATTCTTGACTACTGAAAATGTCGAGTACCACATTGTTACATTTTAGTTCGGGCCACTACATCGCAGCCTGGATATAGTTCAAAATTTGCAAGAGTTCTCGCATGAGAAACGCATGTAAGTAATTAAGCTAGTTATGTTGCATCATCGTCCGGATGCAGCCCAAAATTCACAAGAGTCCTCGCATAATGGACGCATGCGAATTAAGAAGTTAGTCCAAAAGAGATAGCAAAGGAAGTTGCGGATTGGTAGTCGGAATGTTGGCACTTTAACTGGAAAATTGATGGAGATAGTCGATACGATGGAATGAAGGAAGATTTATATACTTTGTCTTCAAGAGACTAAATGGGTTGGAGAGAAAGCAAGGGAGATCGAGAAGACATGCTTTAAACTTTGGTATTCATGTAAAGATAAGGGTAGAAACGGTGTTGGAGTGGTTGTTCATAAGGATTTGAAGGATTGTGTGATTGAGATGCAAAGATTCGGGGATCGGATTATTTTGCTAAAATTGGTGCTTGAAGAAGAAATTCTGAATATCATCTCAGTTTATGCACCACAAATTGATTTAGATGAAATGACTAAACAAGATTTTTGGGAGGATCTGGATAAGATTTTACAAGGAATCCCACAAATAGAGATGATTTGCATAGGTGGAGATCTTATTGGACATGTGGGAAAAGACACTTCAAGGTATGCTAGTGTTCATGGAGGACATGGTTTTGGGGATAGAAATGAAGAGGGAAAAGTCATTTTGGATTTTATAACGGCATATGATCTTTTCATAGCAAACACCCTCTTCAAGAAGAGGGAGGAGCATCTAATTACTTATAAGAGTGGGCCAACTAGAACACAGATAGATTACTTTGCGTTGAGGAGAAGAGATCGGTTGTGTTGTAAAGACTGCAAAGTAATCCCATGAGAGAGTTTGACAACCCAACATCGCTTGTTAGTCTTGGATGTGCAAATGAAAGGGTTGGTAAAGAAAAGGAGGGTTCCTAAGATCACTAGAACTAGATGATGGAATCTTCCACTGAAGCAATCGAGCTTCAAGGAGAAGGTTTTAGAAGACTTATCTTGGGATTGTAGTGGAAGTACAAACGAGATGTGGGAGGCAGTAGCATCGTGTATCCGAAAGGTAGCCAAAGAGATACTAGGCGAGTCGAAGGGAGGAGCTCCAGGTCAAAAGGAGGCTTGGTGGTGGAATGAAGGGGTGCAAGAGAAGCTAAAAATTAAAAGAGCATGCTTTAAAGCTATGTCTAAGGATAGAACAACGGAAACTGTCACAAACTACAAAATAGCAAAGAAGAAAGCAAAGAAGGCTGTAAGCAAAGCTATGTCAAAAGCTTATGAAGTTTGTTTATAAAAATCTCGACTCTAAGGAGGGCCAGAAGGATATATTCATGTTGGCCAAAGCAAGAGAAAGAAAGACCAAAGACCTTTCTCAAGTGAGATGTATTAAGGACGAGGAGTGTCACGTGTTTGTTACTCAGAAGGACATGGAGACTAAATGGGAGCAGTACAACCATAAACTTTTCATTGGGGAAGGAAATAGAGAGATCACTTTAGGTGATCTAGCTAGTAGTGAAAGTTACTTGAATCGTGCAAGCTATAGACGAATACAAAGAAAGGAAGTAAAGGAGGCTTTGAAGGTTATGAGATCCAGGAAAGGTGTAGGATCGGATGACATCCCTGTAGAAGTATGGAGAGTTTTAGGTGAGCGCGGGTTGACTTGGCTTACGAATCTATTCAATGTTATTTGGCGAAGCAAGAAAATGACTGAAGATTGGAGGAGGAGTATCGTGGTGCCTCTTTATAAGAATAAAGGAGACATTCAAAATTGTTCAAATTAAAGAGGTATCAAGTTGTTGAGTCACAATGTGAAAATTTGGGAACGTGTGATCGAAAGAAGGCTGAGGAAAGTTTCCAACGTAAAAGAAAATCAATTCGGATTCATGCCAGGTCGCTCAACTATTGAAGCCATCCATTTGCTGAGGAGAACAATGGAGATTTATAGAGATAAAAGGAAGAACCTCCGTATGATCTTTATTGATTTGGAGAAGGCTTATGATTCTGTCCCACAGGAGATATTGTGGAGAGTTTTGGAGAAGAGACAAGTACATGTCATATACATTAACCTCATAAAGGACATGTATGATAGGGCTTTATCTTGTATAAGGACCTCGTATGGGAAGACTGACTATTTTGACATCAACATTGATTTACATCAAGGTTCAACTTTGAGTCCATTTCTTTTTACTTTGATTATGGACGAGTTGACAAGTCACATTCAGGATGAGTTACCTTGGTGTATGTTATTTGCTGATGATATTGTGTTGATTGACGAGAGTAGATATGGAGTAAATGAGAAGCTTGAGGTCTGGAGACATGCAATGGAGAATAAAGGATTTCGTAGAAGTAAAGCTAAGACAGAATATATGGAGTGCATCTTTGATGGAAGCAATGATGAAGGAATTGAGGTGAAGATTGGTGACAGTAGCATTCAGAAGAGAGATTCTTTTAGATATCTGGGATCTATTTTGCAACAGGATGGGGAAATTGATGGAGATGTTACTAATAGAATAAATGCAGGCTGACTAAAGTAGAGAGGAGCCTCTGCTGTTCTCCGTGATAAGAAAATTCCATTAAAAATTAAAGGAAAGTTTTACAAAGCAGCCGTGAGACCTGCTATGCTCTATGGATCTGAATGTTGGCCTGTGAACCATAGACATGTGCAAAGAATGGTTGCAGCGGAAATGAAAATGCTAAGGTGGATGTGTGGACACACAGGTAAAGATCGTTCGAAATGATGCAATTAGAAAGAAAGTTGGTGTAGCTCCGATCGAGGATAAGATGCGAGAAAATCGCTTAAGATGGTTTGGTCATTTGCAAAGAAGATCAATGGATGCACCAGTTAGGATATGCAAGTGTTGGGATGTTGAGACGGCTAAGAGAGGGCGAGGACGGCCCAAGAATTCTTGGAAAGAGACTATACGAAGGGATCTTAGTTTTTTGGATATAAGCCCGAGATTGACCCAAGATAGATCTGAATGGAGGCGAAGAATCCATGTAGCCGACCCTACTTAATTGTGGGAAAAGGCTTTTTTGTTGTTGTTGTTTATGATATTGAAATCAGGTGTATAGTCCAGAGACCTTTTTATAATGTATTCTTTTTATTTTGTAATATTTCAATGAAAGATCATAAAATTAGTAAGAGGTAACTGTAAATAATTAAAATTTTAAGGGTTTTTATCAGGTGTGCTCTTAGCTTTGCAATATCAGTCACCCTCCTTTTTAAAAAAAAATCAGTTGTGCCCTTGATTTCCTGCAAAATCCACAATTTTGCCCTTATGTTAAGGTAAAGCAGGGGCATAATTGATATCACGAAAGGGCGGGAGTGTAAATTTTATAAGAAGTTAGAGGCACAATTGATATTACATAAAGAAAAGGACATAATTGATATTGTAGAGGTTAAAAAGGGCACACATGATTAAAAAAATTTAAAATTTAGATCGGCAATTGTAGAGGTTAAGAAGGGCACAAGTGATAAAAAATTAAAATTTAGATCGGCAAATAGTTCAACATTTCTCATAATTGCAAGAATAAAGACGAGGGCTCGTTTGGTTCAAGGGTTGAGGTGGGTTGGGGTAGTTTCCTGTGAATAGTAGCTGTTTGGATGATTATGAGATTGGTAGATAATTGGAATAAGAAATGTGATGTGATGTCACATTGATTGGTGATGGAATTTCAATTCATGAATGATACAGAAATAAACCCTTAATAATGATGGTGGAATGGCGGAGGGCAATGGGGGGTCACAAGCAAAAGTAATTAACCGTGGGCGAAGGAATCCACGTGAAACCCCTTTATTTGTGAAATATGGCGATTTCTTGGTATCCGAATGGGACAAGTGATCTCTATTGCATAGATCCCGTCGCGGTCTTTCCAAGAAGTCCAGTATAATCCGAGCTCGAGAGGTCAAGATACGAACATTTTAGCGAAATCATGTTGGAATCCGTTTAAAGACCCGGACTGAATCCGATGAGTCCCCAGACCCTTCAAAACCTTACGTAAACATTGAATGTGCGGTGCTTTTTTCAAAGACCACATGAGGGTTGGTTGTTGTGGACCTATGGTTATCATTTTCTTGTGGCCTCCTTACCAACAATATAGTTACACCATGATATTAGTTGTTGCATGCTCTCATCTGATTTGCAGTTGATGGCCTTGAGCTTATGTAGGATTTTCTTCATAAAGTTAGCAAGAGGCCTCTCTCCACTTCTGTAGAAGTCCCTTGTGGACAGTGATAACACCCACCTACATGAGGTGACTTGGTATAAATTCACTATGGTACAAGAGAATGGTTTCTCAAGGTATTCAGTATCAAGTTTTCGACCAATTGAGTAGTCAAATCCACATTAGGGAGAAATCTAGATCATGTCACGATATAAATGCGACACGATCATGGAACTCGTTTTTTTCTAGGAATTCATTAAGCATGAATTGGAACATATTAATTTTCTAACCCATCGTAAGAGTGTTGGGAGCTTGTTCTGAGTGGGAGTGTGATTGAGGAAGAAAGATCATAAGGAAAGAAAACAATGAAGGCTAAATAATTACGCTTGTATCCCTCTATATTATTTCAAATTATGATCGTGCCTGTTAGAGTATGCATCACATGTATAGACGTGTACATGTATGCCTCCGGAGTCCAATTACCGAATCAACAAGTTTAGTCCCACATCTAGTTAGTGGGACTCCAAACTGCTTGTGTGGCTATATAAGAAGTCTCACACCCATTGTGTTAGTTGAGAGAAAATGAATAGAAGAATCAACTCTTATTGGCGTTCTCCTGTGGTTTCGTCATGTTCCTTACATAGTAGGGTTGCATGTAAATTTATGGTGTTCTTCCATTGTTCTTTATTCTTTATCTCTGATATGTTTCCACACTATCGTTTTCTGCAGTGCCTATAAGTCAACGTTTGTTTAGATGGTGAATGAGTGGTAACTAACTTGAGGGTACAATTGTTCATTGTAGAAGAAGGTATAGGAATACGTGTTATTGCAAAAAAATATAAGGGTATAAGTGCAACTATAAACTCAAAGTGGTAATGGGAAAATCCCGATAATGTTTTCTATAAAATAACTTATATGAGCTTTAAACGTCAATTTACATTTCAAATTCGAAATAAAATGCATCGAATTTGAATATTTGAAACTTAAAATGAGTTGAGTCTGAATTCAAGTTAGCAAATTCTTTTTAGATTTATTTCAAATTCGGATTCAAAATTTTTAATAGGAATTGAATATGAATATGGCGGATTCGAATGCATTCGATTGAATTAGCATCCCTATTCTCGAGGCCATCATTGTGTGTGGATAGACAATACATGTGGTAGGTGCTGGAAATGTAATTTTTGAGAGATCTTAGGTAATGTTCTCAAATGTAACAAATTTTCTCATCCTCTTGTTGATTCTTATAAATCGGCCTATGTGACCGTGTAATCGCCTCCGATGGTTGCGATGAGTCTGGGTCTCACGGAGACCCTAACTGCATGGGGCGTGATGGAAAGGGGTGGACGTTGCGAGGGATTACATCCTATAAAAGGCCTCCCACACAGAGGGGAATACATCAATCATCGGAACATTGCCTAACAAGAGCTCCCTTCCGATCTACCACTCTCTCGTTCTCTCTCTCTCTCTCTCTCTCTCTCTCTCGAGAAGGAATAGATCGACGATATACGTAACTTAATCAATAACTGGTATCAGAGCTCCCGATCTCACCTCCACACTGCCCTCGATTCGAGCTCCAACGTCATCGCATTGCCCCATCTCGTGCAACCACCATTGGAAGAAACTGTCGCCGCCACTCTCCAGAAGTCTAAAACCCTAGAGATAAAAAAATGACAAGCAAGACTATTGCCACTAAAGTGGGAAAATTGAGTATCTTAACGGTACTAATTATGAAATAGGAAAAATTGAGTACCTTAACGGTATCTATTTTGGCATGTTACATGATAGCATACACTCCATTATAGACAAATCCGGTCCTACCTTATCTGAGAATCCTACTATGGAGGAAATTATGTCCCGCAAATAGTAAGAGAAAACAGATAATAGGGCTAGGAGCTTTATGGTGACCCACATGTATGTAAATCTGATTCGGGTATTCAAGACATATGACTCAACTTATGAGCCCTACACTGTTATTAAGGAAAAATATCACTCCAAGTCGGAAGTGAGCGTCCAACTTCTTCTATACAAGTAAAAATCATGTAGAATGAAAGAATCTAAAAGCATCCTCGAGCACATTGATGAATCCCAGATTTATCAGCTTAATTTAATTTATTTATCTCTCTTTCTTAAGTAAACCACCAAGATTCAATACCTATTAACTCTAATTACTAATTTGTGTGTTGTATATAATTAACACTAAATAATATATATTATTGTGCTAATATTTAATGTATTTATTTATTATTAAAAATCAAATAAAAATTAGAATAATACTATATATAAATAATATAACATAAAATAAAATCAAAATACAAAAAATAAACAAAAGAAAAATAAAAAGGAAAATATTTATTTGTTTTTATGTGTATCTTTATTTTATCTATGTATAAGTGACCTCTGATCTCTTTGACTTCTACATAAAAATTGTAGATCTCATCGAGATATACAACTTTCATGTTTATCACCTTTTCTAATTCTCCCTCTAACTAATTATCTTTGATTTTATTCATATTTATTGATTTCTGAATTTTCTTAGAAAGCAAGTTGGTCCTTCTGGGCTGCCCACGTGGCCCGCTTCCTTTGTCTCCAAGCGTGCCCAATTCTTGATCGTCCGATCGCCCTGCCTTTTCATCTTGAATGTTTGCTGGTGCCTAGATCTGGGCCATTTGATCTTTTTGATCAAAACGATCTAAGTTGCTTCTTAGCTCTCGATTCTTGACCGTTGGATCTTTATCC
Organism: Ottelia alismoides; assembly: GCA_037367405.1. NCBI lineage: Eukaryota > Viridiplantae > Streptophyta > Magnoliopsida > Alismatales > Hydrocharitaceae > Ottelia > Ottelia alismoides. The sequence goes on from JAZKJV010003759.1 coordinate 113,591, forward strand.
AACGATTCTCAGCCATTGTCAACCTCCCGCACATATCCTCCAAACATCACATCCCTTCGTCGGCCGCAACTTCTCCATTTTCCTCCAACCACCACTTACATACTCTTTCCTCGAAATCAGCACCAAATGCTTCATCATTCAACCCTAACTCATGCTAGATCCCTAACTCCATTCTCTTTCATCTTCCCTTGGGTGGTGGTTTAAACCACCATCTTTGATCGACAACCACCGAACTACCTCCTCCTAAAAACCCCTCCTTCGTCTCCATCAACTGCCATCCACCATTTGCGAGTGGTTTCTCCCAGCATCCTCTTCCTCTAGGAGACAGTTAGGGCTTGAGTTTAATTGCGAGGACAGAGGCTATCCACCGGCGAGATCCTCGGTCATAGCAACCTTGTTCAGCCATCTCCTTGGATGATTGGTCTTTGTCTAATGCCTGAAGACATCAAGGGAAGATCGGAGCATCCTTGCTCCATTTTAGGCACTGCAAGATTATTCAAATCATCGATTCAATCTTCATTTTCCAGGTAAGAAATTCAACCAATCTTCTTTTCATTCATTATTTGCTTATTTATCGTGGATCATATGCTCTCTTACATCTTGATCTGAACATCCGAATATCTTCGCCTATGTTCATATATCCATGTGTATCATTCCAGTTAACCTCTTCGCTTCTCCATTATTATTTCATCTCGATCTTTCTCCAAGCATAGTATGCCTGGAGAAACCATTTAGGGTTCCTCTCCTTCACGATGTTCTAACCCTCCATTCCATCTCATAGCCACTTCAACTCATTCGCATGGACTTTGCCTATTTTTCGCACTAGCGCTGCATGTCTAAGGGCTTCACTGATCGGAGAACAAAGTAGTGTTCTGGTCTCCCATTTCTTCTCTAGAAGAGCTTCATCGATAGGTCATTGCAAGGTCTGCCTCATCATCCTTTGCTCGTCTCCGACTTCGCGGAGCCTTCAGGAAGGTCATCAGATCTTATGCGGTTGCAGAGAATCTAGGAGGAGCTAAAACTCCTTCACATGAGATCTGCCCAAGCTTCGCTGCTCGTGGAGGAGACAAAGAACATACAAATAGCAGTCACCGTTAGATCCCCTATATTAGGCATGATCCAACGGCCATTATCAAGCCATGTCGCATGCCCAAAGAAGCGCTTCATCCCTCAGGTTCGTGTGTCGAGCCTGCATCCGAGCCTCGCGCAAAGCACCAAAGTCAGACACTGGACCGAGCCTCCAACTCCGAGCCTAGCCAGGTCACGTGAAACGTGCACGTGACTCAGAAAATCGTAGCGTCGATCCTCTACTTTCCCATATTTGCAAATAACTCCTTCCCGCTCTAGGTAAATTGCATTGTTGTTGTTGTGTTTTATTTTATTTATAATTTAGTCTATTTTATCCTTAACTGTAAGAAAAACTTGTAGTTTTTTTTGCAAAAATGCCCCTAGATTGAATATTGAATATCTTTTCATATATATATATATCCAAATAAAGTGATTTTAATCTTGTTTGAAAGCTAATTTGATGCTCTATCTCTTGGCGTGCTTCATTATTAATTTTGATTTGAAAATCATGTTTCAATTATTCCTTCTTATAAGTGCTTAGTTTGGCCATTAAATGTACTTGAAATGCACTTTCATGATCAACTGAACCTGATATGCATGTTGAATCGTAGCGACTCATTGTTAGTTATTTCTTACTAATATCATTAAGTCATTAAGTGATTAATTGCTTCCTACACAATTAGACATCATAGTGAAACTAAAGGACAAATTATTATTGAATGCTTTTGAAACTCATATTTTCATTTTCCTAATAAATGCTATAAATCCAATTAAATAGATTCAGGGTATTTTTGTGATCCAAGTTGTCTATTGTGTGTCTAATCATATTGTGTGTGTCATAATTTGTGCATTATTGTCGTCATCTAATTCAGTTGCATAAAAAAGTGTTAAAAATATGTCTTATTGTGATTTGTACATCCGTTCATTATTATCATCCTAAAAATTGCTACTTTAAATATTTGAAACATAAAAATTATTCACCAAATTGTTCGCGTCCCTGTGTTCGACCCCGGACTTTCCGGGTTATAAATTCATGCCGAATCCTCCTCGTAGATATATTTTAATTCGATTATGCATGATACTCTAAGTGCCCATGCTACAATGGATACAAATTAATATATACATTTAGCGATTCATCAGATGACGTCGTTGCTGGGGACGCGACACATTTTGTCATCATTTTTAGGTTAAAATATTTATTTAGTGATCCTTAGGCTAATTAATTTGAGCATGCATTGTTGGATTGTCTCTTTTATTGTTTTGTCATTTTTACTTTATTAATTATTATTATCTCTCTAGATTACTAATATCATATTATTTTGTGGTGGGCCCATGGAGCCGACGACTTTCGGAGGACCGCAAAGACGAGAAGTTTGGAGTTGCTTACTGGAGATCCCACGATTAATCAGAGAGATTACTTAGTTAATTTAGTCCATTTTATTGTATTGTAATTAATTTGTAATATTAATCATCTATTTACAGAGGTTATCGATTGAGATCTCACATGTGTAAACGAAGGTCTATTAACTTTATTTTTTATTATGGTGGTTGTGTTGAGAGTGGTTTTTGACTTAATTGACATTTTAGATCATTACACTCCACCAAATAGAAAAATTGTAGGTCATTTTTGCTTGATCTATTTCATAATTTAGGACACACCACAATCTCATAAGATTCACACTTACAAAAATCTTAAAAGATTCATAGAAGCACATAGCATACATTCTACTTAGTCAAAATAAATTGATTTCTTCACAGCTAATAGAACTTCTGCTTAGGTGTGGATTTTCGACTTGAATTATATAGATAGATTTTAAAATTCACTTTATGCATCCACACGAAGAGTGCTAGGAAGCACTGTAAGTATCTCTTTACGACTACATGCATCATTGATTTTCAATTGCATTCTGTTTTTTCACTTTCTCCCTCAATTTTTACAACTTAAGGAAAAAGGAAAAGGGATTGTACGTTAGACGATGCTTGTGGTCACATAACTCAAAGCAATAACCTAATCTCTTAAAATCAGGACTGGATTAATGCAAGTTGATCAAATTAATTTGGAATAAAAGCAGCCTTGTATTACGGCCAGTAAAACCCCCATTGATTGCATGTACTTACCTCCAGAAAGAGTGGGTAAGGACGTAGCCCCTAAGGAATAGATCCAAAAATCCTTGGACTTGTGCCCTAAGCGCTTGGACTCACTTTTAGGATCATGTTATTGTTGCAAGCACTTGCCTTCGACCATTATAAGGAGTAGTCTTCTTCATGATGGTGTGTTCCGCCGACTTGAACTTGAATTACCTTAAGGGACTACACCTGTGAGATTTCATAAGATTGTTTTGAATCACTAAATTAAAATTGACAAGATAATAAGTCCATTATCCCGTCCTTCAGTGTTGAGTTGGTGAATCAATTCAAAGGAGCTAGTATTTATTGCTTTGTGTGAGCAACTCCGCACATCTATGTGCCCACTAGTACTAGAATCTTCTTGTATCGAGTATGCTCCATTCACCAGCTGGACCTCCTGGTGCTCAGATCGAAGAAGAACCGCATACCTAGGTGGTGGAAATAACTTAGCCTCGCTAAGTCTCCATCGTTGAGATCTGGATGTTTTTAAGGCTCATGTAAACATGGAAGGCTCCCATGAGCGAGGGGGACTGAACACCTTGGCCGGAGACCGCCAGAGTAAGGAGATATCATGAATTAAAGTTCATCAGGGAAGACATTCTTCCCCGTTCTTCCAGACGTCCTCCTTGCCGTCATATCAAGAACACAACCTAGATCTAATCTAGGTCGTTCATTCGAGGTGAAATGTCATCTGTTGAGAGTCGTCAGATGTAGGTGATGCATGATGTGGTGCATACCCTATCGTCCATCAACGCCTCACACCCCCATTATGTGTCCCCCTTGGGTAAATTGCAAGGGCCACCTTCTTCTTTTTTTGTATTAAATTTTTAGTCTTGTAAATATTCTATTAAGTGTAATATTTTAGGTAAAATTTACCATTAAAACCATATACTTTATTGTATTTGTATTTAGGCTCAATCCATGTCACCTCATGTGGTCCCTCATGTGAGCTATTTTTTTGGTGAATTTATATTTTGCTCCTTAGACTTGTTGGACATGTTATGAAATCAAGCTTAAGTTTCTATTAATTGTAAATAGTTCCCTCTAAACTGTGGCATTTATTTTTGTGAATATTTATCTTTAGAAATGTTTGTATTGCTCCAAAAATTATAGGAAAATTATTTAAGAGTCGCTACTATGCTTGGTGACGTATATTTTTCCCATGCTATATTAATTAATTTTCTATTTTTAATATATAAAAAGATGTTTTTATTCTTTATCTAATTATTTAAACCCATAAAATAATAAAAACCACTTCTAAAAATTCACCCAAAATATATTTTCTAGATCATATTATATAATACCACATATCAAAAAATCATTAAAAATTACTAAATATAAAATTTAAAAAATATAAAACCCTAAAAACCTTATTAAAAATTAGCAAAAAATATTAAAAACACTAAAAATATATCTTTCTATTTTTGATTTATATATATATATTATATACTAGTTTTAGGTTATTTGGACTTATTTATAGTTATTAAATCTAGAACTAGTTCAGGTAATTAATCCGTGCACTATTTTTACATTTTAATACTTTAAAAATATAGAAAAATTAGCAAAATTTCTATAAAAATATCAAAAATAAAGAAAATAAAAAAAACACAAAAACATCTTATTTCCTTTATTTTGAGTACATTTATATATAATTAAAAATATAATACCTAATACATACTATATACTATATATATTACTTCTATTGTCTTTTATATCATTATTATATATAATTATATATTATATTTTTAGAAAATAAAAAATAAAAACTTGTAAAATTAAAAAGAAAAATAAAATTATCAAAATATAAAAATATAAAATAATTAAAAACCCATATAAAAGAGAAAATTGCTAAAAATACAAAAATTATTATTATTAATTATCAATAATTACTAATAATTAACCTACATACCGATTTGTTCCCCAGAGTTCGACACTCTACTACTTGTCCACTGTACACATTTTGTGGATTTAAATAAAATAAATTTTGACTCACACTTTATATTCATTGCATATCTATATTGTGGGTTGATTTTTGATTGTTGATTGATTGAATCGGGTGTTGTGCGTCGAGAGACTGGTCGATACATCGATTGTTGGATCCGACTTGTCAGACACCACATGCCCCGACTGGATCTTGGTACTTTGAATCAATCATCACATAAGTCATACGTCGAATAACATCCGCAAATATGAGATAGAGCATCCATTCACCATGAACATCTGAAGCATGGACCGACATCGTCAAGTCATTGGAGTTTCGATCATTGTAGCGGCATCCTTCATCTAGATACAACTGCTGCTTGGAGGTGATTTGGGGAAGAACATCGATGAATACACATCAGGTCCAGATTACTTCACCACCATATGATCTCTGAAGGTAACGGAAATTAGTTATTGGATCAAACATCTTCGCAATCATCGACCGCCAGCTCCCCGCGCTACCCTGACCTCCTAGCCCTTGTCCTGCGTCGACCCGACATCCTGACCCTCCCTCGCACCGCCCCGGGTCTTGCTCGACTTGTGATTTGCGGGATAAAGAAGTTGTAGAAGCAAAGAAGTAAGAAGAGAGCGGGAAGGGAGGGTTCAAAAGTAGAGAAGTAAGAAATTGTAAAGTTTGTTTAGCAGCCTCAAATATTTGATCAATCAGTTCAAAAAATCATTCCAGAAAATTCGAGAAAAATCATTTTCATGATTAGAAGGGGATGGCTTATCCGTCAAAATAGAATTTTTTTGGTAATTTAGTGGATAGATGGAGATGTGGTGAAGAGAGAGAAAACAATGATAAGGAAGAAGAAGAAGAGGAAGAAGGAGATGGGGAGGTGGAAGATCCACCATCCAATCCTCCTCTGATTTGATTAATCCGAGGTATTGACTCGGGTAAAAGTAAAATAACGGTATAGTTCGTGACGTAAGACAGAGCAACTTTATGGGAGTGAGGTAATAATAACGATCTTTACAAGGTCCAAAAGGTAATTTATAAAGATTCTACTGTTTGTGGGGTAAAAAAATCTTCTTTATTTTGGCATGTTTTTGTGTATAATAGCAATGATCGTGCAAATGAAATATAGAATTAAAAGCAAATGCATGTGTTTAACCTCAGTTAGATTCTATTTACGACTTTTAGGTAAATCAATCCAAGATTCATCAATATGCCTCTTTGCATTGATTTTTCCTAGTTCAAAGGGGCTCAGCACCCACCCGCCCTTCCATGATTCTGTCTCTACTTGCCACCTTTTTGTTAACATGAGTAATCCTTTTTTTTATTTTAATAAGAATTTCGTGTCTATTTACAACCTGAATCCCAGATCAGATTACCTATAATACTTATATTTGGTGCTCATTTGTTATTTCTGGATAGAGCTTACAAATACATTCGCCCACGTTGAGATGAAGTGGATCTTTTCAAACTAAAGATTTTGATTTATTGGAAAGCAAAAGAGCATTTCTTAACTTCTTTTTGAAAGGCAAAGCATTTTTTTATCATAACCTTAAAATTGCACTTAAGAAGAAGAGAGGACTCTAAGAAGTATATGTCTACCAATTTGGAAAGCTTACGAGAAATCTGCATATCATGTGTTTCCAGGAACCATTTTGCCATAGAAGGAACTCTAGCCCGACCCCAAGTGACATGGGTTGGACCTGGGTCTTCGGTTTGCCTGAAAATCCATGCCTCGACCAAAAGATCCGAGAATAATTAGCAGGCTTGATCGGACTTTTTTGAGTCGGTCGGGTCGAACCCAATGCTCCCACCTAACCACTCGTTCGAACCAACAATCGGATTCCACCGGACTTAAACGGGTGATCACCAGACTCGCCAGTACAATGTTGGGTTCAATTTTTTAAACTAGTTTCCAATGCCTCAAGGCAAAGATTAAAGTTAAACCATTTCGGAGGAAACTAGATAAAGTATCTCGGCGTCAGAATCAAAATTAGAATAACAATCAAAATCAAAAGTAGGCAGGACTCCTTACGCCCCCATTTTATTTTATTTTAAGATAAGAGAAAAAAGTAGTCATATCATACAATATTTATCTCTCTGTCTTTAAATTTTTCAAACTAGCCGAACTATGATAACAGATAAATCTCACTTATCGTCTGATTCTCATTCTTTCTTGTTTCTAAATGGAACAGTTTAGAGAATCCAATTCTCCCTTGAGCTTTTTAGTAGCTCACGTCTTTTGTTGATGATCTTCACTTGCTAAGATACGATGAATTCTTTGCTTGCAATCTCCCAAAGTGTAACATTCTCCGGATTTTTCACTTTTTGGAAATGGTAGTATTTGAGTTGGATCTGGTAAATACCGATCACTGCATCATTTAAATGGGTCTGGCATTCCTTCAATTCTCTGGTAGAAGAAGCCACCACAGCTTCTGCCCGTTTCGCCTTGTGGTTAACGCCATTTGCACAGAGGAGCAATAACGACTAATCCCTTGCCTGTGGGCATCCTATGCGTCCAGCAAATAAAAAAATTCCTGTGTTTCGGAGTTGAAGCATGTTGTATTACTCTAAGGTCCTGTTTGGTTGGAGAATAAGCTCTGGAACAAGGGGCTAATTCTCCTCCCGACACGGTTCCCAGTGGTACGATTATTGCTCATTATTCCATCTTATTTCACTCTTATTCATATATGTATCCCACCTTATTTACATTTATTTCACCTTATTCTCATTATTCTTATCCTCCAATCGAACGGAGAATAGACCCTTATTCTCCTTATTCTCCATCTTTATTCCTGCTTATTCTCCTATCAAACCGGCCCTAAGTTTTTTTTTAAAAAAAGGACCAACATATGTCACGTCAAGATAAGAGTGAAAAGCGTATGAGTGCAAAAAGTAGGGGTGCACATGGATCGGATAAAATCCGCAATCCGATCCAATCTGTTGTCATTGGATTGGATCGGTTTGGATTTATAAGTTTAATGGATCGGATCGGATTGGAATTTTACAAATCCGTTCATTTATGGATTGGATCGGATTATTGTCAAAATCCAATCCGATCCAATCTGTTAATCCATTAATAAATAATAATATATACTACTTTATTTATTATCAATAAAACACATTATATAATACATTTTATTTGAAAGCTATGTGTAAATATCCAAGCTAGTCTCTTTATAACTTAAACCTATTCTAATTCAAGTTTTACTAAATACAACTTGCTGGAAAACCCCTTATCTCACCCTACTAGTTGGTTTATAAAAAAGTAATACCTACCCGCAATGTCCTTTAGGTCCTTCCAATTTTTCAAACGAAACAAACTTCTAAAAATAATAATACATAAATCTAAACTCACTCGGGACCCATAACAAACAAAACACTCACCTGCACCACACACATCTCCACCCTCAGGTGCACACATATCTCCACCGGATGTTGTCCTTGTCCTAGTTGTACGCATGCGCAGCCAGGTCTTCCTTGCGCATGCGTAGTTATCTAGTTGTAGTTCCTATTTGATATATACAAACTTGCAATTTTATTCAAAGTCAATATGATTCTTTTATGATTTCTACGGATCACAAGTATGTTATTTTTATTTAGTTATACAATGATCGGTTGTAATAAATTCATAACAAGCATATATGTTTTTGCTTTTCAAAAAAATTAAGTCAAATTGAAATCCAAAAATTAACTATTCTTTTCTTTATAGTTATACATAATCTCAAATTTAGAACCATAATTCGAACATCGAGTTCGACTATGCTACAAACTTAATCATAGATTAGGTGAGTATTAAAAATCCGAACCAATCCGATCCAATCCGATCCAATCCGTAGTCCGATGGATTGGATTGGATTGGATTTGCATGTTTAATGGATTGGATTGGACTGGAAAAATCAAAAATCCGTTATGTATGGATTGGACACGGATTAAGCCAAAATCCGATCCAATCCGATCCATGTGCACCCCTAGCAAAAAGTGGAGGAAAAAGGGATTCTTACACACGACTCCTGCAATATGTTTAATTACAGCACGGTCCTTATAATTTAAATCTCACGAGCCAACCTCGCAGTCTTGCTGTCCGTTTGGTTGCAGGGTTGGGCAGGGTTGGGTTGGCCCAACCCGGGGTACCCCTCCTTCCAATCCTCCAATTTGCTATTCACAGGGGTACCCCAACCCAACCCTGCAACCAATACAAAGGTCCCGGTGTTATTACAAGGATTACAGGAGTTACGGTGTAATTGGACAAGATTCTAGGGATCGTTGTACAAAACTCAGTAAGAAACGAGAAATTTTATAAGAGCACTCCACACCTCTCCTCTCTGTGCTCATAGGCACCACTCAACCTCCGAGAGCTCGCCGGAGAAGAAGAAGAAGATGGCGGCAAGGGAGTATGCGCTGGTGGTGTCATTCGGTGAGATGCTTATAGACTTTGTCCCCAACGAGGCCGGAGTCTCCCTCGCCGAGTCCAAGGGCTTTGTCAAGGCAGCTGGTGGGGCGCCGGCCAACGTTGCTGTGGCTGTCGCGAGGCTTGGCGGCCGCTCGGCATTCATCGGCAAGGTCCGGATCGTTCTCGAATTTCTCCTGTGTCTGTTATGTTCGGTGGTTTCTCACGTTTCAGATCTCCTATGTTTAACATATAAGATGGTCGGAGAATATTTTTAAAATTTCTGCTACAGCGTGATCATGTAGTGTTCATATAGTTCATAGATATTTAAACTCTCCATGAAGATTGAGAAAGAAAATCCCAAAAAATACAGCAGCTAAACTTTTACTCGAACCATTATCTAATTAAACTCCTTAATAATCTAAACACAAGATATGTTTGCCTATGTTCCTGACAATTTAATACAGTTGGAGCTGCCGCAGTTCTTACATGTTTCAAGTTCCAACGAACAATGGAACTACGGGTAAACGACAGTGTGAACATAAAATAAGATATTTATGGTGCGATCTTTTCAATTCAATGTCCTTAATTAGCGCTAGTAACTATACAAGGAGCATCAAAGGAACTTTGGCATCTTATCTTAACATTTATTTTTTTATTGATAAGATAGTAATTTACGCATACTTGACAAAAAGTAGAAGCCAATCAGCTGATTCCGCTCGTCTTAAGTATAGTGCATTGCAATATACATTGATTTCATCGTCACTGAACATGTTACTGGTTTAAACCATTGCTGATTTGGGTGGCTAAATCAAATGGCTTCTTGCCACACTACCAGGATCGACTTTAAACGAAATGTTCACTAATTTCATAGTTGTGTACTTTACATGAATCAATGCAATGAATCAATGCAAGTGGCACACAAATAACCGGCGAATTAATTGCTGCAGGTCGGGGACGATGAGTTTGGGCACATGCTGGTGAACATCCTCTACGACAACAACGTCGACGTAGCCGGAGTCATGTTTGACAAGGCGGCCCGCACCGCGCTCGCCTTCGTGACCCTCACGCGATCCGGCGAGCGCGAGTTCATGTTCTACCGCAACCCAAGCGCCGACATGCTGCTAACCGAGGCCGAACTCAATCTCGGTCTCATCAGGCGCGCCGGAGTCTTCCACTTCGGATCCATTAGCCTCATCTCCGAGCCGTGCCGCTCCGCTCACATCGCAGCTATGGCTGCCGCGAGGAAGGCCGGGGCAATTCTGACCTACGACCCCAACGTCCGGCTCCCCCTGTGGCCGTCCGAGGACGCCGCACGTCTTGGGGTGCTCAGCGTATGGAACCAGGCAGATGTCATCAAGGTTATAAATAAAATAAAGATTAACATGTTACATATATATAGTCTGGATAGCCAATTATGAGTTGAATAGTTTACGTAAGTTTGCTTTTGCAGGTAAGTGATGATGAGGTGGCATTCTTGACGGGGGGAAACCCAGAGAATGAAGACGTCATCCTATCCCTATGGTTCGAGGGATTGAAGCTGCTCGTTGTCACTGCAGGTGCCAAGGGTACCCGATATTTCACCAAGGTTTTCCATTTCCATTACCATGTTTTGCAGTGCCTGTAATTTGCTGATGCTGCGTGTGATCATCATCCAAAAGAAGACGTGTTACATATACTTCACACAGTAAATTAAATTGGTCTGCATTGTAGACTTGTAAGGGGATCATTCCTGGCTATGCTGTCAAAAAGGTGGACACAACCGGAGCTGGGGATGCCTTTGTTGGGTCACTTCTGAACTCCATTGCAAAGGACAGATCCCTGTTTGAGGTCTTCTAGCTCTCTCCATTGCAAAGGACAGCTCTCAAGTATGATTTATTTTTCTGTTAAGCAGTACTTCTCTTATGCTTGTAGGACGAGGAGAAGCTCATAGATGCTCTCGTCTTCGCGAGCGCTTGTGGGGCCATAACGTGTACAAAGAAGGGAGCGATTCCAGCGTTGCCAACTCCATCCATGGTCCAGAAGTTCCTTGCAGATCCGGTAAATATATACACTTTGTGTCTGGGAAGTTACATTAATATATCATCTTTTTGTGGCTTGTCTTTGTCTTACCTTGAATGAGCTAAGGGTATAGTTAATGGCAATCCTTGGTGATAATGACGCAGTGGTAGAAACAGGATCTTGAGTTCCAAGGGACCGACATGTAGATACTAAACTAAAAGGATTATGGAGAGGAAAAGTATGGTTTTAAGCAAGGTTGAAGAAAACGGTAGTCGGTACTCGATCGAGAGGGTCACTGACTAAGGATTCTCAATAGTTGGGCGACTAATCAGATTTAGTCGGTCATTAGTCAGTTCTGAATTTTTTAATTATTTCATTTATAGAAATCAATTTTTATACACATGTTCTTATAGATTTACATTGATTTGTACATTTTCTATATTTATCATAATAAAATAAAAGAAGTAATTGTCTTTAAATATAACATTAAGCATATTAAAATAAATTTGCTTTTTTAAAAATCGAAAAATAAAAAAATAAAAAAAATCTCTATGTAAAAGTCGGCTAAGTAGTCGATCCGATTAGCCGGGTTGACCGACTAATGGTCGACTAGGACTAGTCGATTGAACATTCCCCCCCCCCCCCCCCACTCGACTAGCCGGGTCGACTAATTAGCCTAGTCGGCTGACTTTTACAACAATAGCTTTGAGTGCGAAAAAACATCTTATTATAATATAATAGGAATTTTGAGAATTTAGGTCTACTGATACATTTGATTTTTCACATTGCTAATGACAATTGATTGGAAGTCGCAAAGGCATGATTTTGAGTTTGATATATTGTGCGGAATTATAGGAAAGTTGTGGAGGCAAAAAGGATTATAGTGGGAAAATTATTTTTTTAAGATGCATCGCGTGTGTATGGGTATCGATGCAACTATATCAAGTTTTCAGCTAATGGCTATAGTGATACTCATGAACAATGGCTATAGTTATAGGGGGAAGCCTACATCGGCTACATCAGAACATTTTTTCTTCTGTTATTTTTTTTATTTTTTTCAATGAAAATTGTGTGGGATTTACTTAATATATAAAATTTTGTGGGATTTACTTAATATATAAAGTGGGTTATGCATTTCAAATTTCGTGAAAAATAGACCATCTAACATGTCCATCTGAAAAGGATCAATTTCAAAATTTTAAAACCGTTAAAATTTGACAGTCTTGATGGATGGGATAGAAGTCTCGAATTAAGTTGAATTTGGAATGACACCATGGTAGTATATGGTGATCTGAATCCCTCAAGGTTTTGTTTCAATTGAATCCGTGTACCATAAGACTTGGAGATCTTTATCTCCATAAACCAAGGTGTAGTCTTGAGTTCTTCTTAGTTACTTGAAGATGCTCTTCATTGTAGTCAAGTGTTTCTCTATAGCGGGATTGACAATGGCTTACCGCTCCCATTGCATGGTAAAATGTCCGATTTTGTATACATCATGACATACATCAAGCTTCCTACAGCCGATGCATAAGGGAATCTGAACATGGCTTCTTTTCCTCAATAATTTGAGGAGACATCCCTTTAGATATGTGAATATATGTCTTAAGGGAAGGAAGTCTTTCTTAGAATTATCCATATTGAAACTTTCCAATATCTTCTTGATATATCCTTATTGTGATAGCCCAAATACCTCTTTTCTCTCTTTTTGAATAATTTTAGACCCAAGATATAAGAGTCTTCTCTAAGATCTTTCATCTCAAATTTATGGAACAACCAGATTTAACACTAGTCATTATCCATGTATCATTCCCAATGATAAGAACTTCATCTACAAAATCATAATGAACATGATGGCTCTCACACTAAGCTTCTTATGTACTCATGGTTCATCTGGATTCTGCATGAAATCATAACTCATTATGGTTTCATCGAATCCATAATGTCTAGTGAAACAATCTAGACAATTCACAAAATCGATCCAATCGACTTCACAATTTCTAATTATATTTCATACATCCAAGTGTATAAATCATTAAAGAAAACATGAAATAAAAAAGTACTTTCTAATTTATTGCATATATCTATGTTAAACAAACAATGATTTCGGATGAATTTGCAAGTCGCGATCATCACACTTCAAATTAGAAAGCATGATATAATTCGGACTTAAAATTCATTACGACCTCAAATATTTCTAAAATTGGGTACAACTCATGGTGTCAACATATAAAATATATTTCCATATATTTTGAGTCCTAAAATATGATAAATAAGTCAATAAAATAACCGAGTCCTCTTCCAACTCCGTCTATGAAGAAATCCAATTTCTCAAGGTCGCACGGTCACAATCCTATGAAACTTTTTTGCATCGAATGTGGACTTGATTTATGACCCATTAGTCAGTACTTTATCATGTTATATGACTCAAAAATAGTATCTAAAAATTCATAATTTTAATGCTACAATCTTTGATTGAAATCGAAGTCTACAATAGTTTTTTAACATCCGAATCTTTTGTCAAACGCCACCAACTATTGGTGTATCTTTTATGCATGAGTCCAGACCTTCTAGACCTCATATATATCCCAAAAAAACTAAGTTCAAAACATGAGAGATATGCAACAACTTTGAAAATCACTGAATCATTCAAATCGTTAAAACTATCACAAGACAATGTACCTGATGATCGAGACAATCTTGCTGATTATTCATCGGACTTAGATCAAATCCAGATCTTATAAACCTTAGCTCTACTACCAATTAAAGGAAGTAAATAAACTTTTTATGAATTTCTCATCATGAAAACATAGAAAAAAGAGCAAGCTATTTGTAAAATATTGTATGTTCATCGTATGAACAAGCAAATTCCGCACGACAATTCGTACTTTGTGAAACCACTAATTTAGATAAATAATTTTCCTAAGATAGTTTCTTATATTCTAACGAATATTAGGAAGAGATCAGCATGAATCTCTAAAGAAAGAGACCTCTCGAATGAAGTCTGATTCGAGGACTCTCCTCTCGCAGGTGTGATGATGAGTCGTGTTGTTTCTCATGAATTTTGATATCTGTTTTTTCTTGAAGTTTTCCACCCAAAGATGTGATCAAGAAGATCTCAAACTTCTGATTTAGCCTTAGGAAATCGAGTCCTCTTGCATGTACGTGAAGCACGACGAAGAAGACATCCTTTTCTCTCGCAGGACTGCGTCTTTGAAGAGAAGATGCATGCTTGATGGTGGATGTGTAGGACTGTAGAGAGAGAGAGGAGAGGACATGTATTAGAGAGTCCTCAACTCTATAAATTTCTCTCAATAATCAAGGCTACTTAAGTACTTTAAAATGCAAAAGTTTTCATCTATTCATGTATTTTCAAGAGAGATGCATGCTCTCTCTTTTATACTCATGGTAGATGCCCCTTAGAGTCTTACTCTAAGGGGCACTACTATGATGATGGCCTTTGGACGAACAACCAAGGGCTAGAATCATATCCTAATCTTAATTAGGAATGAGAGACAACTGTCCTCTCAATTATCATCAAGAATAAACAACAAAATTTAAAAAAAAGGAGATTCCTAATCAAATTAGGACTCGTCATAGACAATCACCTTTTCTTAATTGATGTCCTAATTGTTGTCCTAATTGATGTCATAATTGGTTGTTGCATTATCTTCACAATAGTACAATTATCATACTTAGGAAATTTATGAGAGTTACCTCACAATAAACTGTAAATGCAATTTACATTTAATTTCCAATGTGAATCCAATTCACATGTATGCCTTGAAATAAAATAAGAATCGTATTCATGTAAATTAATATATATATATATATTGAATCATTATTTATATTAATTATATATATATGTGTGATATGGATCATATGCACAAAACCTTACATATACACATATCCATGCTAACAATTATGATCATGTTATTGATATCATTAATTACGGGTTCTAATCTAATTAAAACTCGTGACAAGAAATCTTTGATACTTAGATATAATGTCAGGGAGATCATACTATCCACGTATATTGACTTGAAATTTGGATATTCTATCCAGTTTCAGGGTTTATATCATTTTTTTGGAAAATACGTCACTTACAAATGTTGAGCTCAAGTTGGAATAATTCACACTCTAAGTGAGCTTAATGAAACGCATCATATTCTCCATAATCTGAAGAATACAAGAATGAGTTGAACCCATCTTTCTTGATCATTTCTAATCATAGTCCAAATCATTTGGAGTTTAGAAATGAGCTTAGAGAGTATATTTATTTCCATTTCCATCATCATTTCTCTTTCCAATATTTAGACATTGAAATTAGACATTGGACATTGGATATTTGAATCAAATAAGATGAGACTTAATCTAATTAACTCTTCAATCACTAAGCTAAGAAATGGAGGCACTAAAATCCATCTAGTTTCATCATTCCCTCAGAATTGAAGAGTCATGGTAGGTGATCTATTAAGGTAGATTTCACCCTAAGTATTCCCATAATCATTCATCCTACATACTAGAAGACTTTGATATATCCAAAGTTCAAACCCTAATTTGGTTGTCTTCCTCAGAACATATCCATAGATTTCCCATTCAATAATTGAACGGCAATATTAAGCATATACTTCCCAAAAGCATATTAATATCTCAAATTCATATCTTATTTTATAAACAAGATGACCATGCATGGAATTCATTATGACCCCAAATTATCTCATGAGTGAGCTCTGTCTCAGAGTTCATCAACTATGAACTTGTATGATTCCTTTGAGAAATCATACTTCTCATATGTCTTCATATGCATACTGACTCGTCGGTATATGGATCTTGGTTAGGCCGCCAACCTATCGATTTGTCAAATGTGCCCACTCAGACATATAGATGCACATATGTCTCTGGTTAAAGGATGTGTGAATGATCATGACAGTTACGATTCAAGTCTTAGTTTATCTCAACATCATCAAGTCAACTTTTTGACTTGATTATTTCAACACCTTCAAATCACTATTCCCATGCAGAGGACCAGCATCAAGAAGTTGATCGGAAATCAGTCTTTAGAGAAAGATTGTCATCTCTTTCTCAACTAAAAATCAGTATTGAATATCACATGTTAATATCAGTTATGTCCTCCCAATTGCATGGTATTTAATATGATCACAGTACATAACCCCAATTGTATAAAGGAACCTTAATATTAAGTGCATTCACAATCATTCATTTTAAATGGACATGATAAAATAATAGCTTTTAGTACATTAATGGGTCTCTTAGGGCTTATAAGTCTAACAACATGATGGTGGGGAACAACTTCTGGTGGAGAGGGTAGAGATGATCTTCGATGGGAAGAGGAAGAGGGGGTACAACATGGACGAGTTCCTCCTTACATAAGTGTAAGCGCACTGATTCCATGTTTGAACGTCAATACCAAAAAGGCCCTCCAGTCGGTGAATGGGATTGTTGCATCTTATAGGAGGGCGAGGTGGGGTTTGTTGTGAGGTGAAAGGTGATGATGGAGGAAGAGGACGAGGGAGAGGGAGAGAGGAGGGATGGATCGAGTCTTGGGGATATGTTAGTGGATGTGACAATGAGACAGGAGAGAATAAACGAATTTCTTTCAACATGTCATTTTATAGTGTGGTTATTCTCAAAGGGTGGTTAGGTCAGTGAGTAAAGTAATGGTCAAGATTACGACATAAGATGGAGTCTATCCAGTGTTCTATGTGTAGTGGACTTATGGAGGGTCCATGTTGTATTTATGAAAAGTATAGAGGGTTATAGGTATAAAAATTCTTAAAGTATAATAATCATTACTTAAAAGAATGAGTATATTTATTTCGTAAATAATTGTAGAAATATGAAACTAGATTCTATGAATAAGGAAAATTTCAGATAAAGAAAAGGAAATTTTGAGTTATCTTTTCTTATTCTCAAAGGGGGTGTTCGTTCGAGGAATAAAGAATATCCGTCCTTATTCCTCTCCCCTCCACAAATGGTTCGACATTTTGGTCCTAGAGTCAAAATGAGGAATAAGATTTTCCTCACTATTCCTCCATCATAGGTTTCTCCTGTAAAAAATACAAATAATTACCACTTATCTAGCAATCTTATCTAACATAACCCACTTATCTCTTCTTATGCTCTCACTTCTACCGAACTTAGAATAGCAAATAACAACTATTTATTCCTCCTTATCATCTCCCTCCAACCGAACAGAAACAATGTCTTATCCCTCATCATCTCTCCTTATCATTTCCCTTATTCCTCTACCGAATGACCCCCAAGTGAATGAGCTTTCTTCCTTTCTATTTCCATCTAAATGGAAGATTGCATTCTTCCTTGCTACTTACACCAAAATTTATCCTTTTGTGATTTTTTATCTAATATAAATATAACCACGGCATTGATTATTTCGAAATAAATATTCCCAATACAGGCATTGTTCTTTCGAAATAATTTACAGACTGAAGCATTCATTATACCCAAAAAATCACGGTAGGGGTAAGTTCTAATGTAAGGTAACGGATGAATATTAGATGTGTCGTCGACTTTAAACACTACTACTGCATATATTTGCACAGATCCTGGTTTTCTATCGTGTTTGCAACGTATTCACTAATCTCTTGCAGATGGCATTTTACGGAGATAAAGTGGCCCTGAATGGAGGAGAGCCCCCTAAGGACAAAGTACAGGCAACTACATGGATGAGGAGGAGGGTGCTTAATGGTGCCAATGGGTTCTCCACCGAAGATGCTGTCAGAACAGTGTCCAGATTCCATGCCAATGGCCTCATCAAGTCCACCATATCTTACCACTCCGTTTTCGCTTTCAGCATTGGGTTCATCTTTGCTTTCGTCCTCCTCCATGTCCTCCGCAAACTCTACTCCACCTAATCACCTTAGAATGTAACTCTTTGCGATCCTTGAGCTTTATATATTCATGGTGAAATTTTTAATCTGGAGGGCCAATCGTGAATAAAGAGAATAAAGTGTAACCACTACTGTTTTCTTGGATATCTTCATCTTGTTCAGGGATCCAGCTCTGAGAAAACCAGTGTGCCTATGCGATAGTCGGTGTATCGAGATTTTTACGTAATTTCCTTTGCATAAAGTGAGCACTTAGTTTGACGAAAGAGATATACCTCCTGTATGGATTTATGATAAGGATGAAATTCATGTCACGAGACAAACACATGCCTACGCCATTTAGAATATCGCTAAGATACTTATTTGGACTTGGGCGTGGATCTGGGAAAAGGGGTGATGTGATCAAGAGGTGTACTCCTTGGAGGCTCGTATGTGCCCTCGCTAGAGAAGTCAAAGCACATGATATCTATCATACTTAAAACTCTATAAAGGATGGTCCTAAAGGGATTATATAAGACCTCTATGCATCGACAGATATGAAGGTAGATGACTTAAGAATAGAGAGCATTGGATATAAAAGATTGGATATGGATGCACAATCAACCGCTACCATGGAAGCACATGAATTTAAGATCACAATATGATGGTGGTTGGTCATCTCTCTTGACCACCAAAGAAGAAAGTTCACTAAAAGAAGCATAAGTGCAACTCTTATTGATCATTCACTCTCTTCATGTCTCTCGCTCTCGCTCTTTTGTTTTTATTTTTGTGTGGTGGTGTTGATGCAATGTCCCTACCCCCTCTATATATAGCCAAAGTACAAATCCATATTCCTATTTCTATTAGGACTCACATAGTATACAATTCAATTGTTGTTAGGATTAGGAATCTGATCCTTTTAGAATTCCTAATCCTAATGGTATGGGGGACTCTGTATACACCATGTTGACGGCCTGTGAGGGCTTGTCTCAGTCATCTGCTCGAATATCTTCCAGACAGTATCCGCTTCTCCTGATGTGTAGATGCCTCCATAAGCAGTTGATGATCTTGAAATTACATCTTTAATTATCTAAAATTATAGTATAAGAGGCGAAAAACGATTCGTCAAAAATCATAAACTTTGAATGTTGTGGAGAATTTTTACTTCGTAAGTCTACCAAGGTCGAACACAGGGAACGGTGATTTTTTGTTGCATGATTTCAGATTAATTTGAATAATTAATCAAATGCTAGGTTAATTTCTATGTTAGAAAATAAAATGGAAACTATGGTGATGCAATGCAAAAAATAACATAGAGAACACAAGATCTGTGATCTTATACAATTTTAATCCAAACAATAACGATAATATCCTCAAAATTTAATCGATATAATTTGAGAACATCTATCAATAAATCCAGTCTGCAGGCTAGGAGGTTATTCACTTAGTTAATAATCCATAAGTAAAGAGACAATGAGAATTTTCAAGATAGCTGATCTCCAAATTCCATAAGATTCATTCCTCCAATAATGATCACAATTAACAAAGAAATAAATCAATCATTTTGCCTTAAATACGCCCTTGCAATAGATTAAACTCTTCAAGGAATCAATGCATAAATAAGCCAATTTGAGCCTGCAAAGATCAAAATAGAGATCCTCAAATAATAATCATCATAAAATAGTCTTGTATCTGTCCACAAACTATGCAAAGTGATAGAGCACTTAAATAGCTTCAAAACAACATATTATGCACTAAAATCGGAGTTCCGATGGAGAAGATGTGCTAAAATAAAGATCCAGGTTCTTCTTCAAACGGGTCCCTAGGAAGGACTTATCTATAGTATCTAGAAGTCAGAAGAGCCTTATTGTAAATTACCCCATACATGGGTATATATGCAATTAATCAAACTCTGAGGGCCTACACATAAAATTTCCAGTGCGCCACATGCGAGACACGTTACGTTGATGTCAGCTCAGGTGGGCTTCTTGCAATTTTTAACAATTGGAGGGGCCTCCTGCAAATTTTCCTCCCATGCACATGCGAAGCACGTGCACTGGAGGTTTGGGCATTGACACGTGCTTGGGCGAGGATCGGAAGCCAAGCCTGCACGTGGCAGCAGTCTGGAACTTGGGGTTTCCAAAACTCTAGGCTTGGGCCTAGGTTCGAGGATGTCCACATGGCAGATGGGTAGCCGTGGGATCTGGGCTAGCCCCTGATCCAACGATGGTGGCGCCCCTCGGCCGAGGGCAGCGGAGGCACGGGACAGTGCCATCGAGGCAAAGATGTACGGTCGAAGCACGACGGACAAGCGGGCCGAGGCAGAGGTCGTGGCCGTGGTGTATCTCTCAGTGGAGGAGGTGCGACAGTAGGGCGGAGCTTGGCCTCTGCGATGGTCGAATGATCGATTACGGTTGGTGCTCCTTCTGGAGATATCGTCAAGGTTGCTGGAGATGTCGATCAAGGGTGAGGCGAGGTAGAGAGCTCCGATGATGTGGCATGCGTGTGTTGGCTTAGAAGTGTGGCCAATCGAGCGGCAGAGGGGAGGAGCTGTAGGGTGGAGGGACACCTGGAAACGAAGGTGCTCGGGGGTGGAGGTCTGTGGCCAAGCGCAAGGGGTGAACAAGATGTCAAGTGGATGGTGAAGAGTGGAGTGTAGAGAAGACAGTCGGATCGAAGACGTGGCGATGAACTTGCAATGGAAGAAGAAAAATAAAGAAGAGGAAAGGGAGGGGGTGTCGACTGGAATTAGGAGAAGCAGTAGCTCCCTCCTGATGATCGCCTCAACCGTGGGGCGGAGCCATGGCAAGGCTCAGTTGCTTGAAGCAGCAGCAGAGGTTGAAGACCTTTGGATCACGCCGTCACAGTCGTTAAGCTGTTGTCACCGGCTCTCATAGGGAAGAAGGATGGATGCCTCGGATCGAGAGGGGAGTGGTTTCCATATATGTTATGAGGGAGGTGTAACGGGTGTGGGAGCGGAAGCGGAGGGGAAGACAGGGGGTTACAAGCGCAGGTGGAATGGTCAGAGGAGAAGGGAGTAACAGCCAAAAGTGGAAGAGACGGGTCACATGCAAGGCACGTGACCTGTCTGGAGAAGATATGGGTCACGTGCTAGGCATGTGACCTATGATAGAGGGGTCGGGTTACGTGCTCTGCACGAGACATGGAGAGAGAGTGGGTGAGTGGGGGTGCCATGTGGCATGCCCAAGGGTTGCCACATGTCACCCCAAAAAAATAAAAAATAAAGAGGAAGAAAAATAAAAAAGAAACAGAAGGAGATCTCAGATCGAAAAATTTCCTTAACAAAAGTTGTTCGTCTCGACGAGGTCTACAACTTTCATGAAGGAATCGGGAACAAAAGAGATCAACTATACAAGTTGGTGTTTTTGGTGGTTCTCCATGTATATAGAAAATTAGCTTTTTAGGGTTTTGTAATTTTTTGTGATTTTAAAAAAGGATAAAAAATAAAAAATACAATAAAATAAAAGACACTTAATTACAAATTAATCTAATTTTTTGTATTTTTGATAGATAAGAAAATAGAGAAATAAAATAGGAGTAAGAAATACACGAATTTTGTACAGACTCACTGAGGACACTCAGACACAGTCAGTTTCTTTGATTTCAATCTTAGTCTAAATTTGAAATTTTATGCCTCTTGATAAAACTTTCATCAAAGAATACAAATGAAAAGAAATTAAAAGTTTTAATTATCGACATAAAAACTCATGTCAAAAATCGCAAAAAAAGATAAAATGTATAAAAGAGGCCCAAAAACCAACTTCACATATGAGCTCCAAATTTTATGAAATTGGTCTTGTTTTGAAGATATTTGAAAATGGAGTACTTTAAAAGTGACTAGACCAAGATCAGACACTATATGAGGAAGATATGCATGTTTTAGTCTGTCTGATGTGAAATTAGGTTTTGGGTTTATTAGATAGTTATTTAAGTTAGCAATTTTTTGTATTTTTTATTTATTCTTTTAGCAATATCTACACAATGAAGGTGGTTTTAAGTCAATCGGAGTTAGGATGAATTAATTAAAAATATGGGAAGTTAGCAGCTTATTAGGTCTATTTACACTTGGATTTCTGGGTTCCTTATTTTATGCAATTATGCATGATGAAATGCGAATATTATTAACACATGTATGAATGCTAATGATGTTATATTAATTATTAAATGCATATGTATTTTGTGGAACATACCCTAATTGACCAATTTTAGCATGTTGAATCATAGATTCATCATACCCTTATACTTAAACCATGCCCGTCCCTGTTCATCAATGAATGAATGACTTAACTGGATAAATCCTTGACTGTGCATGTGAATTTTCAAGGCTCAATTCATCGAAGACCCTTAATTTGAGTGATCCTAAAATTCTAGGCTCAATCATGCTTTAATCAAAAGAAATCCAACTTCTCTATTTATCAGACTCTTTGTTTGTACGTATAATATAAGGATATGACTTTTAGTGTACTGCATTCATGAGAGTCGAGTCGAGATGTCACCCAAGGTCCCAGTCCAAGAGACTCTCCTCTGAACCTAATCCCCAACATTAGGGAATAAGTCAGTTCTTGCATTCAATCTACCGTATCATTGGTTTGTCAAACTTGAAAGTGTAGATAGATGGACAGATGATGGAGGGCATAGGATTGTGTATATTTTTCTCTCACTCACATTGGAACAAAGGACCTCTCGAGTGTCTTATTACTTAACACAAGTATATTTTTGGTTTGTTGATCAATGTGTCCGTCAAGAGAATTCGGAGTCGTCTGCAATTGTTTTCTTGGGAGTACACTGGGGTGTGTCTCTTTTGAGTATCTAAGATACCTTCGACACCAAGACTTGTATCATTATATGATGCAGAGCCCTTTTTTGGAGTGAACACTTTGAGATGGTTGGGAGCGCTCGCCTTTGGTGGAAGCTCTTTGTAATTTGACTTGATGTTTGAGAGCTTTTTTCTTTCAATATTTCTTTATTTTCTTTTTGGCTAGCTCCACTGCTTTTACCAAGTGTTGGTACACACGGGTCAACAGTTTAACTAGGTTTCATCACACCCTGGCACATAGGTAGATATCAAACGATAGTATACGAACTTGTTCTCATACTGGCTAGGGTTTTGCTGACACTCAGGTTTCTTGAATCTTCATTAACTTTATCACTTCCTCGAGCATCATTAGGTCGGGTCTAGACTCAAATCTCCAGTCCTAGTTCATCAAGTGATAACTCAACTCATCTCATCAATCATGCAGTTGTGAAAGTGATATGCTGATCATATTCTTTAGAAGGTAGATATGAAGAGTGCAATATAGTGCTCAAATCTTTCAAACTAGGGAAGTGTGGATTATTAAGTTTCAAAATCCTAATGACTAAGGCTGATTAACTGAACCTCTTAAGATCTTAGAAATCCAGTGTCTTCAAATCTTCAAGCCTTGAGTGATAGTGAATGTGTCAGGAATATACCAACCAAGGAATGCGTGGATGCATGAGATGTTGAATGAAATGCAAGACCATGAGTGAAATTTTCTCTTTTTTCTTTTTTTTGAAAATCATGTATTATTTACATAAGGAATATAGTGTAATATATATAGTCTACACAACTTGTACCCATCCTCGATTTTAGATGAAAACAATTAAAGTACGAACTATGGATAAAGTATATAGAAAATATACAAACACGTCCCCTATACTTACCTTGTGATATGTCCTCATGGCATAAAGTGAAATGTAGACATAGCCCATACTAAATATAGTTGAGCGAAAAAAAATAAAAATCGACTTGCCCCCCTATACTTAGACTTTTGAGGGACTAAGCATAGCAGAAAAGCAAGAAATGAGGCAGTCGAGGGTGAGGTGAAAAGAATAGAAGTGAAGTATATATAATGGTACCGGTCCCCTTATACTTACCAGGTCTGCCTACGTATGATCGGATAATTACAAATGGGTAAACCAATAGATTTACGGATGTACAAGATCAAGTAGGTTTGGGATGAACCTTATTCCGAGAGGGGGGCGGGAGATAGTATGGAGATGTGGAGGGTGGTGAAGAGGTGGAGGATGAAGTGGACCAGTCATCGTCAGAGTTGTCCTCAGAAGAATAGTAGTCATACGTAGAGGATCTCCAACTATTGTCAACCAGAGGTAAGTGCCCTTTGATCATGGTTGTACTTATCATACTTTCATGATGAACTACTTCAGGACCGGACGAGGACTCTTCAGAAACCACCTGGTGTATAAGGTCAAAGGTGACTTTCTTGGTCAGTTTGTTTCCTTGAGAAGCATTCGGAGGAAGATGGACAGTCTTCATCTCCCTATCCTGAGTAACCGATGTGGCATTTATGAGTTCATCGTCAAATGAATCCCTATAAAATTCGACCAATTCTTGTAGGGTCATACGTGACTTCGGATGAGGGAGCATGTTCATGGTGGCTTTCTGATTGTTGGATGTGGATGTGGATGTCACTTCCTAATAATCTTGAATTTTGACTACATCGGAGGTTTGCTGAGTCGGTTCCTTGTATGGTTCAAGTATCTCATGAATTACTGCTGACTCAAAGATTGGACCACTTAAATAATCGTGATGTTCCTCAGAAATATGGTCCAACTCATCATAATCTCCAAAATCTTGATTCCTCGAAGGGGCTATATTAAGGTGAAAATCAAAGGTTTGTCCAACAGTCGGTCTCTCAGGTAGCTCTCCTAGGATTTGTGTCTGTGTTTCGTAAGGAAAGGTCTGACTATGTGGCATGGTTGTTTTCTGATCACGACTGTCGATTTCAAGTCGAGCTTCCTCATAGCATGTCGTATCATTGAGAGTTTGTTCATTGTGATTCGAGTTCAGGAACATGATGATCCGAGTCTCACAATCCACAATCACCTTAGTAGAGTCTATGAACGGCTTTCCTAAAATGATAGGAGACTCAGACAATCCTTCGTGGTGCTCTATGTCAAGGACAATGAAGTCCACTTTGTATTTGTCGTCTCGGAATTTTACGACGATCGAAACAATTCCCTCGTGGTCTTTTGGTGGATCGATCAGGCAATTGAACGTTCACCCTAGTATTTTTTAGTTGTTTGAGTTCAAGTTGGTTAAAAACGGACTTAGGAGGATGTTTAATGTGGAGTCATCGTCTAACCGAATATGAGTGAATGTAGAATTCTTAATTTCACACATAATCCGAGTCAACCACTTGAATTTACGGCTCTTGGTTTTTCGATTCATCACTAAAGAACTATCCATAGATATGATATGATATTCAATCATTGATCGTTTCTTGCCTATCTTTTTAGAATTTAGTCAACTCTTCACAAATTGCTTAATATCGGGTACATATTCTAGGACCTTGATCAATGGAAGCTCTAAGACCAGGCTCTTGCAAAAATGCTTCCATTTTAGAATTGTCCATTTTTTAAAATTTTCTATGTTTTTTTTCAATTTTTTGGTATTTTTGAGGATATGGTCAATAAGGAGGTCAGAAGTCAGTGGTGGTTGTGCTTGATTGTGAGTCACGTGATGATTTTGTGGTTCGCAAGGTGGTGGTCTCACTTCTCTTGGATTTTGCATAGACTAGATGAGATCATATATTTTCTCAATCAAAAGGTTTGCTCTATGATTAATCATTCTCCATATGTCGTGATTCTGGCATATAACCCAGAGTATAGTATTCATTATTCACAGTCGTTGTGGTCTGGTCATAAGTCATATTTCCTTGACTCTGGATTTTTCATGAATTGTCGAAGGAAAATTGGTCGTACTCAAGAAGATAGTCAACCTAAGTAGGGGATGGTTCAAGAGTTTGGGAGTCCATCGTAATCGGAAATCGTGTTTCTCTGTCAATATTGATTACTTTATTTTCCATCCTCAATTCTACTCGCTCTCTCGTGCCCATAAAATTATCAGAATGTGAGAGAGGTCTGTTCCAAGAAGAAGTGTGGGCATAGGGTGGGATATATGGGAGTGAAGAGAATAATGGCCGAGGAGGACCATGTTTGAAGAGCAGGTTCCCTTGGTAAGTAGAAGAAGGATATCGGAACACGGTCGTGGAGATCAGGTAGGAAGACCAATGTGATGATTCTTCTCAAGAGAGGGATGGAATAATTTGCGATCCACGATTTTCTTGCAATTGCAAGGTCTTTGACGCACACAATTCAAACTCAAAACAAACACGTAGATTCACCCACTCGACAGATATGAAGGCACGTCAGGGATCGGCCACTTATCTTTTCAATGTTTAATTTAATGACAAAATAATCTTGAAAACTAAGTGGAGTTGTCAGGTGTCGAAATATTTCACAAAGGATGTCTCGAGTTCATAAAACTAGTTGCATCTGCTTTCAGCCAGTATGGGTATAAGTACGAACCGTTAGACGGCTACCCGTGTTACTTGAGGACGGAGCCATAAGCAATGTCCTCTAAACCACCCACTCTACTAAAGGAAGTCAGACCGTAAAACGGATAGCTGAAACCCTCATTAGAAGTAGCTCATTATTTTTTAAAAACAGTAGTTTGAATGAAAATTTCAGGGTTTTGGCTCTGCCTTAAGTATGCGATCTTGTCCTTACAAACAATTGAGTGGGTTATTCTCCACCAAACACAAGCTTGATTTTAGGTTAGGTTATTTATGGTCACCTTGATTAGCAGTCTCGATTTTAGATTAAGGTTATCATTGAGGTTTTACATGAGCATAGAAATTCACGCCTAACGAGTAGTCCCAATTCCTTTAATTTCTAAGTTGTAAAACTGAGGAGGGAGAATCAAAAAAGTCAATGCAAGTGTATCAATGATGCATGCTTAAGAAGAAGACTTATAGTGATCCCGCGTGTTCTTCATGCAGGACGAAATACAAGGAATTTTTAAAATTTACACTAAATGATATGCACACATGAAATCACCCTAAGCAGATAGTTCTATCAGTGGGAAAGAATTGATTGAAAATTTGGCCAAGTTGAGTGGTCTACCTGTGTGTATAGTTAGTGAAAGTGTGGTCTAAGAATTACGAGCACAATCAAGAATAATTAAGCAAGCATATATATTCCTAATTCCTATGCCACTCAAGTCGGGTTCGAACTACATAGAAGGGGTTGAAACAGACCCGACACACTACAGAGAAGTCCAGTCTGAATTATTACAAATAATCAGGATTCAAAGAGAGAGGGACCCTGTGAATAATGCATAGAATTAAATATAAACTGACTCTCTCACACAAAAATTAAAAAAACAGTCTTCTTTGCAGACCCTTGAATTATATCCAAAAATCACTCCGAGTTATCTGCAAAGAGAGAATATGCGTTTAGTATCTGTAGAGAGAGATATGCAAACTATAATACAGAAAAAAAATGCAAATGAAAGAGATGGAAAAATAACACATAAATTATTTTCACAAAATATAATTACAGATTATAATTTAAAACCCAAAAAATACACCTTTCCATAGCAACGACGCCATTTGATGAACGCGAAAATCATCTCTTTAATTATAAAGAATTATAGTATAGGAGGTGAAAACGATTCATCAAAAATCACAAACTTTGAATGTTGTGAAGAATTTTTACTTGGTAAGTCTACCAAGGTCGAACATAGAGAACAATGATTTTTAGTTACGTGGTTTTAGATTAATTTAAATAATTAATCAAATGCTAGGTTAATTTCCGTGTCAGAAAAAAAGGGAAACTATGGTGATGCAATGCGAAAAATAATAAAGAGAATAACTCAGCACAAGATATGTGATTTTATATTATTTTAATCCATATAATAATGATCAATATCCTCAAAATTTAATCACAGATCAAATGATATAATTTGAGAAATATTTACCAATAAATCCAGTCTACATGCTAGGAGGTTATTCACTCAATTAATAATGTCGGAAATTTCAGGACAATTGATCTCTAATTCCCTAAGATTCATTCCTCCAATAATGATCATAATTAACAAAGAAATAAATCAATTATTTTGCCTTAAACACGCCCCTGCAATAGATTAAACTCTTCAAGGGTATCAATGCACAAATAAGTCAATTTAATCCTGCAAAGATCATAATAGAGATCCTCAAATAATAATCATCATAAATAGCCTCAGATCTGTAAAGTGATAGAGTACGGAAATAGCTTCAAAATGACATATTATGCGCTGAAATCGGAGTTCAGATGGAGAAGATATGCTAAAATAAATATCTAGAGACTAAAATGTAATAAAATAATTATTTCCCTTCAAACAGGTCCCTGGAAAGGACTTATCTATAGTATCCAGAAGTCGGAAGGGTCTTCCTATAAATTACCCCATGTGTATGTAATTAATCAAATTTTGAGGGCATGTACAAAAACTTTCCAGCGCGTCAAGTGCGAGGCACGTGACGCAGACGTCTGCTCTGGTGGGGCTTCTTGCGATTTTTAGTAATTGGAGGGGCCGCCTGCAAAATTTCCTCCCACGCACGTATGAAGCATGTGCGACGGAGGTTTGGGCATTGACATAGGCTCGGGCAAGGCTTGGAAGCCAAGCATGCACGTGGAAGTAGTCTGGAACTTGGGGTTTCCGAACCTCTAGACTTGGGCCTAGGTTCGGGGAAGTCCACGTGGTGGATTGGTAGCCATGGGATCAGGGCTAGACCCTGATCAAACGGTGGTGGCGCCCCTCAGTCGAGGGTGGTGGAAAAGCGGGGCAGCGCCGTCGAGGAGAAGACATACGGTCGGAGCACAACAGACGAGCAGGCCGAGGCGGAGACTGTGGTCGTGGTGTAGCTCTCAGCGGAGAAGGTGCGACAGTAGGGCGGAGCTGGGCCTCCGAGGTAGATGAGCGATCGGTGACGGCTGGTGCTCCTTCCGGAGCTATCGTCGAGATTGCTGGAGATGTGGCATGCGTGCGTCGGTGAAGAAGTTCGGGCCAGTCGAGTGGCAGAGGGGAGGAGCTGCAGGGTAGAGGGATGCCTGGAAACGGAGGTAATCGACAGTGGAGATCTGTGTCCGAGCGCGAATGGGCAAACAAGATGTCAAGTGGCTGACGAAGGGAAGAGCGTGGAGTGAAGACGGTCGGATCAAAGATGAAGCGATGAACCTGCAACGGAGGAAGAAAAATAAAGAAGAGGAAAGGGAGTGGGGTGTATCGCATGGAAATTAGGAGGAGTAGTGGCTCCCTCCTAATGATCGCCTCAATCGCGGGGCGAAGCCACGACGAGGCTCAACTGCTTGGAGCTGCGGCGGAGGTTGAAGACCTCTGGATCATGTCATCGCAATCGTTAAGCCATTGTCGCTGGCTCTCGTGGGGAAGAAGGGTGGATGCCTCAGATCGAGAGGGGATTGGTTGCCTTATAGGTGATGAGGTAGGTGTAACGGCTGTGGGAGCAGAAGCGGAGGGGGCGATAGGGGGTTACGTGCGCAGGTGGAATGGTCCGAGGAGAAGGGAGTAACGGCCCGGGGTGGAAGAGACGGGTCACATGCAAGGCATGTGACCTGTCTGGAGAAGATGTGGGTCACGTGCTAGGCACATGACCTGTGATAGAGGGGTCGGGTCACGTGCTCTGCACGTGACCTGGAGAGAGAGTGGGTGAGTGGGGGTGTCACGTGGCACGCCCAGGTGCCGTCACGTGGTACCCCAAAAAATTAAAAAAATAAAGAGGAAGAAAAATGAAAAAGAAATAGAAGGAGACCTAGGATCAAAAAATTTTCTTCACAAAAGTTGTTCTCCTCGACGAGATCTACAAGTTTCATGAAAGAATTGAGGAGGTCAACTATACAAGGTGGTATTTTTGGTGGTTCTCCATGTGTATACAAAACCGACTTTTGGGGGTTTTGTATTTTTTGTAATTTTAAAAGATGGTAGAAAAACTAAAAAATGATATAATAATAGACACTTAATTACACATTAGTATATTTTTTTGATTTTTAATAAATAATAAAATAGAGAAATGAAATAGGAATAAGAAATACATGAATTTTGTACGGACTCGTAGAGGACACTCGGACATAGTCAGTTTCTTTGATTTCAATCTTAATCTAGATTTGAAAATTTATGCCTCTTGATAAAACTTTCATCAAAGAATACAAATGAAAACAAATTAAATTAAAAGGGTTAATTATGTACATAAAAACTCAGGTCAAAAATCACAAAAAGGTAAAATATGCAAAAGAGGCCCAAAACCCAACTTTCACATATGAGTTCCGAATTTTATGAAATTGGTCATGTTTTGAAGGTATTTGAAAATGGAGTATTTTAAAAGTGAGTAGACTAAAATTGAACATTGTATGAGGAAGATATGCATGTTTTAGTCTGTCTGATGTGAAATTAGATTTTGGATTTATTTGACACTTATTTGAGTTAGCAATTTTTTGTATTTTTATTTATTCTTATTAGTAATATCTATACAATGAGTGGTTTTTGGTTAATCGGAGTTAAGATGAATTAATTAAAAATATGAGAAGTTAGCAGCTTATTAGGTCAATTTACACTTAGATTTTTAGGTTCCTTATTTTATGCAATTATGCATGATGAAATGTAAATATTATTAACACATGTATGAATTCTAATGATGCTTTATTAATTATTAAATGCATATGGATTTTTAGGAATAGAGCCTAATTGACCAATTTTAGCATGTTGAATCAGAGATTCATCGGCAACGCTCACTAAACCATGCACCTTAGGGTTGAGACCGATATAAAGTGCTTGGACCAAAATGTTGTCATCCATGCCATGACACGAACAATTCTATAGTATGTCTTTGAATCTTTCCCAAGAAAGGAAAAACTCGTGATACGTGTCCTCATCTGATTAGCTCTACTGATGAATTTCCATTTCAGCACCTTTATTCTTTCCTTTTAGCCTTAAATCCCTAGCTAAATTCATGTATGTATCATTAATTTGTCAAAATAAGCATTCTATAATTTGTACAAAATACTATATAAAATATTGTATAATTATTTTTTTTAATTTCAAAATTAAAGAATGAAGGAAGAAAAGAAAAATAAATGAGACGTCATAGGTATTGAGTGACCCTAAACCTGAGACCCGGTCATCATGATGACTTGGTCGACAAGGAATAAACTACGGATATGGAGATGAATTGTATAGTCTATACATGAAGATCATAATTTTTAATTCTTGTATAATTAAGTTTTGGCACATATTTTA
The DNA here is from genome assembly GCA_037367405.1 of Ottelia alismoides. NCBI lineage: Eukaryota > Viridiplantae > Streptophyta > Magnoliopsida > Alismatales > Hydrocharitaceae > Ottelia > Ottelia alismoides. The sequence continues at coordinate 145,090 of JAZKJV010003759.1, forward strand.
TTCTTTATTATTTATACCTGAAATCAATAAACTTTGTACATGAAATTGTAGATAAAAATACAAGGAAAATACAAAATTGAATCTAAATAAAAAAATGCATAATGTGCTCGGGACATACAAAATAAAACGCCAACAATAAAAACTTCACAGACTTGTATCTTCTCTGTATTGTATCAAAATGGACCAAAATTACTTTAATTGTATATAACTGTTAATGAGCTATTCAATAAGGGTGGTTTCATTTAATTTGGAACTAAAATGCAAAATTTAGGTTTTGGGCCTATACTGTGCAACATACATGTATATTTTATTCAATATATTCATTCTTTGTATTTCTCAAAATATTTTATTTTTATAAAATTGTAAATAGTACTTGAAACATATGTACATGATTTAATTAGAATAAAACCATTAAAATAAAATCAAAATAAATAATGCATACAAATATATAGGTAAAATATACCTATAGATACCTTTAATATATAAATACCTAATTAATTAAGTGTGCAGACAAATTCATAAAAAATACAATACAAATATCTAAATGTATACAAAAAATAAAAAATATATAAAATACATGTATATGATAACATATATTATAAAATAAAAATAAAATGCCAAAATACATGTATTTATACTTATATTTTACATGTAAATATTAACTTACGATAAAAAGCCTCGTAACAAATAAATAAAAATATGGATAAAATACTACATTAAATTACAAACACTTTTCATGTTTTAATAAAAAAATCAATTAAATCATTTGTTAATTTTTATTTATTTTATCATTCTTTTTCTCCTGGGATCTATTCTGGCTGGTCCATGTGGACCAACCAGAATGTTCCCTGTGCTGACCCCGGTCAAAACTCCCCCTCTCTCTTCCTCGAGATTCGACATGTCAGACCTCGCTTCTTCACCCCTTTTTCCGATCAAGGCCATCATCATTTTCGTTGACGTGTTGCTTGATTTCTGGAGATTAGATCTCCCTATATCACGTCTTGGGCAAAGTTCACATCGTTCGTCCTCGATTCAACTAGAATCCTCGATCAAAGTCCCATGTTTCTCGACTATAAAGAGAACCTCTGACTTCCTTCTTGAGTCTGATCCCTCTTCGTATGTTCTTGACCCCTCATATATATCCCAATCTCCTCGCCTTGGTGACAGAAAGCGACGGAGAATATTTGCATCGAGGAGGAACGAGTGGATGTGGAGATCCAATCATCGCAGGAGGAGCTCCCTTCCTTCGACCTCCTCCCCATCATCCTCCAGCACCTCCTCCTCCCTTCCTCCGACCTCATCCTCCCCTTCATCCTCCAAAAACTACCTCCTCCTCCCCTCATCGAAGCCTGATGAATACTCATTCATCACTCTTTATTCTTATATTTTAGCTACAAAAACCTTTGCAAATGCATGTATATTTTTGTAAATATAAATAATTACCAAAAGCATGCGTGGTGTAAATAGTGATAATTAGCATGTTTTTGTGCAAAAATAAAAGAATAAAGATCAAAAAGAAAAAGAGGGAAATATTTAGAATAAATATTGAGCAACCTAACCCAAGGGAGGACTCAACATGGGCCTGACCGCATAAAAGCCAAAGTAGAGGGAGATAGGGGCTCATGTGTGTAAATATATATGTAAATAAAATAAAAATATTTTCCTCCCAAAAATAGACTAAAAAGGGCTTGTAAATATTTGTATATATTTAAAAATATAAAATCAAGATAAAAATAGAAAAAATTAAAAAGAAAACAAAAACATCACTTTCACCATGTATACAACCCACTCACTTGTATTTATTTCACCCTATAAATAAATAAATTGAAATTCCATAAAATTTGTAAATACTCTATATTTTATGGTGTAAATAAATAAAATAAAAACAACTAAAACAAAAACAAAATAAAAAGAACAAAATTAAAAACCCAAAAATATATTGTAAATATACCATGTACATAGATGTATATAACTATTTATTTCACCTATGTATATAAATAATAAAAATAAAATAAAAAAATCTTTTTATTCCTTATTTTATGATATAAATAAATAAAATATAAAATGGGGATAAAAATGTATAAAAATAACTAATTAAAAATCAAAATTAAAAAGCCTATATTGTACACATACCTATATATAGCTATATAATGTAAATACCTTATTTTATTTTTGAAAAATTAATTAAAAATCACTAAAAAATAGAAAAAATTAAAACAAAAATATTTCATATTTTGAGTTTTCACTAAATCAGCCATTTGCTATTTTTAATTGAATTTCTAATTATTTTACATGTGGCTGATTCCCATTGGTCCACGGGGGTTGTTGACCGCCCGGTCAACTTCCCCCCCAGGACCACCTCCCACGGGTTTTGACACCCGACCTGATTTCTCGACTTTTTCGTGTCCAAACCCGATCATCATCCCCCTAAACCCTGAGTCCGTTTTGATCACGTCACATCCGACACCGTCGCCGGGGTATCCGCCTCGAGATCCGCGCTCCACATTGCCCTACCCGACCTCTTCTGGCCGGACCTGCACCCATACTTAAGCCGAGCTCCGCCACCCTAATCCTCATCTTTGGCTCACTTGTTCACCACCCAGGGACCTCCACCGGCCGAGCGAGAGTGACAGCTTGCTCCAGCAGGTGTCGTAGCGAGGAGAGAGCAAGAGACCATTGATCCGGCGAGCCACCACCGTCGTGCTCTGCCCAGAGCAGGAGCCAGAGCCTCGGACGTCGACGCTCCTTGAGGCGAGGACCCAGAGCTGCCTACGCTCGTCCACAGTCGAACCATCCCCCCAGGTAGCTTAGATTTCTTCTCCTTTTCTTTAATTTTCGATTAGCCCCAAATCGCCCCGTCGTCGACCACCTTCGATTCCGGTCGTGTTCGCCTCCTGTTCGATCATAGGGCTGCACCATAGCCTCCGCCTTCCTCCCGCGCACGTTCTGCACCCCTCCAGTCAACCCAACTCGCACAAGAGCTGGGGTTCGAGCTCCTCCGTCCACCCCCTCGCCGGAGCTCGCCCGCACCGACTCCCCGACCACTTTCACCACGCCTAACTGGGTCGAGGCAGTATGCCCTCGACCCGTGAGTTCGCTGGCACACTTTACAAGTTCATCCAGGCCCATCTGAGGGCTTGGACCATTTGGTCCAGTAGCTCCGCCTCCGCCGACCTCGCCGGAGCTCTCCAGGGCTCGGTTGGGTCATCGGAGGCCACCACTCGACGCGGAAGCCTTCCACGCACCTTCTCCGGTCTTCAGAGAGCTTCCAGGAGGAGACCAGCGCCGTCACGAGCCCGGCGAAGTTCGCCGGCACTCAGTTCGTCCAGCATCCTTCTCCGCCGTCCGATCGCCCTCGAGCTCCAGACTTGATCCTGTCCGTTCATCTGAGGAGTTCACAGCACCATCAAATCTAGGGAGGGGCGATATGGACCGTTCGATGCGCAAGGTTTAGCCACCGCTTCCCTCCACCGTGCGATCCTCCACGTGGCTACGCCTTGGCCGTCCGATCATCCCGAGGAGGCCAGCGTTGGAGTGCCACTTGATCCTGACCGTTTGATACACCACGTGGCATCCATCTGATGGCTTCATTAATAAAGGGTAATTTATCCCTTAGGCCCTTAGTTTAGGTTAATTTCAGTTTAGTCCTGTAAATATTTTTAGAACTTTATTTACGTTGGTAAATTTGCACTGAGGCCCTTGTCTTGTTTGCTATTTGCACATATACCCCTGCCTGTAGTGTATCACGTGCTTCAACACGTGTTTGTTGGGATATTTGCAGATTTAGTCTTGTAGTTCTGGGATGTTCTGAAATGAATGAATAGTTTTATATAATTGCATTTATACCCCTATGCGTGAATTAATTGTGCATGTGCGTGATATTTGTGGGTAAATTATAAAACAAGTCCTCGGACTTTTGGTACCTGTTACCAAATAGTCCTCGGACCTTGTTTTCTTTGCATTTAGATCCCTGAGTGCCCCAGGCACGCACTACGCGCGTGTTTTCTTGGGTATTTTGCACCGGACCCCCCAGAACTCTTGGAAATTACGTACAAGTCCCTGTGCACTGTACCTAGGTTTTATTTTTGAATAAAATATCAAATCCACTCCAAATTCCATGAAAATTGGACACATGGCTCTTTCCATAGTGTAAATTTTTCTAGAATTTTTGGAGACATTTTTGTTTTTATTTGATATTTTTTAAAAATAAAAAACATCCATTTTTGTTACTGTCTGTTTTAAAAAATCACAAAAAAATATTAAAACGTATCTAAAAATTACAAAAAAATAGCTATTGTTGCTTTGGTTGTGTTTGATTTTCTGGCCAATTTTGGCCATTTTTCATTATATAAAACTCTTAAAAATTGAAAAACACCCAAAAACTTTTAAAAATTCTAATAAATAATCTAAAAATCCAAAAATCATAAATCTAGTGCCCAAATTTTCCTTAAACTTTCTAGTTTATAGGAAAATTACCTCAGGAGCTAAAGAGGCCTTTTTGCATTTTAAATTGGCCTTTTTCTCCTGACTGGACAATGCCTTCAGTTTCTTCCCTTGTTTGATTTTTAGAAAATTAAATAAAAATTAGAAAAATCCCAAAAATTCACAAAAAATAGTAAAAATCATAAAATACACAAAAACATTTTTATTGGAATTTTTGACTGATTTTTAATGCATTAAATAATTGCTTGAAGTTGATGGTTTTCTTGTTTTCCCTATTTTCCTAATTAACTCAAAATCTAAAAAAATATAAAAAGACTAAAATCCACCAAAAATACCCTTTTCTTTCCTTTTATTTTTGACTACTTCGTAGGCCGCAAGGCCATCGCATGCTCCCTGAGTCTGACCCTGGTCGCTGTACCAGGCTAATCCAATAGCCAGGACCGCTATCGTGTTTTGATTGATTATATTTGATTTTGGTGGTCTGATCTTTATTTTCTTGATTGATCGAGGGACTCTGAGCGATTGAGGTCGCAACGACCTTAGTTCTATTTTCTCATCCTTAGTTGCTCGGGTTTTTCGTGTCATCAGAATGGCACCGTTGCCAGGGAGCACGGCTTAGTAGTTTTCTTCTTATTTTCATTTTCTTTTTCGCAGCTTTCCGCGGCTCTTTCAGAGTCCGTGGCTTTTCGCGGCTTTTTGTTTTTATTTTATTTTTGCTTTATTTTGTTTTATTTTATTTTCTTTTATTTTTGTTTTTGTTTGATTTTTGTTTGTTTATTTTATTTGTCATTTTTGCACATATACCCTTTCTTTTATTTTCTTGCTATTATTTGCTTATTTTATCGGTCTGACCACTTGTTTCTTTCTTGCGAGGGCCCGAGGACCGAGGCGGCTGCTTTCGAGAAGCCGGTGCAACCGCGGAACTTGGAGGCGGCTCCCTTCTGCACGGAGCCGCAGGAGAGCGTGAGAGATTAGACGAGCGGGCGAGGATTAGTTAGCTTTTTATTTTCATTTCATTTGATTATCGTAATAATACAGGGACACTCAGACTCAGACTGTGGACTTGGATTGATTAGTGGGTCTGTTTCACCGAGCACCGGTGTGCTCGGGGGACCCTTAGGTTTTTCGCGGTTTTTCTCGCGGCTTTTAGTTTTCTTGCTGCCTTTTACGGTTTTCAGCGGTTTTTATCGAGCCCCTAGACTTAGGATTTTCTGCTTTCTTGTGCCGTAATTAGTAGGATCCCCACACCTAATTATCTGTCTGTTCCTATAGTGTGAGTAATTGGACCTACTAATAATTCACTAATAAAAATAACTGACTCACTCCCTTCGTAGCCTGCGTACCGTAGCCTGCCCTGCCAAGCGCTGCTCCTGAACCCGATGTGTCGGGAGGAGGAGGGGTAGACCGAGACCGGACCTTTGGCTTGAAGGATTGGTGATCAGTTAGACGGTTCTACGAGTAGAATTGCCTGTTTAGGACTCGGTTTTCACCGCTGTACCATTTAGGTAGTTTATTTCAGTCTTTACATTTCTGTGCGGATCACTTGCATGTAGAGTGCTGGAGACAGGTACGCATTTCTATCTCTGCATGCATCATTGATTTCATCGCGCATCGGCTTTTTCGTCTTCTCCCCCTTGTTTTTGACTTAATAATCAGGAGAACCGAAAAAATCGTTAGGCCTTTGTTTTTATTGAAAAATATTAAAAAAGAAAACCCATAAAATTGGGACTGCTTAAGCTATTGACCCTAAAAGACACTTGACTTAAAAAATCTATCTTGGGGAGAGCAACCCCCTCATTGCTTGATTTGCTTGTGCGAGAGAGTGACCCGTTCACTAGGTAGAGCCCTCCGGTGTTATTCCCGACTGACTACCGACTCTTCCGTGCGGGCCAGTCGGTTGGGGTAGCATCGGGTATCCCAACAGGTCACGTAATTGCTCCGATAGATTGCTTGTTCACCAAATAAAATTTGACAAGATAATTTGACCGAACTTTCACGGTCTTCAACTCGCGTTGCGTTGGTGAACAGAGGGGTTTGTATTCTGATCATAGTTTCTCCAGATCACATCCGCCTTACTTGCCAGATCACGATGATGGGTAGACGATCTCTTAGGCAGCCTCTGGCTGCACCGCTTTCGGGCACGTCTACCCGATCATCTAGGTTGGTCGCGAGAGCTGAGACCCGCTCTCCGAGCCCGAGTATGATTCCGCCCTGTTCCCCCTCGACCCCCTTTCTTTCGGTTCTGAGAGACATGGGCCAGAGGAGAGATTAGCAGATTTTTCAGCACCTGAGTTTGGCTCATTTGATTTTGCAGACACCATGGCCGGCAGTTCCGAGGATCGCTCCCGAGGTCCACAGCCTGAGCACTTTGTGCTGGACCAGGGTGCGATCAACTCCACCCTGATCGCCTCCCTAGAGACCGTTCAACAGCAGTTGAGGGATCAGGGGGCATTCATGCTTGATATGAGGAGAGAGATGGAGCAGATGCGAGCAGAGAGAGATCAGCAGAGAGACGGGCCGAGGATCCCGGATGATGCAGATGCAGCAGCCGCAGCAGCAGCCGCAGCAGCCGCCGCAGCGGCAGCAGCCGCCGCAGCCGCGGCAGGAGGACCACCGAGACCGATGCGGGAGTTGCACAACCCCGGATCGACGCTGATGCACCACTGGGTCGTACTTCCAACTATCGTGGGGGACTTCAAGTTCCCCCCGAACACCTTGCAGTTACTCCCCCGCTTCCACGAGCTCGCCACTGAGGAGCCCCATCTCCACCTCCAGGAGTTCCTCATGATCCGCAGTACTGTCCACGATTGTCAGGTGGACCAGGATACGATTCGGATGATCGCCTTCCCCTTTTCCTTGGCAGACAGAGCAGCCACCTGGCTGAAGCATTTGGGGAAGTTTGTTTACACTTGGGAGCAGCTCCGCACCGAGTACTTGCATAAGTACTATCCACTCGGGCAGACCAATGCAGCGAGAGCCCTCATCAGCAACTTCTCCATGCTCCCCAACGAGCAATTCCATGAGGCATGGGGAGGTTCCGTGAGCTGACTGATCGATGCCCGCACCATGATATTTCGAAGCCCAACCTTGTGCAGAGCTTCTTCAGTGGGTTGACACCAGAGCTCCAGGGCTTGGTGAACGCTTCTTGTGGCGGGTCTTACTTCGCCAAGGATCACGACCAGGTCTGGGCCATCTACGAGGAGATGACCGAGAAATACATGGTGATGTCTCAGACCAGGTTGTACACTCAGGGCAGACCCCAGCAGCAGCCAGGGCCCGTGTAGTACCAGAGGATAGCACGGGTTGACGCCAGTCCATCCAGTTCATCCGCAGTAGCAGCAGCACAGACAGAGTCATCCGCTGCGGATATGGGTATCATTAGCGAGAAGTTGGATCGGATGGAGCTGATAGAGAAGAAGCAGTGCCAGGTGATGAATCCACATTTCATCATCTTTATTCTATCATTTTGGCACTAAAAACCCTAGCAAATGCCTGTAAATAGCCTTAAATCAAGCATCTTAGCATTCATGCATGTGCATCTAAACAGTGTGTAAATTATTGTAATTAAGGCCAAAATTATAGAATAAATAAAGAAAAGAAAAAGAATAAAATATTGTAAATATTTTATGACTCAAAACCCCCGAGACCTAAGCATCTTGATGAATAGGTCGACAAGGAATAAAGTAGGGGGAGATAAGGTCAGAAATACAGTGTAAATACCTATACAATCTATTCATTCTTTATTCATTTTGGGACCTATTTTTGGTTCTACTTTTTGTACATCAAATAAAGAAACTTTGTACATGAAAGTTGTAGATAATTTTATAAAGAAAAATACAAAATTGATTTCACAGAAAAATAATGTACAGATAAAAAGTTATGGTCTGAATAAAAATCCAGAATGCCAACTTCCCAGACCCGTATCTCACAAACGACAACTCCAAATGCAGCGTACTCACCTTTAATTGTATATAGAAGAAAATAATCTATCCAATGGTGGTGGTTTCGCATTTGGCGGAGCTACGGTTTGAAAGTTGAGTTTTAGACCCTCATTGTATACTTGTACTGAATAAAATATTCAATTTATTCTTTATTCAATATTTATTCATTTTTATATTTTTATAATTTTGTAAATATTACATATACTATATATGTGCATTAAAATTGAAATATAATGCAAAGAAAAATAAAAATAAAAATACTTGTACAAAGACTACATAGGTATATTATATACACTTATACCTGTATAGAATACAATTGTATTTTATTAAATATACAAAACATATCAGAAAAATAAAATAAAAATATAATTATGTATATAAAAGTATGTTATAATTTTACAAAATCATAAATAAAACTAATAAGATTAAAGATACATAAAATAAAATAAAATACTAAAACACATAGATATTATACCTATATAGGGTTAAAAAGGCAACTTGTAAAAATAAAAGTCATAAAAATAAATAAAAATCAGAATAAAATACTACATAAAATTTTGAACATTTTTTATTTTATAACTTTTATTTAATTCGACCATTCACTATTTTTAGTGGAATTAACAAACATTTTTCCAGGGTTTTTCCTGGTTGGTCCACGTGGACCAACCAGGTGCAAACCCTAGTTGACCTCGGTCAACTAGGAACCCTCCCCCCCTATAGCCTCTGTCAGAACCGGCGTTTGACCCATCTTCTCCATTTTTTTCGAGGCATGAACTTGCACCCTTTGAGCTCGATTCCTTCTGCAAAAATCTTCACCTACCATCCCTCTTGCTCGCACAAGGATAATCTTGGGCTGAGAGCTTCTGAATCGGGCCAGCCACCTCGTTCTTTCCACCCTTGTCACCTCGGGTCAAACCCAATAAAACCAACCCCCCATTTTCAAATCGATTTTGAGTCCCCTTGGTCCACCCCTCTCTGCCTCTCTTGTGCTCCAGGTCTTGCCGGAGGTGACAGCTCCGCCGCGAGCCTCTCAGCCAGGGCGTCCGAGGTCGAGGGAAGCTCCAGCACCTCCGCCAACCGCCGGCGTCGAGGTAGTCTTTTTCCTCTGGCTCCGGCCATCGAGGGCTTCCACTCCGCCATTTCTTTATTGCATTTCGTTCCTGTTAGCTTAGGCTTTAAAAACCCCCAAAAAAATCAAAGATCCATCGCTTAAATCACCCGATCACACGTCCTCGCCGGAGCGCAACTCCGGCCACCAACGTCCATTCCACCTCGCGCTTCGTTTAGGTCCACCAAAGGTCCAGGCACTTTGCCCTGGACCTTCTAACTCTTTTTGCAGGGTCAACGCACGTTGAATCGCGCCTGGGAGCGATTTTGAGGCTCGCCGGACCTCAGCCGAGCTCTCCAGCTCCGCCACCTTCGCCTGAGCACCTTGGCCGTCGCCGAGGCATTTTGAAGCCCCCAGGAGGTAGCCGACGACCCCAGGAGTCTCCACGGCCATTTTGAAGCACATTCATCGCCGGAGACGCGAGATCGGAGTCGGGGAAGTTCGCCTTCGCCGGCCTTCTTCCCCGTTCTTCCTCCTTGCTTCTCCGCCGTCTGATCGAGCCGCAGCTCCAGATCAAGCAGCGGCCGTTGGATCTTCCTCAGCCTCGACCGTCAGATCAACTCAGGAGGATCTAATCTCAGCCGCACGTGCCGAACCGTCATCGCGCGCCCAGGACACGCCACGTGGATAAGTGGAGCGCTCCCAGCCGCTGGATCGCGCCTCGTCGTCCAGCCGTTGGATGCGCGCCACGCGTCATCATCGGAGCGCAGGAGCGAGGGTATTTTGCATCTACACCCTCGCCATTTTTGTATTTAATATTTAGTCTATAAACTTTCGTCTGTAGTTTAAAATATTTTGTAATATTTGCAAAACAACCCCTAGGCTTTGTTTATTTGCGTTTGGGTCCCTCGCCACGTCACCTCACGTGACCTGTACACGTGAGGTGGTGGGCATTTTGCAGAGGAGCCCCCGTGCGTTTGTGTATTTCGTTTTAGCCCTAAAACTTTCATAGCACGTGTAATATTTCTGGGTATTTTGCATGTTAACCCCCAGACTTTTGTGATATTGCACTCCAGTCCCTCCCAGGCGCGTGCAAGTCACGCGCCCTGGTGGGTAATTTGTAGGCGTGCCTCAGCGGATTTTGTATTTACATTTTGGTTCCAGAAACTGAATATTAAGTTCAATATTTTTGTGGAAATTGCATGTATGCCCCTGGAAGTTTTGAATATTGCATTTCTACCCCTGCCAGGACTGTTTAATGTTTGGATGTTTGTTGGATTTATTTGAGTGATCATTTTAACCCCAAAAATTCCACAAAAATAGACTTAAGTTCCTGGATGAGTATACTTTCACGCCATATATTTAGTTTTTGATTTTATTTTATTTTCCTATTTATTAAAAAATCAAAAACTCTCATTTTGTGTACTGTCTACCTTAGAAAATACCAAAAAAATATTAAACCATCTCCAAAAATTCCAAAAAAATTACCTAGCGTCTATTTTGTCCTACTTTAGTATCAGTCCAAAAATCATTAAAAATTTCAAAAGAAAAACACTAAAAATCTCAAAACACTTAAAAACTTCAAAAAAATATAAAAAATAGTAGAAAAATCCAAAAAAATATAAACTCAGCTTCTGTTTACTCCTGATTCTGTTACTTTTATTAGAAAAATAGTGTGAAACATTTTGGCTACTGGTTGGTATTTTTAGATCTCATTTTATTCCCAGCCAGCCCTATTTCCACTGTTTTACCCTATTTCAATAATTAAAAATATCAAAAACATCTTGAAAAACCCCCAAAAATCACAAAAACAGTAAAAAACCCTAAAAAGATTAAAAATATGTTGTTTCTGAATTTTTGAGCATTTTTGTGCATTTTTATAAATATTTTACTTTGCCTTGTCTTATATTGCCTTTACTTTCCAATATTGAAAAAGAAAAAAAATATAAAATATAAATTATAAAAAAAAATCAAAAAAATCAAAAATCAAAATACAAAATTGAAAATTAAATTAAAAATAAAAAAAATTTAAAAATTGAAAACCCACAAAAATTGTAGTTGCTTGATTGCTTAGTGTAGACACTTCACACACTCACATATTTGTGCATTCATTTGCTTGGACTATACTGCTTGCTCCCTGTGTTCGAACTCTCTGCATACTTGCCCTTTACATCATTTGTGCAGAGTTAAAAATAAATTTTAACTCCACATTTATTTCTAATTATTGATTTTTGGTGTGGGTTAATTGTTGATCTTAGCAGGATTTAGCGTGGTCAACACACGACTGAGTTCACGCTTTGTGCTGAACTTAAGACCACCTATTTTCGGCTAAATCAAATGGCGTCGTTGCCGGGGAGCAACAGCTTGTAGTCCATATTTTGATTGTTTGTGTGAATTGTTTACCATAGCATTGTTTTCCATTTCTCACATTTTTGATATATCTTGATTGAGTTATCTGACCATCTCTTCTTTGTCTTCTTGCGAGGGACCGCGGAGCGAGGCGGATCGCCTAGGCGACCGACGCAACCTTGGGACGTGGAGCCGGCTTTTCTTTAGCCAAGCCGGCAGGAGAGAGCAAGGAGTGAGAGAGAGAGGGATTAGTTAGCTTTTCTTTTATTTTGTGAGAGAGTGATTCATTTAAATTGTAATAATACAGGTACACTAGGTACCTTGGAGACTTGAACATTCGGGCCTAATTTCCGGGTGTTTGTTCACCCGGGGGCTCACCGCAGTTTTGCCGCGTTTTCATCGCTGTCATTTTCCGGTTTTGTGTTTATTTTTCATTTTCTTTTGTGGATTGAGCTCCTAGATCTAGGTCCTGCTTGACTCGAGTAGAATAGGTCCAAACACTTAATTATCTTTGCATGCTCCTATAGTTACGTTTTGGACTTAGACTAATTAAACAGTTAGCGAGTAGCTTCCAAATCCACGCGCCGCGAGCTCACACCCGAACAAGCGCTTTCTCCTACTCCAAATGTGTTGGGCAGAGGAGGGGTGAGCCAAGACCGGACACTCGGATTAGAAGTTATTAGCTAGCTTGTGGTTCTATCGCTAGCAGTTGCCTGTTCTAGGACGATTTCCGTTGCATTTCGCCATATAGCTTAGGTTTAAAATATTCTGCTTTGCATCCCGCATGGAGAGAGCTGGGATTCGCTGTAAGTCTTCTTACTTTGCACGCATCATCTAGGCACAAAGGTGAGATTTCCACCTTGGTGTCGACTTGCACGGCTTTTCCGACTCTATTCTCCCTCTGTTTTTGGACAAAGTAGGATAAAGAAAAAAATACAAAAACGTTAGGCGCTTGCTTGAATTGACTCAAAAGAAGCGATAACACCAAAAAAATTAAAAAAGGGACTGCTAAAGAAAACTTGACCAAAATAAAAACGGTAATTGGATTCATTGCTTGGGGAGAGTAACACCCTCACTTGTTTTCAGGTTGCATAGGAAGGTTTCCTTCCCAGTGAGGTGAGCGCTTCGTAAGGATTAGAGCCCAAAACCCAACTTGTGGTTGCCTTGTGTATCGCCTGGATTTTCGAAGTATTGGCGCTACTATCGTACGTAGTCGAGTAGGACTTGGTCGCCATTGGTGACTCTCTATTGTGAGAGCACCGACCTTGTCCGAAGTACAGAGCTTAGGCCACGCCTTCACGGGTGTGTCTGTCTCACCGGCTGCGTCCGAGTAGGACCTTGTACGCTCACGGGTGATTCCGTTGCGAGCGAGGTCCGAAGTATCGGTTTCGCCTATCGGCTTCCTCCCTCTTTTCTTTGGCTGAGTAGGGATCCAGGAAGGGTTACAAGGACCTCAAAAAGCGCAAGTTACAGGTTACACAGGAGGAGGACAAGTACGGGGACACTCTCCTGGCAGTACTCTCTCTCCTATAGGCGTAGCGCTCTAAGGACTCGTGAAAAGATAATTGCCTGAAAAACAAGTTAAAATTGACAAGATAAAAGCCGAACCTTCACGGCTTCACGAGTTGAGTTGGTGAACCTACCCTTGCTTTGTGTTTGATTTCTAGATTTATTAAGGTCAAGATCAAAAACACCGCACAATTGTGCAAAATTTTGTCGCATCTCATCTTCTCTTCTTTTTCTCTTGCATTGCCCCCACTCTTTCCAAATAATCAAGATGATGGGACGGAGATCTCTTAGGCCGACCTTGTCGGCACCGCTATCCAGCACTCCTCCCTACTCATCTAGGAATAACTCGGAGAGTCCGCTCTCCGAGCCCGAGTTCACATCCACCCTGTTCCCCCTCGACCACCCTTCCCATTCTCCTTCCCTCAGTCCAATAGCATCAGAATTCAGTGCATCGCAGAACTCAGCTCATTCAACAGCACCTGAAATGGCCTCTTTTGCATTTTCAGAGAATCAAGCAATGGCAGACAGAGGCGAGCACCAAGATGATCACGATCACCCTCCGTTCATTATTGATCAAGCAGCCATCAACAATTCCTTGCTAGCATCCCTGGAAAATATGCAGAGACAGATCAGAGACCAGGGCACATTCATGGGTGACCTTATGAGGGAGATCGCACAGCTGAGAGAAAACCGACCTGGGGGCGGTGGCGGTGGAGAAGGAGGAGGACCTGATGCAGGAGGCGACCCAGACGGTGAGCGACCGCCACAGACCATCATGAGGGAGCTGCACAACCCAGCTTCATCCCTCACTCACCGGTGGATCAGACTCCCGCCAATCCACGGAGACTTCGAGCTTCGGCACAACACAATTCAGATGCTACCCAAGTTCCATGGGTTGCCGACCGAAGAGCCGCACCTCCATCTCCAAGAGTTCGAAATGATATGCAACACCATCCACGATCGGCTGTTGACCGAGGATACTATCAAGATGATCGCCTTCCCGTTCTCATTGGTTGATCGAGCCGCATATTGGCTCAAGCATCTAGGGCGATTTGTCGACACCTGGGCAGATCTCCGGTCCGTGTATTTGAAGAAATACTATCCTCTTGGCCGGACAAATGCAGCGCGGGCCATGATCAGCAATTTCGTCATGATCCCAAATGAACAGTTCCATGAAGCATGGGATCGATTCAGAGAGCTCATAGACCGGTGTCCACATCACGATATCTCTAAGCCCCATCTGGTGCAGAGTTTCTTCTGTGGGCTGACACCGGAGCTGCAGGGGCTTGTGAACGCCTCTTACGGTGGATCATATTTTTCCAAAGGTGAAGACGATGTCTGGGCCATATACGAAGGTATGGCAGAAAATTCTACAGTGATGACCCAAGCCAGAGTCTACACCCAGCAGAAACCCCCGCAGGGAGCAGGATCATTTCAGAGGATCGCCCGCATCGATGCCGGTCCTAGCACAACGTCGGTAGCCGCGGCCCAAGCCGAATCAGCAGCAGCCGACATGGGCATTATCAGTGAAAAGCTGGACCGCATGGAGATCCTTGAGAAAAAGCAGAATCAAGGTCTAGCCCAGATGGACCTTCTCACAAAGACAATGAGTGACCTGAAAACTCAGATTCTCTGTATTCAGGAGGCACAGGCCCATTCACAACAGCCTCCCAGGTCACAGGTTGCTTCCAGCAGCAACAATCCCAACCAGGCCTCCACCTCATACCGCCAGGTGAACCATATCCAGGCGGAGCCGGTTCCATTGCTGCAGTACCATCCAGAGCAACCACCATCTCAGGAGACTCAGATGGTGGTGTATCAGCCGGAGCAGCCACTGGCAGTTCTTCCTCCACCTTCCTTCGAGCAGGAGCCGTTGATGGAAGTCAACGGGATTTGGTATGACCGATACCCTCAGCCAGCGATTCGCAGGGATCACCCCGGATTCCGTTGGGGTAATGGTGGATCCACATCCCAACAGCATTCCCCTGCTCAAGGACAGCAGAACGGCCAGCCACAGCAACAACACCAGCAGCCCCAGTACAACCAGCCCCAGCAGTATCAGAGTGGTCCTCGTCCCGCCTATCAGGGACAGCAGTGGAGGCCGCGACAGCCGCCTCAGCATTCTTATCACCAGCCTCCCCCTCAATTTCAGCAACAACACCAGCAGCAGCCCCATTTCCAGCAAGGACAGTCATCCGGTTCTCAGGGTCCAGCCTATGAGAACCCAGCCCTTGACGATCTTGCCCGCTTGCTATCTGAACAGAGAGCATCTTTCAGGCAAGAAATGGATGAGTTCCGGCAGGAGATGCGGGATATTATCAAAGGCAAAGCCGCCATACCCGCTCAGATCGAACCAAACCCTAATAATTTCAAAAGAAAATCTGAGCAGGTAGAGTTCATAGAGGGTGCCTCTCCTAGTGACAATTTGAATGATATGTCTTCTTTTGTGAATGATGCTGATTTTGTGACTACTAGGAGCGGTAGGATACCAGCCGGCGGCGCCTCTTCTGAGCGACAGCCAGACGCAGGATCAGGAGCGCCAGAAGAGCAGAGGAGCGGTGCTGATGCCGCTACAGATGATGTTGAAGACGGTGGTGCTGAGGCCACCAATGATGGAGTCCAGGACAACGGTGCTGATGCCGTTGTGATACCAGAGGCAGACGGTGGTGCTGAAGCCACCATTTTGGAGGATGAACCAGAGCGCGGTGCTGATGCCGCGAAGACAGGTGCTAGTGGTGGTGCTGAGGCCACCACATCTACTTTTGTTGAGCCATCTTCTGTGATGCCACCACTTTTTGTATTTAGTGACTATGGGAAGAAAATCAAAAACAAAAATATGAATAAAGGAAAGGTTTCTGTTCAAATTACGGATCCATATGTGTTGAATGATGATTTTTGTATGGATTCTCCATCTTCACAGGCACAGGGACCAATTCCTAGACCTCCATCTGAGGAGGCACCTACCATCCCCTTTCCCGAGGCACTCCGCCGAGCGAAGGGGAATAAAAAAGAAAATCCCAAAAAGAATCAGCAGGTAGAGTTCGGCAACGAGATGATTGACAGATTTCATATTCAGCTGACTCTACGAGAAGCGTTTGAGCATATCCCCTTCTTCAAGAAAAATCTAAAAGAAACAACTACTGTCCGAAGAAGGAAGAGGCACAGAGATCAAATCCATATGCTCACGCATAACACTTGCTGCGCCATTCAGAACACATTGCCAGCGAAGCGACCAGACGCAGGAGCTCCCTATGTCAGATGCGAGATTCAGGAGCAGCAGTTTGATCGCACTCTATTAGACAGCGGCTCTTCAATTAACCTTCTTCCGGCAGCCTTACTCAAGCAATTCGAGTTTGGCCCTCTTCTTCGAAGCAGAACCGTCCTTCAGTTTGCTGATAGGTCGATTAAGAGGCCGAAGGGGTTATTGAAAGACGTGGTCGTTACCATTCAGGGCCTGCAATTCCCCGTGGACTTCGTCGTGTTGGACATGGAGATCCCTGAGTCGGTAACTGATGCCCCCATCATTCTCGGACAACCATTCTTGGCCACAGCCAAGGCGGTGACCGACCATGATAATGGGAAGGTATGCTTTCGCGTAGAGGGCGAAACCATACAAATAGAGACGATCGAAGAGATCAGAGCCAGAGAGGCAGAATGCTCAGAGCAGTCCAGCGAAGCCGAGCAGATGACAGAGGAAGAGCTAGACATCCACCAGGTTTGTGATTTCGAGATGACTGATGATGAATCCAACTGGAAAGATCCCGTAGCACCGACCCTCGCCTTGCCGACAGATTCATTGTATCTCAAGCTCATGGCAGTCGAGAGTCGGGAGAGCACATTCCTGGATGAGGATATCTCTGAGGCTGACAGTGTTGTTATGAGTGGTGCTGAAGAATTTCAATCTTGCTCATCTTCTTCTGATCCCTCGGATTCAGACATTGACTGGGACGACTTTGATGATTATTTGCCTTGTCTGATTCCTTCTGAGCCAACAACCATGACAGAGTGCGAGCCAGTGCAGTTTATTGATGATCCATCAGGCCACCCTTCGTCAGCACTTCATGCAGAGCGAGAGTTCTCCCATGCAGATTTGGTCGCCTTTACACAGACATATCAGAAGCCAGATCTGCCACCTCCCAGTTGTCTAGAACGGAAACCTCTGCCGCAGTCTATGAAGTACAGATTCCTTGCTGGAGAGCCAGAAATGCACCCAGTCATTATCTCAGCGGATTTGACTGGAGAGCAAGAATCTCGTCTGATGGAGGTTCTTGAAAGAAACCGCAAGGCAATCGGTTGGAGTATAGCTGATCTCCAGGGGCTGAGCCCAAATCTTTGCTCTCACCACATCTATCTCGAAGATAACGCTAAGCCGTCGCGTGAGTTCCAACGACGGCTGAACCCGAATCTTCGAGACGTAGTCATGAAAGAAATTTCTAAGTGGTGGAGCGCCGATTTTATCTATCCCATCTCCGACTCCAAATGGGTAAGTCCGTTACATGTGGTACCCAAGAAGACGGGTATCACTACAGTTGTCAATGAGTCTGGAGAGGAGATCGCTACCAGAGTACCAACTTCTTGGAGGGTCTGTGTGGACTACAGACGATTGAATGAGGCCACCAAGAAGGATCACTTCCCGCTACCATTTATTGATCAGATTATCGAGCGGTTAGCTGGGAAGAGCCATTACTGTTTTCTGGATGGGTACTCTGGATACAATCAGGTGGCCATTGCGCCCGAAGACCAGGAGAAAACGACATTCACCTGTCCGTTTGGGACTTATGCTTTCAGACGGACGCCCTTTGGTCTATGTAACGCTCCGGCGACATTCCAAAGGTGCATGTTGTCCATCTTCTCGGACATGGTGGGTGACTGTTTAGAGGTCTTCATGGATGATTTCTCGGTCTATGGCGACGGGTTCGATGCTTGTCTTGACTGCCTAGACCGTGTGCTGAAGCGCTGCATAGAGGTCAATCTTGTCTTATCCTGGGAGAAGAGTCATTTCATGATGACTCAAGGGACGGTCCTTGGTCATATCGTCTCCAACAGGGGCATGGAGGTCGATCTGGCTAAAGTGGACATCATCAAGAAACTCAATCCACCGTCCAATTTGCGTCAGTTACGGTCTTTTCTGGGGCATGTCGGTTTCTACCGACGGTTCATTCAGGACTTCAGTCGAATTGCCCGACCGCTAACTGATTTGCTGACCAAAGACACCGAGTTTATTGTTAATGATAAGTGTCTTGAAGCATTTGAGACTCTCAAGAATATGGTTGTTTCAGCTCCTGTCCTTCAGCCACCCGATTGGTCTCTCCCATTCGAGATCATGACGGATGCTTCAGATTTTGCCGTTGGGGCTGTGCTTGGACAGAGGAGGGATGGTTTACCTTTTGCCATTCACTACGCCAGCCGGACCTTGGATGCCGCGCAGCGGAATTACACTGTGACTGAGAAAGAGATGCTGGCCGTAGTTTTTGCTCTTGATAAGTATCGATCATATATTCTCGGATCTAGAGTGACCATTTACACTGATCACACCGCCATCCGGTACTTAATGGCTAAGAAGGATGCCAAAGCACGTCTCACCAGATGGATCCTTCTACTCCAGGAATTTGATATTGAAATTAAGGATAAACCTGGAATCAAGAATGTGGTGGCGGATCATCTCTCCAGATTGGAGAATCTTGAGGAATCTGAGCCCAGCGCACCTATCACAGAGACATTTCCAGATGAGGCGATCTTGGCTGTCACCTCACTCCCATGGTATGCTGACTTTGTAAACTATCTTGTTGCCAAGACAGTCCCTCAGGGTTGGCCCAGGCAGAAACTTGAGACCTTCCTAGCTAAGGCCAAGTTTTACCATTGGGAGGATCCCGTCCTTTATCATGAAGGAGGGGATAGTATCTGGAGGAGGTGCATTCCTCAAGAAGAGCAGCATAGCGTCCTCACATACTGCCACAAGCTTGAGGCAGGAGGACATCATTCTGGAAAAAGGACAGCACAAAAGGTGCTTCAATCCGGCCTATGGTGGCCTACTCTCTTCAAGGATTCTGATGAGTTCGTGAAGAGATGTACTGACTGTCAGAAAATGGGAACCTGCGGACAGAGAGACATGATGCCCATGCAACCCATTCACTTCTGTGAGGTTTTTGATGCATGGGGGATTGATTTCATGGGCCCATTTCCTAAGAGTCAGGGATTCGAGCATATTTTGCTCGCTGTGGATTATGTCAGCCGATGGGTTGAGGCCATCCCCGCCCGAGCCGCAGATGCTAAAACTGTTTGCAAATTTTTGAGGAAAAATATCATTTCACGGTTCGGAGTACCTAGAGTCTTGATTTCAGACGGGGGATCTCACTTCATCAATGACAAAGTCAGGGCCCTTGCAGACGAGTTCGGCATTGACCATCGGGTTGCCACACCTTATCACCCTCAGACTAATGGTCTTGTCGAAGTATCGAACAGGGAGATAAAGACTATCTTGCAGAAAGTTGTCCGCCCAGACCGAAAGGATTGGTCACAGCTTTTGGACTCGGTCCTGTGGGCCTATCGGACATCTTTCAAGAATCCATTAGGGACATCTCCCTTTCGTCTCGTTTATGGCAAGCCGTGCCATTTGCCAGTGGAAATCAAGCACAAATCTTTTTGGGCAGTTACTGAGTTGCTTTTAGATCCCGAGAGTATAGGAGACCAGAGAAGAGCAGAATTGGCAGCCCTGGAGGAATTGAGAGACACAGCCTTCTCCAACAGCCTACAGTACAAAGAAAAAGTGAAGACATGGCATGATTCGCATATCAGCCATAAACAGTTTGAGCCAGATCAGAGAGTATGGTTGTTTGATTCCAGGCTGAAATTATTCCCAGGGAAATTACAGAGCAAGTGGAAAGGACCGTATGTGGTCAGGAAGGTACATGACAATGGCAGCATCGACATATCCGAACCGGCATCTTCCTCTGCCTTCCGCGTCAATGGTCAACGCCTGAAACTATATCTTGATCATGATCCGTCGACCATTGACGTTGCCCCCATTCTTCTGGTATGAGATGTGTCCTTTGACTCTCATCATCTACATCTCATACATGGTGATCAAAGTCTATCTTCCGCTGTACAGATCCATCTGTTTATATCACTCTGTTGTCTGTTGACTTATTTTCTTCTTTTCTTCTTTTCTTCTTTTCCTCTTCTATCTTCTTTATCTATCAAAAAGGTGCCGCCCTTGTAGACAGTTTTCCATACTTAGGACGTACTTTGTCCTAAGTATAGGGGGGTTGGCACCCCGAGTGATTCTACTCTTTTCGATCCTCTCCATTGTCTCCTCATCTTGTCTATACTTAGGGATATCTTACCCTAAGTATAGGGGGAGACAATCTGAGTACGATCTGTTCATTCCCACCCTTGACCCTCCCTGCTTTGTGTACAGTCTGCTATACTTAGGATTATTTGATCCTAAGTATAGGGGGGACGGTCAACTTCTCATTCATTGATTCATTCATCCATTCCTTTATTTATTCTTTAGATTTTCCTATACTTAGTACGAGTTATGTCTTATCTTTTCTCTCCGATCTATGAGGACATAGCTCAAGCTAAGTATAGGGGGGTCGTATATACTACGTATATACTTTAGCCATAACTCGTACTTTCGTATTTTCCTAATAAATATGGCTAAAAATTCTTTAAAATTCATTAAAACCCTTAATAAAAAGATGTGGTTATCCCTCAAATTCTTTTTGTAGTTACTGATTAATAAATCAGGTGAAAATGTTTTTTGCAAAATGTTTGAAAAATAGTTTGAAAATCTTTGTGAACATTTATTGAAAACTATTTTGAAAATATTTTGTTCCGTGTTTTCAACCTGTGTGGTTTGTAAAACTTATTTTCTTTGTGTGAAATAAAATGTTTGAAAAATGATTTGCAAATGGTTTGAAAAATGGTTGCAAAAATGTTTTGAAAAACCTATATATACTGTTTTGAAAAGCCTTTGCAAAATGATTTTCAAATGTGTGTAAAATGTTTGTAAAAATTATTTTGGACTATAGTTTTCAAAAATTGTGTGTAAAATTGTTTTCAAATAAGTTTGAGGAATATACACATCACACAAAAATCCACTATATGTATATATGTATAAAATTGATCACTTACCCTTGTAAATTCTTAAAATCCACTTCTTGTATATACAAAGAAGCACTCCCGTGTACATATTTTAACCTAGCTTTCAGCCAAAATCTTTTTCTTTTCAAAAATTCCCAAAAACATTTGCAAAACTAAAATCCAAAAACATTTGAAAAATATCTTTTTGAAAAACAAAAAAAAATGCATCTGCATATGCATCATCATCTTTTCAAAAATCCATAAAAAGTTCAAAACCTTTGAAAATTGCATCACAAAAATATTTTCTGCATTGCATAGCATGAGCATTTTTCGGATTGAGTTTGATGGTTGAACAAGTCTAAGTAAAATCCGAAGATTGGAGCTTGATTGGACCTTAAAATCTACCTAATAACAGGAACCTTATAGGAACTGCGTTGGAGGTACTTCAGGTCTGGTTGACTTAATTCTTTGAGGATCACGAGACTTGGTTCAATGGATTCTTGACTGCCTAAGTAGAGTATTTCGGAGCACACGCACGATTCTTGTTGATAATGACCTAACTTGGACACCTGCACCTTTCACATGGCTCAACTCAGTTGGAGTGGTGAGGGGATTGGATTTGCCGGTATGAGACGCACACAAGTGGAAACATTTGTCCTCCTCTAGGGAGGGAAGTGCACCCCAACCCATCCAGTGATTAGGAAGTCTAAAGACAGGAGGCTGTGGGTTGCGATAAAGCTTCAAAAGAGGGATAGTCTACTGGCTCAAGAGGAAAAACTCCTTATGTAAATGCTGCTGTGAATAGTATTTCAAAAAAAAAAAAGTTCAGGCATGTACAAAAATAAAAAGCCTGCAAGTATGTACAAAGTCAATAAGCAAGCTTGAGTTCCAAAGTCATATCATGTGAGCCTGCAGCAGGATGACTTGACTACACTGGTCTTGCATCCAAGGATAGGTAGCTACACTGGCTACCGTCCATTCTTCTCTTCACCCCCTCCTTTTGAGCTGGTTGCCACTTGAACTTAGAAGGGAATACCCCGCTCCTCGAGGATGGAGTTGCTGGATTGGGGAATCATTGGGTTGTCGTACTGGAGAAGTCAGTTTCTTTGTCATTCTAGTTGGGGAGAGCCACCATCACTTACACTGTACGAGTCAGATTCATAGTCGTAAGGGTTTGCGTATGAGTTGAAGTATTTCTGACCTGGCTATTGAGGAGACTTGAGCAGAGTTTTGGGATTCTCAGGGACTGTTGGATTTCAAACACGGTTCTCACTAAGGTTCCGCCCGCACTAAATTTCTAAAGGTCCGATTTAAGCTCCAAACTTTGATTTTGCGAAGACAAGTTTGATAATCAAATAAAATCCAAGTTCTTCTTTTTCTTTTCTTTCTTCTCTTTTTGCACTTATTGCATAAGTGTTTGCTAGGGACTAGCAAAGGTAAAGTATAGGGGGATGATGAATCCACATTTCATCATCTTTATTCTATCATTTTGGCACTAAAAACCCTAGCAAATGCCTGTAAATAGCCTTAAATCAAGCATCTTAGCATTCATGCATGTGCATCTAAACAGTGTGTAAATTACTGTAATTAAGGCCAAAATTATAGAATAAATAAAGAAAAGAAAAAGAATAAAATATTGTAAATATTTTATGACTCAAAACCCCCGATACCTAAGCATCTTGATGAATAGGTCGACAAGGAATAAAGTAGGGGGAGATAAGGTCAGAAATACAGTGTAAATACCTATACAATCTATTCATTCTTTATTCATTTTGGGACCTATTTTTGGTTCCACTTTTTGTACATCAAATAAAGAAACTTTGTACATGAAAGTTGTAGATAATTTTATAAAGAAAAATACAAAATTGATTTCACAGAAAAATAATGTACAGATAAAAAGTTATGGTCTGAATAAAAATCCAGAATGCCAACTTCCCAGACCCGTATCTCACAAACGACAACTCCAAATGCAGCGTACTCACCTTTAATTGTATATAGAAGAAAATAATCTATCCAATGGTGGTGGTTTCGCATTTGGCGGAGCTACGGTTTGAAAGTTGAGTTTTAGACCCTCATTGTATACTTGTACTGAATAAAATATTCAATTTATTCTTTATTCAATATTTATTCATTTTTATATTTTTATAATTTTGTAAATATTACATATACTATATATGTGCATTAAAATTGAAATATAATGCAAAGAAAAATAAAAATAAAAAATACTTGTACAAAGACTACATAGGTATATTATATACACTTATACCTGTATAGAATACAATTGTATTTTATTAAATATACAAAACATATCAGAAAAATAAAATAAAAATATAATTATGTATATAAAAGTATGTTATAATTTTACAAAATCATAAATAAAACTAATAAGATTAAAGATACATAAAATAAAATAAAATACTAAAACACATAGATATTATACCTATATAGGGTTAAAAAGGCAACTTGTAAAAATAAAAGTCATAAAAATAAATAAAAATCAGAATAAAATACTACATAAAATTTTAAACATTTTTTATTTTATAACTTTTATTTAATTCGACCATTCACTATTTTTAGTGGAATTAACAAACATTTTTCCAGGGTTTTTCCTGGTTGGTCCACGTGGACCAACCAGGTGCAAACCCTAGTTGACCTCGGTCAACTAGGTACCCTACCCCCCTATAGCCTCTGTCAGAACCGGCGTTTGACCCATCTTCTCCATTTTTTTCGAGGCATGAACTTGCACCCTTTGAGCTCGATTCCTTCTGCAAAAATCTTCACCTACCATCCCTCTTGCTCGCACAAGGATAATCTTGGGCTGAGAGCTTCTGAATCGGGCCAGCCACCTCGTTCTTTCCACCCTCGTCACCTCGGGTCAAACCCAATAAAACCAACCCCCCATTTTCAAATCGATTTTGAGTCCCCTTGGTCCACCCCTCTCCGCCTCTCTTGTGCTCCAGGTCTTGCCGGAGGTGACAGCTCCGCCGCGAGCCTCTCAGCCAGGGCGTCCGAGGTCGAGGGAAGCTCCAGCACCTCCGCCAACCGCCGGCGTCGAGGTAGTCTTTTTCCTCTGGCTCCGGCCATCGAGGGCTTCCACTCCGCCATTTCTTTATTGCATTTCGTTCCTGTTAGCTTAGGCTTTAAAAACCCCCCAAAAAATCAAAGATCCATCGCTTAAATCACCCGATCACACGTCCTCGCCGGAGCGCAACTCCGGCCACCAACGTCCATTCCACCTCGCACTTCGTTTAGGTCCACCAAAGGTCCAGGCACTTTGCCCTGGACCTTCTAACTCTTTTTGCAGGGTCAACGCACGTTGAATCGCGCCTGGGAGCGATTTTGAGGCTCGCCGGACCTCAGCCGAGCTCTCCAGCTCCGCCACCTTCGCCTGAGCACCTTGGCCGTCGCCGAGGCATTTTGAAGCCCCCAGGAGGTAGCCGACGACCCCAGGAGTCTCCACGGCCATTTTGAAGCACATTCATCGCCGGAGACGCGAGATCGGAGTCGGGGAAGTTCGCCTTCGCCGGCCTTCTTCCCCGTTCTTCCTCCTTGCTTCTCCGCCGTCCGATCGAGCCGCAGCTCCAGATCAAGAAGCGGCCGTTGGATCTTCCTCAGCCTCGACCGTCAGATCAACTCAGGAGGATCTAATCTCAGCCGCACGTGTCGAACCGTCATCGCGCACCCAGGACACGCCACGTGGATAAGTGGAGCGCTCCCAGCCGCTGGATCGCGCCTCGTCGTCCAGCCGTTGGATGCGCGCCACGCGTCATCATCGGAGCGCAGGAGCGAGGGTATTTTGCATCTACACCCTCGCCATTTTTGTATTTAATATTTAGTCTATAAACTTTCGTCTGTAGTTTAAAATATTTTGTAATATTTGCAAAACAACCCCTAGGCTTTGTTTATTTGCGTTTGGGTCCCTCGCCACGTCACCTCACGTGACCTGTACACGTGAGGTGGTGGGCATTTTGCAGAGGAGCCCCCGTGCGTTTGTGTATTTCGTTTTAGCCCTAAAACTTTCATAGCACGTGTAATATTTCTGGGTATTTTGCATGTTAACCCCCAGACTTTTGTGATATTGCACTCCAGTCCCTCCCAGGCGCGTGCAAGTCACGCGCCCTGGTGGGTAATTTGTAGGCGTGCCCCAGCGGATTTTGTATTTACATTTTGGTTCCAGAAACTGAATATTAAGTTCAATATTTTTGTGGAAATTGCATGTATGCCCCTGGAAGTTTTGAATATTGCATTTCTACCCCTGCCAAGACTGTTTAATGTTTGGATGTTTGTTGGATTTATTTGAGTGATCATTTTAACCCCAAAAATTCCACAAAAATAGACTTAAGTTCCTGGATGAGTATACTTTCACGCCATATATTTAGTTTTTGATTTTATTTTATTTTCCTATTTATTAAAAAATCAAAAACTCTCATTTTGTGTACTGTCTACCTTAGAAAATACCAAAAAAATATTAAACCATCTCCAAAAATTCCAAAAAAATTACCTAGCGTCTATTTTGTCCTACTTTAGTATCAGTCCAAAAATCATTAAAAATTTCAAAAGAAAAACACTAAAAATCTCAAAACACTTAAAAACTTCAAAAAAATATAAAAAATAGTAGAAAAATCCAAAAAATATAAACTCAGCTTCTGTTTACTCCTGATTTTGTTAATTTTATTAGAAAAATAGTGTGAAACATTTTGGCTACTGGTTGGTATTTTTAGATCTCATTTTATTCCCAGCCAGCCCTATTTCCACTGTTTTACCCTATTTCAATAATTAAAAATATCAAAAACATCTTGAAAAACCCCCAAAAATCACAAAAACAGTAAAAAACCCTAAAAAGATTAAAAATATGTTGTTTCTGAATTTTTGAGCATTTTTGTGCATTTTTATAAATATTTTACTTTGCCTTGTCTTATATTGCCTTTACTTTCCAATATTGAAAAAGAAAAAAATATATAATATAAATTATAAAAAAAATCAAAAAAATCAAAAATCAAAATACAAAATTGAAAATTAAATTAAAAATAAAAAAATTTAAAAATTGAAAACCCACAAAAATTGTAGTTGCTTGATTGCTTAGTGTAGACACTTCACACACTCACATATTTGTGCATTCATTTGCTTGGACTATACTGCTTGCTCCCTGTGTTCGAACTCTCTGCATACTTGCCCTTTACATCATTTGTGCAGAGTTAAAAATAAATTTTAACTCCACATTTATTTCTAATTATTGATTTTTGGTGTGGGTTAATTGTTGATCTTAGCAGGATTTAGCGTGGTCAACACACGACTGAGTTCACGCTTTGTGCTGAACTTAAGACCACCTATTTTCGGCTAAATCACCAGGGCATCACTCAGATGGAGCAGATGGCACAGACTCTGAGCGACATGAAGACCCAGCTCATGTGTCTCCAGGAGGCACAGACGGCTCCACAGCCCCGTCTTAAGTCGCGAGGCGATACCGGCGGCAGCAGCAGCTCGTTCCAGCGCTCCAGCTCACACCAGCAGCCTAGACAGGTTCATCTTGTACAGGCGGAGCCGTACCAGCAGTAGCAGCCCTCCTACCAGTCACCACGATCTCCAGACTTGCAGATGGTGGTATACCAGCCGGATCAGCCCCTGGCAGTGCTACCGTCAGCCCAGTACGATGCAGAGCCGTTGATGGATGTCAACGGGATTTGGTATGACTGTCCTCAGCCTGGGATCCGATGAGACCATCCCGGATTCAGGTGGGGGAACGGAGGTACCCAGCCCCAGCAGCAGCCATCTGGTCAGGGAGGCCAGTACAGCCAGCAGAGAGATCACCAGCCGCAACAGCATCCCCCAGTCTACCCTTCACACCAGCAGCAGCAGTCATCCTTCGTTCCTCGTCCCTATCAGCAGGGACAGTCTTGGAGGCGTGAGCAGCAGCCTCACCAGCCACACCAGCAGCAGCATCCTCCCACTTACCCCTCTCACCAGCAGCAACACCAGTTCCAGCAGCCTCATTACCAGAGAGGCTACCCGTCGGGCTCCCATGGTCCACCATACGAGAGCCCCGCCTTGGACGACATAGCCCGCCTCCTCACGGACCAGCAAGCTACTTTCAGACGGGAGATGGACGAGTTCCGCCAGGAGATGCGGGACATTGTGAGAGGGAAGGCCGCTATTCCTACCCAGATCGAGCCGAACCCCAACAGCGTGAAGCGGAAGTCTGAGCAGGTAGCTTACATTGAGCATGCCACTCCTAGTGATCCATTTGATGATATGTCTCAAGACCTATTTGATGCTGATTTTGTCACGCTTAGGAGCGGTAGGGCACCAGCAGGCGGCGCCTCATCTGAGCGACGGCATGAGGATACACCTAGAGCGCCAGATGAGGAGGAGGAGAGCGGTACTGAGGCTGCTCATGATGATGACGGTGGCACTGATGCCACCAAGGATGCTGATTCCACCGGCGGTGCTGAGGCTGCCGTTTCACCAGTTCGAGGAGGTGGTACTGACGCCACCCGAGATGCCGAGCCAGAGCACGGTACTGAGGCCGCGAGACGTCCAGCAGAGCCAGCCCGTGGTGGTACCGATGCCACCAAGGATGCTAATTCCACCGGCGGTGCTGAGGCCGCCGTTTCACCAGTTCGAGGAGGTGGTACTGACACCACCCGAGATGCCGAGCCAGAGCACGGTACTGAGGCCGCGAGACGTCCAGCAGAGCCAGCCCGTGGTGGTACTGAGGCCACCGGTGTTCATTCTGAGAGAGTTGTAGTTTTTCCTCATTCTGATGTACCTCGGAACCATGTTGTGAATAAAGGAAAAGGTTTAGTTTATTCTGGTCCCACTGTGGTGCTTGATGTATGTGTGGATCCGGCCGTCGAGCCATCTAGACCTTTTCCTAGTCCTTCATCTGAGAAGGACCCTGTGATCCCCTTCCCTAGATCCCTTCAGATGGGGAAGGGGAAGAAAAAAGAAAAAGATCCAAAAAAGAGAGAGCAGGAGGAGTTCAGCTAGAGCATGATTGATAGATTCCACATACAGTTGACCCTTCAGGAGGCTTTGCAGCACATCCCCCTTCTTCAGCGTTCTTTGAGAGATAGGACTACAGTCAGGAGGAGGAGGAGGAACCACCACTCAGAGATCCATGTGCTGACGAAAGCCACGTGTTTCGCGATCCAGAACCGTCTGTCGGCCAAGAGACCAGATTCAGGAGCCCCATATGTCAGATGTCATATTAGAGAGCAGAGGTTCGACCGGACTCTATTGGATAGCGGATCATCTATCAACCTCCTTCTGACAGCCCTTCTCGACCGCTTCGAGTTGGGCACTCTAGACAGAGCAGGACAGTCCTTCAGTTTGCTGATCGATCTGTCAAGAGGCCGAAGGGGTTGTTACGAGACGTTGTCGTCACTATTCAGGGCCTGCAATTCCCCGTGGACTTCGTAGTGTTGGACATGGATATCCCTGATTCAGTGACCGATACCCCCATCATTCTCAATCGTCCGTTCTTGGCCACAGCCAAGGCGGTGACTGACCATGATAGCGGGAAGGTATACTTTCGCATCGAGGGCAAAAGTGTACAAATAGAGACGGTCGAGGACTACAGAGCCAGAGAGAGATCATGCTCAGAGACTAGTTCAGATGCAGAGCAGCTGACAGATGCCGGGCTAGACATCCACCAGGACTGTGACTTTATGATCACAGACAATGAGGCAGTATGGGCAGATCCAGCAGCACAGGCCATCCTCTCATTTTCAGACACCGTTGATGCAGAGATGATAGCAGAGGAGAGCTTGGAGAGCACAGCCCTGGTTCAGGATACTTCAGTGGCAGCAGAGCCGGTTCTCGATCGCGACGCAATTTTTAGTGATGATGGTGGTACTGAGGCCACCTTGTTTGACGGTGGTGCTGATGCCACCTTATTTGATGCAGATCCCTCGGATTCAGAGTCTAATTGGGCAGATTGCGAGGATTATATGCCAGACCTGAGTCCCACAGAGCCTACAGCTGAGGAGGAGGTAGATGCTGAGCAGATCAGAGAGAGTTCAGTTGAGCAGCCCTCTTCAGATCCAGTTTGCGAGAGTACGTTCTCATTCTCCCAGGCAGATTTGGCAGCATACACGCATCTTCTTCCGAAGCCAGATTTGCCAGCGCCCAGCTGTCCAGAGCTGAAGCCGCTCCCTACTTCGCTGAAGTATCGATTCCTTGCGGGCGAGCCTGAGATGTACCCAGTCATCATCTCTGTCGATCTGACTGGAGAGCAAGAATCCTGTTTGATGGGGGTTCTTGAAAAGAACCACAAGGCAATCGGATGGAGCGTAGCAGATCTTCATGGGATTAGTCCAGCATTGTGCTCCCACCTTATCTATCTCGAGGAAGGGGCAAAGCCGTCACGTGAGTTCCAGCGGCGGCTGAACCCCAACCTGAGAGAGGTCGTCATGAAGGAATTCTCAAAATGGTGGAGCGCAGATTTTATTTATCCCATTTCCGACTCCAAGTGGGTCAGCCCCTTGCATGTGGTACCCAAGAACACGGGCATCACGACTGTGATTAGTGAGTCAGGAGAGGAGATTGCTACTCTAGTACCCACCTCTTGGCGGGTCTGTGTTGACTATAGGAGACTCAACCAGGCCACCAAGAAGGACCATTTCCCCCTGCCTTTTATTGACCAGATCATTGAGAGACTGGCAGGGAAGAGCCATTACTGTTTCTTAGATGGGTACTCGGGATACAACCAGGTGGCCATCGCTCCTGAGGACCAGGAGAAGACCACCTTTACCTATCCCTTCGGCACATACGCGTTCCGATGCATGCCATTTGGGCTATGCAATGCCCCTGCGACTTTCCAGAGATGCATGCTGTCGATCTTTTCGGACATGGTAGGGGAGTGTTTGGAGGTCTTCATGGATGATTTCTCGATCTATGGCAACGGATTCGACTCCTGTCTTGACTGCCTAGATCGAGTACTCCAGCGATGTATAGAGGTTCACTTGGTGCTCTCTTGGGAGAAGAGTCACTTCATGGTGACTCAAGGGACGGTGCTTGGCCATATCATCTCCAACAGGGGCATGGAGGTTGATCCGGCCAAGGTTGATGTCATTAGAAAACTCGCACCGTCGTCCAATTTGAGGCAGTTACGGTCATTTCTGGGGCACGTCGGTTTCTACCGGCGATTCATTCATGATTTCAGCAAGATTGCCCGACCGCTGACTGACCTCTTGACAAAAGACACCGAGTTCCTTGTCGATGACAAGTGTCTTTCGTCCTTTGAGACTCTCCAGCAGTGTGTTATTGAGGCTTCTGTTCTCCAGCTGCCTGATTGGTCTCTTCCATTCGAGATCATGACGGATGCCTCCGATTTTGCCGTGGGGGCCGTGCTGGGACAGAGGAGGGATGGAGTCCCCTTTGCTATACACTACGCTAGCTGCACATTAGATTCCGCCCAGCGGAATTATACCGTCACAGAGAAGGAGATGCTAGCCGTAGTATTCGCCCTAGATAAGTTTCGATCTTATATCATTGGATCTAGAGTGACCCTGTACACTGATCACACCGCCATCCGATACCTCATGGCTAAGAAGGATGCTAAGGCCAGATTGACTAGATGGATCCTTCTTCTGCAGGAGTTCGACATTGAGATCAAGGATAAGCCTGGAGTCAAGAATGTGGTGGCGGATCATCTCTCCCGTTTAGAGCATCCTGAGGAGTCTGAGCATATTGATCCCATTTGTGAGACCTTCCCAGATGAGGCGATCCTTGCTATCGCCTCACTCCCGTGGTATGCCGATATTGTGAACTTTCTCGTTGCTGGGAAAGTCCCACAAGATTGGCCCAGGCAGAGGCTTGAGACCTTCCTTGCGAAGGCCAAGTCCTACCACTGGGAGGATCCCATCCTTTACCACGAAGGAGGGGATAGCTTCTGGCGTAGGTGCATTCCTCAGGAGGAGCACCATAGCGTCCTCACTTACTGCCACAAGCTTGAGGCAGGAGGACATCATTCTGGGAGGAGAACGGCACAGAAAGTGCTCCAATCCGGCTTGTGGTGGCCTACCCTCTTCAAGGACTCTGATGAGTTCGTGAAGAGGTGTACTGACTGTCAGAGGATGGGCACTTGTGGACAGCGTGATATGATGCCGATTCAGCCCATTCACTTCTGTGAGGTTTTTGACGCATGGGGCATCGATTTCATGGGTCCATTCCCTAAGAGTCAGGGATTTGAGTACATTCTGTTGGCCGTAGATTATGTTAGTCGTTGGGTTGAGGCTATCCCCGCCCGAGCCGCTGATGCGAGGACAGTTTGCAGATTTTTGAGGAAGCACATCATCACGCGGTTCGGGGTTCCTCGAGTTTTGATTTCAGATGAAGGGTCTCATTTCATCAACGACCAGGTGAAGGCCCTTGCTAGCGAGTTTGGTATAGACCATCGTGTTGCTACACCTTACCATCCACAGACGAATGGTCTAGCCGAGGTGTCGAACAGGGAGATCAAGACTATATTGCAGAAAGTCGTCCGCCCTGACCGAAAGGATTGGTCATAGCTTTTGGACTCGGTCTTGTGGGCATATCGGTTGTCTTTCAAGACACCATTGGGCACATCTCCCTTTCGCCTCGTATATGGCAAGCCGTGCCATTTGCCTGTTGAGTTGAGGCACAGGTCACTTTGGGCAGTCACTGAGATACTTATGGATCCAGATGGTGTAGGAGACCAGAGGAGGGCAGAGTTAGCAGCCCTGGAGGAGTTGAGAGACACTGCCTTCTCAAACAGCCTACAGTATAAGGAGAGAGTGAAGGAGTGGCATGATTCTCACATCAGCCACAAGCATTTTGAGCCTGGACAAAGAGTATGGTTGTTTGATGCGAGGCTTTGCCTATTTCCAGGAAAGCTATAGAGCAAGTGGAAGGGACCTTACCTGGTGAGAAAGGTACATGACAACGGTAGCATCGACATATCCGAGTTGTCTTCTGAGAGTACCTTTCGTGTGAACGGCCAGCGGCTCAAGCCATTTCTAGATCATGAGCCGCGGGTCGTTGATGTTGCCCCGATTCATTTTGCGTGAGATGTGGTCTTTGACTCACATCTATTGCATCTCACGCCTAATTCTCATTGATCTTCCGACTTGTATAGATCCATATGTCCATATCATCACATTCTTTAGTCCCACATCCCTTTCTTCATCTTTTGATTATGCTATACTTAGGGTGCATTTTACCCTAAGTATAGGGGGGATGTGAGACCTTCGGGTATTTCTTTTGTTTCTTTCTACCCCTATTTTTGCTGCCTATACTTAAGGACATTTTACCCTAAGTATAGGGGGGGTAGACCCTGTACATTCTCCACTCGGTTTTCCCTTAGTATACAGCCTGCTATACTTAGGATTACTTGATCCTAAGTATAGGGGGAAGACCTGAGATCCTCTTGACTTTCTATCTATTTATTCGTCTTTGTATATAGCCTTCCTTTTCACTTCCCTATACCAAGCACGAGTTATGTCTTCTTCATCGCTCTTGACTCTGAGGACATCGTTCGAGCTAAGTATAGGGGGTGTGTATATATTGCATATATACTTTAGCCATAACTCGTACTTTGTGTGAGTGTGTTAATAAATAAAAATGGCTAAAAACCATGAAAATCACAAAAATTAAAAATTTTTCATGTACATAAACATTCTTTTATTTGCACATAAATAGCTAGTGTACAAATTATTTTTGTAAAAATGTTTTCAAAAATCTTTTGTGTAAAGCTTGTGTAAATATTTTCTTATCAAAATTATGTATATAGTACAAAATTTTTCCGAAATGTTTTGAAAATCAAAAGTTTGCAAAAATCTTGTGTAATTGTGTGTAAATACCTTTTGCAAAACTTGCACTTCATGCATCATCCATTCATGATTTCAAAACATTTTTCAAAAATTTTGCATGTTTGTAAAAATTTGTGTAAATAGCATCTTTTGTCCATATGTATATAATTTTTCTGGATGATAGTTGACATTTAAACTAGCCTGGAATCAAATTGAGAAATGGAGCTTGATTAAGATCTTAATCCACCTAACTTCTAAAAGGAACCTTATAGGGCTTAGGTTTAAGGCTTTTCAGGTCCATGGTGACTTAATTCTTTGAGTCCACTAGGCTATGATCACATGTCATCTCAATGAGCCTAAGTAGAGCACTTAACAACAACACATGACTCATATAGACAATGTCTTTACTTGGACATCAGCACTTTGCACCGAGCTCTCTACGGATGAGGTGGTGAGGAGGCAGTCTTCCTTGACTTGGGGTAGCATATGAGGGTAGTACTTCTAGGCGGAACCTCTCTTCTTCTTTTAGTGAAGGAAGTGCGTCTCAACTTGGTCTGGTTGCCATGAGGTCTAACGACGGGAGTTGTGGGTTGCAATAAAGCTTCAAAAGAGGGATAGTCTACTGGCTCAAGTGGAAAAACTCCTTGTACATATGCTGCACATGTATATGTTGTATAGATGCATTTGAAAAAAAAATGCAAAAAGAAAATAACTCCAAAAAAGTGGTGGGTCTGAGAGAAAATGATAATCCCACCGGAGTATGTATATAGAGTGCAATAAGCAAAGCTTGAGATCCATGTTCCACCTTATGTAGCTTGCAGCAGGGAGACTTGGCTACACTGGTCAAGCTCCCAAGGGTACATGGCTACACTGGCCTTGACCCATTCTCTTCTTCCTCCTCTTCTTAAGCCAGTTGAACTTGAACTTAGATGGGAATACCCCGCTCCTCGAGGAAAGAGTGGCCAGATTGAGGTCATAGAGTTACCTTGTTGGGGAGGGTTGTCAAGTTGCCATTTCTGAGTTGGAGAGCGTAGACCTCACATTCACAGGACAAGGAAAGATTCATGGTCTTCAGGGTTTGTGATTGATGACTTGTTCTGATCTGGAGCATTGAGGAGTCTTGATTAGAGATTAGTGGAACTTAGAGGCTGTTGAGTTTTAGGCTTAAGTCCAAATGAGGTTCCGACACATTAATAATCCAAAGATCTGATCGAGCTCCATACCTTAATTTAATGAAGGCAAGTTTAATAATCAACCTTGATCCATGTACATTCTCTTTTTCTTTTTCTTTCTTTATTTTTCACTTCTTTTTCAAATAAGTGTTTGCTAAGGGACTAGCAAAGTTAAGTATAGGGGGGTGATGAATACTCATTCATCACTCTTTATTCTTATATTTTAGCTACAAAAACCTTTGCAAATGCATGTATATTTTTGTAAATATAAATAATTACCAAAAGCATGCATGGTGTAAATAGTGATAATTAGCATGTTTTTGTGCAAAAATAAAAGAATAAAGATCAAAAAGAAAAAGAGGGAAATATTTAAAATAAATATTGAGCAACCTAACCCAAGGGAGGGCTCAGCATGGGCCTGACCGCATAAAAGCCAAAGTAGAGGGAGATAGGGGCTCATGTGTGTAAATATATATGTAAATAAAATAAAAATATTTTCCTCCCAAAAATAGACTAAAAAGGGCTTGTAAATATTTGTATATACTTAAAATATAAAATCAAGATAAAAATAGAAAAAATTAAAAAGAAAACAAAAACATCACTTTCACCATGTATACAACCCACTCACTTGTATTTATTTCACCCTATAATAAATAAAATGAAATTCCATAAAATTTGTAAATACTCTATATTTTATGGTGTAAATAAATAAAATAAAAACAACTAAAACAAAAACAAAATAAAAAGAACAAAATTAAAAACCCAAAAATATATTGTAAATATACCATGTACATAGATGTATATATCTATTTATTTCACCTATGTATATAAATAATAAAAATAAAATAAAAATATCTTCTTATTCCTTATTTTATGATATAAATAAATAAAATATAAAATGGGGATAAAAAATGTATAAAAATAACTAATTAAAAATCAAAATTAAAAAGCCTATATTGTACACATACCTATATATAGCTATATAATGTAAATACCTTATTTTATTTTTGAAAAATTAATTAAAAATCACTAAAAAATAGAAAAAATTAAAATAAAAATATTTCATATTTTGAGTTTTCACTAAATCAGCCATTTGCTATTTTTAATTGAATTTCTAATTATTTTACGCGTGGCTGATTCCCATTGGTCCACGGGGGTTGTTGACCGCTCGGTCAACTTCCCCCCCCCCCCCCAGGACCACCTCCCACGGGTTTTGACACCCGACCCGATTTCTTGACTTTTTCGTGTCCAAACCCGATCATCATCCCCCTAAACCCCGGGTCCGTTTTGATCACGTCACATCTGACACCCTCGCCGGGGTATCCGCCTCGAGATCCGCGCTCCACATTGCCCTACCCGACCTCTTCTAGCCGGACCTGCACCCATACTTAAGCCGAGCTCCGCCACCCTAATCCTCATCTTTGGCTCACTTGTTCACCACCCAGGGACCTCCACCGGCCGAGCGAGAGTGACAGCTTGCTCCAACAGGTGTCGCGGCGAGGAGAGAGCAAGAGACCACTGATCCGGCGAGCCACCACCGCCGTGCTCCGCCCAGAGCAGGAGCCAGAGCCTCGGACGTCGACGCTCCTTGAGGCGAGGACCCAGAGCTGCCTACACTCGTCCACAGTCGAACCATCCCCCCAGGTAGCTTAGATTTCTTCTCCTTTTCTTTAATTTTCGATTAGCCCCAAATCGCCCCGTCGCCGACCACCTTCGATTCCGGTCGCGTTCGCCTCCCATTCGATCATAGGGCTGCACCATAGCCTCTGCCTTCCTCCCGCGCACGTTCTGCACCCCTCCAGTCAACCCAGCTCGCACAGGAGCTGGGGTTCGAGCTCCTCCGTCCACCCCCTCGCCAGAGCTCGCCCGCACCGACTCCCCGACCACTTTCACCACGCCTAACTGGGTCGAGGCAGTTTGCCCTCGACCCGTGAGTTCGCTGGCACACTTTGCAAGTTCATCCAGGCCCATCTGAGGGCTTGGACCATTTGGTCCAGTAGCTCCGCCTCCGCCGACCTCGCCGGAGCTCTCCAGGGCTCGGTTGGGTCATCGGAGGCCACCACTCGACGCGGAAGCCTTCCACGCACCTTCTCCGATCTTCAGAGAGCTTCCAGGAGGAGACCAGTGCCACCACGAGCCCGGCGAAGTTCGTCGGCACTCAGTTCGTCCAGCATCCTTCTCCGCCGTCCGATCGCCCCCGAGCTCCAGACTTGATCCTATCCGTCCATCTGAGGAGTTCACAGCACCGTCAGATCTAGGGAGGGGCGATATGGACCGTTCGATGCGCAAGGGTTAGCCACCGCTTCCCTCCACCGTGCGATCCTCCACGTGGCTACGCCTTGGCCGTCCGATCATCCCGAGGAGGCCAGCGTTGGAGTGCCACTTGATCCTGACCGTTTGATACACCACGTGGCATCCATCTGACGGCTTCATTAATAAAGAGTAATTTATCCCTTAGGCCCTTAGTTTAGGTTAATTTCAGTTTAGTCCTGTAAATATTTTTAGAACTTTATTTACGTTGGTAAATTTGCACTGAGGCCCTTGTCTTGTTTGCTATTTGCACATATACCCCCGCCTGTAGTGTATCACGTGCTTCAACACGTGTTTTTTGGGATATTTGCAGATTTAGTCTTGTAGTTCTGGGATGTTCTGAAATGAATGAATAGTTTTATATAATTGTATTTATACCCCTGTGCGTGAATTAATTGTGCATGTGCGTGATATTTGTGGGTAAATTACAAACTAGTCCTCAGACTTTTGGTACATGTTACCAAATAGTCCCCGGACCTTGTTTTCTTTGCATTTAGGTCCCTGAGTGCCCCAGGCACGCGCCGCGCGCGTGTTTTCTTGGGTATTTTGCACCGGACCCCCCAGAACTCTTGGAAATTACGTACAGGTCCCTGTGCATTGTACCTAGGTTTTATTTTTGAATAAAATATCAAATCCACTCCAAATTCCATGAAAATTGGACACATGGCTCCTACCATAGTGTAAAATTTTCTACAATTTTTGGAGACATTTTTGCTTTTATTTGATATTTTTAAAAAATAAAAACATCCATTTTTGTTACTGTCTGTTTTAAAAATTCACAAAAAAATATTAAAACTTATCTAAAAATTACAAAAAAAAATAGCTATTGTTGCTTTGGCTGGACAATTTTGGCCATTTTTCATTATATAAAACTCTTAAAAATTGAAAAACATCCAAAAACTTATAAAAATTCTAATAAATAATCTAAAAATCCAAAAATCATAAATCCAGTGCCCAAATTTTCCTTAAACTTTCTAGTTCATAGGAAAATTACCTCCAAGAGCTAAAGAGGCCTTTTGCATTTTATATTGGCCTTTTTCTTCTGACTGGACAGTGCCTTCAGTTTCTTCCCTTGTTTGATTTTTAGAAAATTAAATAAAAATCAGAAAAATCCCAAAAATTCACAAAAAATAGTAAAAATCATAAAATACACGAAAACATTTTTATTGGAATTTTTGACTTATTTTTGATGCATTAAATAATTGCTTGAAGTTGATTGTTTTCCTGTTTTCCTTATTTTCCTAATTAACTCAAAATCCAAAAAAATATAAAAAGACTAAAATCCACCAAAAATACCATTTTCTTTCCTTTTATTTTATTATTGACTACTTCGTAGGCCGCAAGGCCATCACGTGCTCCCTGAGTCCGACCCTGGTCGTTATACCAGGCTAATCCAATAGCCAGGACCGCTATCGTGTTTTGATTGATTTTATTTGATTTTGGTGGTCTGATCTTTATTTTCTTGATTGATCGAGGGACTCTGAGCGACTGAGGTCGCAATGACCTTAGTTCTATTTTCTCATCCTTAGTTGCTCGGGTTTTTCGTGTCATCAAAGCCCCCCTCCCCAACCTGCAGGGGGGGTCGAAGCCCTCTTCCCCCACTCTTGTATCTCCCACGCAAGCCCTCATCGAGGCCCATGCCCCTTCCTGCAAGCCCACGCCCTCCCTCCCCCTATTCGTGAGCTGCTGACGAGGCCCCCCACACCCCACAATCTACTGCTGTCGAAGACCCCACCCACTGCTGTCGAAACCCCTTATCCTCGCCTACAAGCTATTGTAGGAAGCCCCCTCCCCTGCCTGTAGGCCCCCGACTCCCGCCTCCCCCCCCCTCCTCCAGCCTGCAAGATCCCCCCCCCCCGTGCGGCCCCTAACGAAGCCCCCCCTCCCCGTGAAAGCCCTCTGTGTCCCCCTCCCTCCATGTTGTTCGAATCCCTCCTTGTGCGGCCCCCGACGAAGCCCCACCCCTCCTCCCCCTGTGCGGCCCCGACGAAGACAACCCCCCCTCCTCGAAGCCCCCTGTCATCAAAGTCCCCTCCACCCCTGTGGAAGGCCTACCCTCGTCCCTGCACCATCGCACGCTGTCTCCATGTAGCACTCGACCACCACACATCGTCGCCCCTACAGCACTTGTCCTCCACCATCGCACACAACTGCCCTATAGCAAAGGGACTAAATATTTTTCCTTTTTTTCCTTTTGACTTTTGGTTAATCCCAGTCGTTAGATCGTGGCTTGGTTAGATTAACTCATTTATCTGATTGAGTTAATTAACTAAAGTAACGGAGGGTTATGGGTGTAAAACGAAGGGTTATTTGGGGTCTTGGTGTAATTCGCGATTATGTAGGGTTATAAATGTAATTACAAAATTACTCAAGGTTATGGGTGTAAATATTCCTTTAGAAACTGTCAAATCCCTGGAGCTCGAGCTCCAGGGTTAATCATTGTGATCCACCATCGATTCAACTCCATTCTCATCTCATATCATTCCCCTTCGTGTTCTCCATCGATCACCCATCATTTCCACCACATATCCATCATGGATCTGGGAATAGAGCTCCAGTCCACTTCCCTTCACTGAAGCTTCACCTTCATCCCACTCCACACCTCTTTTTGCTTAACCCCCTGGCCAAGGAAGTAACCCTCGAGCCAAGGAGTTGTTTTGTGAAGGTACGTAACTCCTAGGAGGTTTCTGGAGCAGCATCGAACACTTGGAGCAGCTCCAGGTGCTCAGACCTCGTCTGTGCACTCGAAGCCCTCCCACCATCCTCGAATCACCCCACTGCACTAGGAGGAACCTTAGGAAGCTAGACCACCTGCTGGATCAAGAAGAGTCTGTTGGAGCATGAAGATACATCAAATCCAAAGTCACCGGACGCCAGTTCGTCCTAAGTTCTTCCGGACCCCGTCAGAGCCATCCGATCAAGAATACTGTTTAGATCTAATCTGAGCCATTGAATCCATTCGAAGCGGTAGCCGTGGAGGACCCTTTGATCAAAAACGTGGTGTGAAGACGACCGCCCGGTCCAGCAGGGTTTAAGTGGTGAAAATTACAAATAAACCCTCCACCTTTTGTATTTGTAAATTGTCCTATAAATTTTAATTAGTTTCAAAACTTTGTGGACTATTTACATGTATGCCCTTGGTACTTATTAGTATTGCATATCAGTCTAGTGTTAGGTCACCTCACGTAGACCCCCACGTGAGGTGAAATTTTGCAGGCGTACCCCCCCCATTCTTGTATTTAGTAGTTAAACCGCTAAAAGACGGTGAATGTTCAAACTTTTGGGTTATTTTGCATGTGATCCCCAAACTTTTATTTTATTTACAAAAATACCCATGCCATCTTGATTAAATTTTATTTTTGCATTTCTTTTTATTTAAAATAGCTCCTGTACTTCAAAGATTCTCAAAAGTATGCGTATAAACATGATTGGCTTATTATTCACACTATTATTTTTAATTGTCATTTTGCATACATTTCATATTTATCTAAAAAAATCAAAAAGTGTTATTTTATTCCCTGATTGACTTAAAAAATAAAAAATACATTTTTTTGGAAAAATCTTTAAAAAAATACTTACTATTTATTGGCCTTTTTTACAACACCAGACCAATAATCACAAAAAAATTCAAAAGAACCCTTAAAATTATCAAACCCATGTTAATTCTAAAAAATTAGAGAATATTTCTAAAAATCTAAAAAATGTTAGTTTGTGCTCTATATTTTTTCTATGTATTGATATCTACATATTAAAATTGATTTGGAGAAATTTTGAGACGGTTTTCTATTTTTAATTCTCAAATCAATTCTGCTTATTTAAACAGTCCTTGTTTTGCTATATTTCTGATTTTTAAAATACAAAAAAATGCAAAAAAGTCCCCAAATTTCTTAAAAATAGAAAAAATATTTGAAAATATAAAAAGATTTTATTGGCTATTTTGATTATTTTTATCCATATTTTATATATAGCACACCTTATATATCTTATATATACATATAGTTTTATATATCCCTTTTACTATTACTATTTATTATAAATATTATAATTGTATTTCAAAACTTTTAAAAAATAAAATGGGTTGTTCTTTTTTTGTTATTTTCTGATTTTTGGTATTTATTATATATATATATATATATATTATACAATACTTATACATATACTTATACACCTTATATCCCTTTATAAACGCATATCCCTATATATATTATTATTATATAAAATTAAAAATTAAAAATTAAAAAAGGAATTATTTCCTTTAATCAAGAACCCACATACATGTTGATTGATTGTGTGCATACCTGTATACACTTACTTTATTTATTCATTTAAATAATACATGTTATGTCCCATCTCCATGAGTTCGACACCATACCTACTTGTCGATATACATACTTGTTTTGTAGGATTATAATTAATTTTGATTCACACTTGCTTGCATTGATTGATTCTTATATTGTGTGGGTTGATTGTTGGTTTAATCAGAGAGGTTCTCAAGTTGTCATCACAGCGACTTAGTGGTCATGCCTTGTGTGGACCACAAGACAATATAGAGGGGATATTTCTCTGGTTAATCAAATGGAGCCGTTGTCGGGGAGTAACGGATAGCATAGCATTTGTGTGTGTGTGTGTGTCTTACGCATTATTTCTCTCTGATTTTTTCTCTTTATTTTTTATAATTATTTGATCTGTTGTAATCCATATTTCTTTGTTTGAATTCCTTCCGAAGGACCACGTGGCGACGATCGCTTCTTAGGAGGTGGAGGCACCCGAGTCACGAGGAGATTGACTCATCTTCTTGTGAGTCAACCACGAGAGAGCATGAGAGAGAGGCAGAGAATGAGGAGAAGAGCAGCTCACACTTATATTTTTTGTTTTATTTTGTGATGAGAGTATTTTATTTTATCCATGTAATATAATTTGCAATAAATTTGGACTTGGACACTGCAACACCTAACGAGGTCCATTGCCCGAGTGTTTGTTCAACTGGGGGCCTCGTCGTGGTTTTTCATGACTTCTCGCCTTTCTTTTATTTTGTTTCACATGTTTTTCTGCTTTCTGCCTTTATTTTAATTTGTTTTATGTTATTGAGCCCCTAGATCTAGGTTGCTTGACTTGGTAGCTAGGTCCAAAGCCCTAATAGAAGCATATACCTATAGTCTCTTTCGATTGGACTTTGTCAAATAATTAATTGAGAATCACTTGGATTTGGAACCGTGAGCCGTGAGAGATTCCACACAACGCTTACAGGATCCGTTGTGACAGGCATCGAGGAGTCTCCAAGACTGGACATTTGGATCTATTTTTAAGTGATTTAAATGTGATTCTTCTCGATAATAGAAATTTATGTTTAGGATGCTTTATCACTTGCATATTTCCATATAGTGTAGATATTTCAATTCGGCCTTGCATCCCGCATGGAGAGCAATGGGAAGCACTGTGAGTTTTCTTACTTTGCATGCATTGTTTGACACGAGAGTGAGACTTCCATTCTAGTGTCCACTTGCATTGCTTTTCTACCTTCTTCCTCTGTTTTATCTCATTTGGAACTTAAAATAAAATACAAAAAAAATGCTAAGCGGATTGCTGTGAAAAATACTCAAAAACTTGAAAAACCAAAAATTAAAATAAGGGGGCTGCTTATAAAACTTTGACTTTATTAAAAACCATAATGAACATCCTTATTTTGGGTTCATAAAGCCCTGATTGCTTTCAGACACACTCCAGACTAATCGAGGCATGATCCCCTAAGGATTAGAGCCAAAAAACCGATTTGTGATAGCCTTGATTATCACCTGGGTTGGTGAAGTATCGGCGCTTCCATCGTAC
This sequence comes from Ottelia alismoides, assembly GCA_037367405.1. Taxonomy (NCBI): domain Eukaryota; kingdom Viridiplantae; phylum Streptophyta; class Magnoliopsida; order Alismatales; family Hydrocharitaceae; genus Ottelia; species Ottelia alismoides. The sequence goes on from JAZKJV010003759.1 coordinate 187,544, forward strand.
GTGAGAGAGTAGGGTCTTGTAGACGATGATGTTCCTGCCTTGTGTGGAACATCCTACTTGGTCCAAAGTATTGAGCATAGGTCATGCTTTCACGGGGGTGTCTGTCTCATTATCCTGCAGTCGAGCACCTCGCTTGCGAGGGAAGTATAAGTTTCGCCTCTATTGGATTCCTTTCTCTATTTTTTGGCTGAGTAACCGCCCAAGCACAAGATCAAGGACCTCGAAGTGCACATATCACATGTTACAAAAGGAGGTAGAAGAAGTATGGGATACTTTTCTGGCAGTACACACACTCCTATAGGGATAGCATTCTTAAAGACTTGTTAAAAGATTTGCCTACAATACAACCATAAATTTGAAAAGATAAAAATAGCTGAACTCTCACTGTTTCACTTGGTCTGTGTTGGTGGATTCAAAACTTAGCTAGTGTTTGTTTGGTTTTGATTAAGGTCCAAGATAAAGTCCCACACACTTATGAAAATTTTGACTTTCATTTTTCCTCTTCTTTTATTCTCAGTTGACGCCCGCTCGCTTTTGAGCCATTCTACTATTTTGCACTCCTTTTATTTCTCGTTGACCTCTGTATCATTTCTCATCATCAATCTTCTCTTTGACCCTAGAGATGGTGATCCTTGGATGGCTTAGTCCAGACTCCACCGACACCAACATCGATTCCATGTGGCCGACCTCTCGAATAATTTGGGGTGATTCCCGATCACGATTCATACTTCGTGAATCGCTCTCCAAACTCCCTAACTTCTTCAATATATCAAGATCACTCTTGTCCAAAAATCTGCCCATTTTGGATGGAAATTGATTTCACTCCTTTACATCCCCATCCTTAACGAAAGTTTGTGTTGACCTTAACACATAACGATTTGTTACATCAGATGCTTCAATTCAGACTGATCGGGGCATCATTCTTTATATAGATCATGAGCCCGATCTGGAGCAACATATTGTGTCAAATTCAAACTCAGCTTCAGAGAAAGAAATGGCTCCGAATGGAAAAAGAAAGGGACCTCAGCACCCACCACAGTCGCAGTCAGGCTAGCAGCCCAGATTAGAATGCAGTGAATGCACAACTCCTTACCTCGATATAGGCAATCCAGCAGCAACTCACCGACCAAGCATTGATCCATGTCGTCTTTCAAGACATGATGAATGATCTCTGGAGGAGAAGAGACCAGACAGGAGGAGGGAATATGAAGAGAGAGAGAAGATGGACCTCGTGGAGGTGGATACGATGGACCAAGAGGAGGGCAACCCAAGCTGATCCTCAAAGAGACCTACAATCCGGGTGCTAGACAAATGACCGAATGGATTCAGATTACTGCATCCTCATCCATTTTGAGTTGAAGACTCGAGTCTTGGCCATGCTTCTCACTTTCCACGGGAATGCAAACAAAGAGCCCTACATCCATCTCCGATAATTTGGACGCATCTGCGGAACCACACACTACCCTAACATCCCGTTAGAGTAGCCAAAATGACAACATCCCCGTTCAGCCTTCAAGACAAGGCTCTGCATTGGATTAATCATTTGGGGAAGGTCGTACCACCTGGGAGGAACTCAAATCAGCATTCTTGCACAAGTTCTACCCTCTTGAGCGGTTGAATCAGGTGCGAGCCCATATTCCGAACTTCACCTAACCACCCATGAATCCGTTAGTGAGACTTGGGAGAGGTTCATTGATCTGCAATAGAAGTGTCCACATCATGACATTATACAGACCAGTATGGTCCAACATTTTTTTGTGGACTCACTATTGAGAGTCAGAAGCTTGTTGATACTGCTTGTGGTGGCTCACATTTCAACAAAGAGGAGGATGCGGTATGGTAGATCTTTGAAGAAATGGATGAAGGAGAAGATGTCTTATCATCGTCATGCGCATATCAGAGACAACCACGGGTGCACGAAAAAGCAGTATACATGGCAGCCTCGCATGAGCAGGATAGGGATGAGAGATTGAATTTGAGCATTATTGGCAGCCACCTGTCCAAGGTGGATATAATTGAAAAGCGATCATAGGACCTCGAGAAGCTCGATGTTATCGAATAGAGAACTCAAAACTTAGACAAACAAGATCAAATTACCAAGCAGCTGGAGCTGCTAGTAAGCACAATTAGCGTCTGCGATTCCATGTCTGCATCGGTCATGACTTCGGTTGAGATGAAAGAGCTAGCATCACCACAGCCTCCTCAACATAGTCAGTCTCAGCTAGCGGTTCAACACGTTTATTATATGGAAGACCCATAACCTTCATCGTCTCAGCAGCCACAATAACAACTGATTGTTGTCACGAACACGATTCTGAGTCGTCAGATCCTCCCATATCCGGATCTGGTTACTCAACAATAATTTATTCAGCAATCACAACTAACATTCAGAAACAAAGTGCAAATAAAAATACTCAGAAGAAAGTACTTCAAAACTTTTCCATTCACAAAATAAAGTTCACATGATACATTGTCCCGCTATAACCATTTACATTTACATCAGTTTGAAAGGAAAATACACAAAAAATTACTAACTACCTTACAGAGAAAAGCTATTGTGGCTGGTTGGATGACTATGTTAGCTGACGGAATTATTAAAGTTCTTGCGATGGCTTACCGACACTTGTTGGGTTTCCATAAATCATAGGATAACAGTTAGCAAATGCTAAGTAACGAAGAAGAGAAAATCAAGTAAATTGTGTAATTTTTTAAAACATGTTATCATAAAAAGTTTTCATTTATTCTCATTAGTTTAAGTCATATTCCTTCTATTCCAAATCAGGGATTAGTCCAGGGGAACCCCCACCATTCTTGGACTCCGAAGTTGTGGACACTTCAGGATTGGAGATTGCGTTGATCTGGTGAGATTATGCTGTCGCATGTCGCCTCAACCAATCCTCTAATACTACCCTGATAATTTTCCTTTTCTTTTATTAATCAGGGTCTCAAGCCCTCAACCTGAAAAAACAAAAGAGCAAACTGTCCTCGAGGACCCGGTTGCTTAAAACCTAAGGCTGACCGTTAATCACATAACCTAACAGCCTTAAATACATGTTGTCGTGACCCAGCCGCTATTGAACCACTCGTGCCTCCACATGGCACGACCACATCTTTCGTCGTTCAACCCGAATATATTGGCTCCCGGTACAACGTGGTGCAAATCATTCATTTCGTGCGCACTTATCATAACAGGGCAATTGTGTACCGCCTAGGTAGGGAAACGCCAATACGAGTTCCTTCTGACAAACCTACAGGTTGCATGCCCGACCTGTTGTTTACTCCCAGTCATCCTTAACTTGACACACGACCCTTTTCATGAATCAACTCACATCAATTCCCATGATGTAATTCCTCCATTAAGCCTTATATTAGCGTAACCATAAATGCTGAGTATAGGCTTACACATATATTATTCATATATTTATATACTCAATTTATGCTCTTTTTAACTTCCAAACTCGAACTTCCCAAACCATTGCATCAATTCGATGCTTAAATCTTATTTTAGTGGGAATCACAAAGTAACTTTTCATACTTTCTCAAAAATAGCCAAATTAGGTTCTTTGTAGCGAAGAACATAAAATCATGAATTTCAATAATCTCGTATGAAAATCCAATAGCAAAAGGAAGGATTTCGTTACCTAATCGAGCTCTCTCTTGTATACAATGCTTTATCGTGATTCTTTTTCAACAGGATGATTTATAGCTCCTGAAATGGTCAAATTTCATTTTCATGTTAAAAACACTAAGAACGAACGAAGAATGCGAAGAACACACAAAGAACACGAAGAATGCGAAGAACATATTTTCTCTTGAAATTTCGGCAGAACTTCCCCTTATACGGGGTGATATTTCTAGGAAAATTTCAGCAAAGTTTTCCCTTATATCAAGATATATTCCTATAAAAATTTCAGCAGAATTTCCCCTTATAAAATCACTGAAAGGAAACAACAAGGAAAAACATGAATCGAAAACCTATCTCACGAAGCAACTAAGAGAGGATCGTACCTTCCTCCTCCTCGTTCTCCCGACAGCGCTTCGCTAGTGGTCCTTCCACGCCTCCTACTTCTCCTCCCGACCTCTCGACCCTAGCCATTGGGGTGGTGGTGGTAGTGGAAATCGTAGAGAATGAATGGGTATGGGTATTTATAGGCTCCAGAAAACCGCTAACTGATGAATCCACATTTCATCATCTTTATTCTATCATTTTGGCCTCGAAAACCCCAGCAAAATGCGTGTAAATAGCATTAAATCCAGCATATTAGAATTCATGCATGTGCATGTAATTAGTGTATAAAATACTGTAATTAAAGCCAAAAATATAGAATAAATAAAAGAAAAGAAAAAGAAAAAAAATATTGTAAATATTTATGACCTGAAACCCCGAGACCAAGGCATCTTGATGAATAGGTCGACCAGGAATAAAGTAGGGGAGATAAGGGTCAAAATACAGTCAAAAGACCTGTTCTTTTTATTCATTATTTATTCATTTTGGGACCTATTTTTAGTTCCACTTTTTATACCTCAAATAAAGAAACCTTGTACATAAAAGTTGGAGATAATTAAATAAATAAAAATACAAAATTTATTTCATTCAAAAATAATGTACAGAAAAGTTATGGTCTGAATAAAAATCCAGAATCCCAACTTCCCAGACCCGTATCTCACAAATGAAAACTCCAAATGTATCAAACTCACCTTTAATTGTATATAGTATAAAATAAGCTAATTAATGGCGGTGATTTCGCATTTGGCAGAGCTACAGTTTGAAAGTTGAGTTTTGGACCCTATTGTACACTTGTACAGATTAAAATATTCAATTTATTTATTGTTCATTATTTTTATAATTTTTATATTTTTACAATTTTGTAAATATTACTTATAATAAATATGTGTATTAAAATCAGAATAAAAACTCAAAGAAAACTAAAAATAAAATACTTGTATAAAAGACATAGGTAAAATACCTATACTCATACATGTATACCTTATACTTTTATTTTATTAAATATCCAAAACACCTCAAAAAAATAAAATAAAAATATATTTATGTGTATAAAAGTATTTTATAATTTAAAAATTATAAATTAAAATAAATAAATTAAAATCATAAAATAAAAATTAAATAATAAAATATATAGGTAATATACCTATAAAGGCTATAAAAGGGAACTTGTAAAAATATACCTCATAAAAATAATTAAAAATCAGAATAAAATACTAAATAAAATAATAAACATTTTTTGTTAAATAACCTAAAATTAAATAAATCATTTATTATTTTTAAACTATTTTTTTAAGATTTTTTCTGAGGTTTTTCCTGGTTGGTCCACGTGGACCAACCAGGTGGTCGGGACTGTTGACCAAGGTCAACAGTCTGACCTTCACCTCTAAGTTGTGTCAGACCGAGGTTTTGACCTATGTTCTCACTTTTTTCGAGGATGAACCATTCATTCTTTCGTGTATCATCCTTCATGACTTTTGCTCCTTGGCATGTCGTCTTTCACGCCTAGGTGTTTCCTTGGAGAATGGAGCGACGATTCACCAAATAATCCTCGTTCTTTGCATCCCAGTCGTCAACACTACAAAACCAAACTTTGAATTTCGATTCAAGTTTGAACCGCATTTCATCCAGATCCTTTCCCCCTTTTACTCGCTTGAGCTTCCTGGAGGTGACAGCTCCAGATTAGCTTCTTCAAGGCGGCGGATCGACCACGATCTGGGTGCGTTCCTCCACCTTCGGCGACACCCCGCCGTCGAGGTACTTCAACCTCGTGCCTGGTCCTTTGAGGTATCCATTTCTTTCGTTTTCTTTCACCTTCTTATTCCCCGTAGTCGTTGCTTCTCGCATCCACCTTCATTTCCCATTTTCATCGATCAAATCCCTCCATCGAAACCTCCGTCGGAGCGCACCTCCGACGAGCATCCACCACGACGTTCACGCCAACTTTCGCGCCACCGCGGGGTCGGGGCAGTTTGCCCCCGACACCTTCACCATTCTCTTGCAGGTCTTGAACCACATAGCGCACTTGGCGCTCGTTTTGCGCATTCACCGTAGGCACCTGGAGTACCCAAGCTCCGCCGTCCCCGTGTGAGCGCTCCGGCCATCGCCAGACCTTTTTGGAACTGCCATCATCGAGAGGAGGACCGCAGGAGCTCGTCGGCCTATTTTGAGAGTGTCAATAGCCACGAAGGAGGTGGAGCAAAGCCGGGGAAGTTCGCCGGCGAGGGTCTTCTTCCCCGTTCTTCGTCTTCACTTTACAGCCGTCCGATCGAAGGCCTCCACCCATGCAAGCAGCAGCCGTTGGATCACCTGCGCCATCAGCCGTCAATATCACGTTGATGATCTGATCTCAGCCGCTGCAGCCGAACCATCATCGTGCGTCGAGGGCGCGCCACGCGTCAAGTGGACGGTCCACAACGTCCGATCCCGCCCAGGCGTGGGAATTTTGTAAGGACACCCCAACAGTTTTTGTAATTAATATTTAATTTTAAAACTTTCCTCTGTCGTGTTAAGTTTTGAGATATTTGCATTGTAGCCCCCCATTGTTTTAGACTATTGCGATTGAGCCCCTGTCAGTCACGTGCACCACGCACGTGCCTGGAGATTTTGCAGAGCAACCCCTCGGGCTTTGTATGATTTATGTTTAGTGCATGAACTTGTCTAGACAGTTATAATATTTTTGGCACATTTGCACTTAAGCCCTCGAAGTTTTGGATAATTGCCTATTAGTCCTCCCCAGGCGCGTGCTTCGCACGCGCGTATGTGGACTTTTTACAGGGGTACCCCTGCGGGTTTCAACATTTAAATTTCGTCCATTATCTTGCATATTAAGTTATAGAATTTTGTAAAAATGGCTTGCAAGCCCCTGGATGTTTTGATATTTGCATATATACCCCTGCTAGGCTTAGTTATTTTTCTGTGCTTGTCTTATTTATTTCATGCATCATTAAAACCCTAAAAATTCTACAAAAATCATCATAGATCCCTGTTGCGTAGCAGTTTAACGTCACATTTTTGCATTCCATTTTTATTGCATTTTAATATTTATTAAAAATCAAAAACTTGTATTTTAGCTACTGTTTGCATTAGAAAATACCAAAAAATATTAAAACACCTAGAAAAATTCCAAAAAAAATTACCTATTGTGTATTTTAGTCTATTCTAGTGTCAGTCCAAAAATCACTAAAAATCTCAAAAACCCTTAAAAATTAGAAAATACCTAAAAACTTCCAAAAAAATCTAAAAAATCATATAAAATTCCTAAAAATATAAACTCAAGTTTTATAGCTTCCCTATTTTATTACCTTTATTTTAAAATTAATTTGGGAAAATTTTGATACTGTTTGATATTTTTCCTTTCCATTTTAATTTCGGCCAGAATATTTATTCACTGTTTTCTTTATTTTGCCTTTTAAAAAATACCAAAAATATTCTGAAAAATCTCCAAAAAACATAAAAATAGTAAAAAATTATAAAAAGATCAAAAAGATTTTATATTGTAATTTTTGAGCATTTTTCCTTATTTTTATAAATATTTTATCGCCTCTTTTCTTATATTATTTGCATATTCTATTTATAAAAACAAAAAAATATAAAATATAAAAAGAAAATAAAAAAATCAGAAAAGTAAAAATCAAAATACAAAATTAAAAATTAAATAAAAATAAATTTAAAATAAAAAACCCACAAAAACATTTGCATTGCATATTGTAGACAATTAATCACACTTCACTCATTTTGCATTTGCATTGATCTATCCTGCCTTGCTCCCTGTGTTCGAACTCTCTACATACTTGCACCTATACATCTTTTATGTAGAGTTAAAAATAAATTTGACTCCACATTTGTTTGTCATTATTTGATATTTGATTGTGGGTTCATTGTTGATTAAATTCGGATTTTTAGCGGTCACCGCAACGACCTTTGTGTTCCCGTCTTATGTGGAATACAAGACCGTTAGGAATTCGGATTTATCAAATGGCGCCGTTACCGGGGAGCAATAGCGCGTAGATCATTTTTGTTTGTAATTGTGGTCATTTGTCTACCTTTCACGGCCTTTCTTTTTATTTTCATTATTTTTGATATATCTGTTGAATTGTCTAACCACTCTCCTTATTTGGATTTCGTGCGAGGTACGTGGATCGAGGGAGGAGCTCCTCTTTAGAGCACTGATGAGCCGCCCGAACAACTAAGGTAAATCAAGTATATCTGCGGTCGTTGTGACCTCAGTCACTCGGGACTCAGAGCTCAATCAAGAAAAATTCAGACCACCAACGAAATATAAAAATCAATGAAACTCAAACTAGCGGTCTCGCTATGAGATTAACCTAGTATAGCACCCAGGGTCGAACTCAGAGAGCACGTGATGGCCTCGCGGCCTAAGAAGCAGTCGAGAAACAAATAAAATATAAACAAAGAATTTTTTGTGGATTTTTAATATTTTTATATTTTCTTGGAATTTTTAATTATAAAGAAAACAGGAGAACAATAAAAACAAGCAACTATCAACAATTATTTAACTATTCAAATATGCTCAAAAAAATCAAACAAAAATGTTTTTAGATTTTATGAATTTTTTACTGTTTTTGGTTAATTTTTGGTAATTTTCTGATTTTTATAGAATTTTAAAAAAATAAAAGAAGGCTGAAATGCAAGAACATTGTCCAGCCAAGCTCTTAAGACCAAAATAAAATATAAAATGGTCTCAACATAGCCTAAAGGTATTTTTCATGTAAAATATAGACAAAAAGGAAAAATAAGAGACTGGGTTTATTATTTTTAGGATTTTCTATTAATTATTAAATTTTTTTATGATATTTTCAATGTTTTTCAATTTTTATATTTTCTATAAGTCTAAAAATGACCAAAATTGGTCAGAAAATCAAACAAACCAAGACACACAAAATATGAATTTTTTTAGAATTTTTAAAAATGTTTTAATATTTTTTGTGGATTTTCAAGATGAATGGACATAAAAACAATGGTTTTCGAATTATTAAAAATACCAAAAGGGCTCCAAAAATTTCCCAAAAATCAATGAAAATTCTACACAGTGGCAGGAGCCAAGTACAAATTTTCACTTGATTTGGATGAGATTTGATGTTTTATCTAAAACAACCAAGAGCCCACAGTGCAAAGGGACCTGATCATAATAAAAATACCGTCCAAAGGCCTATAAGTAACAAAAATGGAAGTCCAGGGGGTCCAGGTGCAAAAATCCCAGGTTCCCACGCGCCACGCACGTGTTCTGGGCACTTAGGGACCAATATGCAATTAATTTAAGTCCCTGGACCTATTAGCAACAGGTGCTAAAAGTCTAGGGGCTAAGTTGCAAAAAGCCCACTAAAATCGGCACATGCAGAAATAAACTACTTACATGGGCATAAATGCAATTAACCAAAAATATTTTTCATTTCATAACAACCAGAAACTACAGGCTACAATATGCAATTTCTCCAAGATATCACATGTCGATGCACGTGTCCACAATGTACAGGGGTAGAAATGCAAGTATCAGAAACGACAAGGTCCTAAGTGCAAATGTTCCAAACTAAAATAAATGCTATAAAATATTTACAAGACTAAACGCTAAAAACTAAAAGACAGAGGGCCTAAGGGAAATTACCCCTTATTTTGATCCGAGGGCCAGAGGCGCGCCACGTGGATGATCGTGTGGCTGAGGCGCGCTGCAGCTGAACAAAGGGGCCCTCGGCTCCGATCCAACGGTGGAGGGCTCGCCACGTATCTGATCAGACGTCTGTGGGCGAGGCTCGCCTCTCCTCTGCAATGGACGGTGAAGATGGCGCCACGTGCTGATCGGACGGTGGTGGTGCGGGGCGCCTCTTCGTATCAACGAACGGTCCAAATCAAATCTGGCACTCCGGGGGTGAACGGAAGGCTTTGGAGGACTCTGGAAGAACTCCTCGCTGGCGAACTTTGTCGGAGGAATGTGAGCGCGCTGGATCTCCTCGTGGGCTGCTGATAGGTGGAAGATGATCGCCAAGGCCTCCCGCGTTGGTCAGGCTCCTCCGATGACGCTGGGATGCTCCGAAGAGCTCCAGCGATGACGGCGGAGCGTAAGCTCCTGTGCAGAATGTGGAGGACCTCAGATGGTCCTCCTCAAACCTACAAAATGGCACAGAACGAGTGCTGGGTCGAGGGCAAAGTGCCTCGACCCGGTTAGGAGCGAAGTGGGGGGTCGGTGCGTCGTAGTCGTCGAACTCCGGTGAAGCGACGGCGAAGGAGTTCGAAGACCCTGCTCTGGGGCGAGTCAGGGGGTGCGAGTGGGTGTAGAAGGTGCGGGAGGAGGCTCATGAACGTGAGGGTCGATTCCGATGATCGAAAAAGGTGATTGGCGTGGTCGGAATCAATGGTCGTCGGCGAACGGGCGATTTGGGCGTAAACTAAAATTGGCGAAAGGTAGGAAGAATCGAACGTACCAGATGGTCGAGGTCGACCTGGGGGCGAGATGCTGAAGCTCTAGGTCCTTTCCTCGAGGGCCGTCGATGCCCGAGGCTCGAGCACCACGCAGGGGGCGGGCGCACGGCGGCGCTAGGTCGCCGGATCAATGGTCTGGACACTCTCTCTCCTCGCTGCGACACTACCCTCAGCTCGTTGTCACTCAGGCGAGAGCAATGGAGGTCCTGGGGAAGAAGAATGCGGAGCCAAAGATGAGTGAAATGTGCGGCGGAGCTCAGGTTAAGTATGGCTAGGGGTCCGAGAAGATAGGAGTCGGGTGACTCGATCGGAGCGCAGATCCCCAAAATCCACCCCGGGCGTGGATCTAGATCGATCAGGGAACAAACGGAGCTCGGGATTTCGAGGTTTGGTGATCGTATCGTGACGCGATAAATTGGAGAAATCAGGTCGGGCGTGCAGATCCGCGGGGCTGTGGTCCAGGGGGAGTTGACCGGGGGGTCAACATCCCCCGTGGACCAATGGGATGCGGCCACGTGTAAAAGATTTGGAAATTCAATAAAAATAGTAAATGGTCGATTTAAGAAAAAGTTAAAATATTAAAAATGTTTATTTATTTATAAACTATTTTTTTTATTTTTATTTATTTTTTTGAAATAAAAATTAGGTATTTACAATATAGTATTATATACATAGGTATATACAATATTGTATTTTTAATTTTGATTTTTAATTATTTATTTTTGTACATTTTTATTCCAATTTTATATTTTATTTATTTACAAGAAAAAATTTGGAATAATTAGGTATTTTTATTTTATTTTTATTACTTATTTACAAGGGTTAAATAAATAGTTATATACACATATATACATGGTCTATATACAATATTTATTTTGTTTTTATTTTTATTTCTTTTTATTTTATTTTTGTTTTTATGATTTTTATTTTATTTATTTACACCATGAGATATAGAGTATATACAATTTTTATGGAATTTTAATTTATTTATTTATAGGGATAAATAAATAGATAAAGGGTTTCTATCTACATGGCTTATGTACAAGGTGAAGGCCTTTTTATTTTCTTTTTAATTTTCTTTTCTTTTTCTTATTTTTGTTTTGATCTAATATTTACAAATATGTACAAATATATACAAACCCATTTTTATTTTTATTTTTAGAGGAAAATATTTTATTTATTTACAGGTATATATTTACACATATGAGCTTCCTTATTTCTCTCTACTTTGGTTTTTATGCGGTCAGGCCCATGCTGAGCCCTCCCTTGGGATTAGGTCGCTCAATATTTATTCTAAATATCTCTCTCTTTTCTTTTGTCTCTTTATTCTTTTATTTATGTACAAAAACATGCTAATTATGCATATTTACACAATGCATGCTAATTGACAATTATTTGTATTTACAGGAATATACATGTGTTTGGCAAAGGTTTTGTAGCTAAAATAAAAGAATAAAGAGTGATGAATGGGTATTCATAACCCCCTTATACTTAACTTTGTTAGTCCCTTAGCAAACACTTATTTGAAAAAGAAGTGAAAAAGAAGAAGAAAAAGAAAAAGAGGAGAATATACATGGATCAAGGTTGATTATTAAACTTGCCTTCATTAAATTGAGATATGGAGCTCGATTAGATCTTTGGATTATTAATGTGTCGGAACCTTATTTGGACTTAAGTTTAAAACTCAACAGCCTCTAAGATCCACTAATCTATAATCAAGACTCCTCAACAATCCAAATCAGAAGAAGTCTACATACACAAACCCTGAAGACTATGAGTATTTCCTTGTACAGTGTAAGTGAGGTATAAGCTCTCCACCTCAGAAGTAGTAACTTGACAACCCTCCCCAACAAGGTAACTCTATGACCCTAGTCTGGCCACTCTTTCCTCGAGGAGCGGGGTATTCCCTTCTAAGTTCAAGTTCAACCGGCTCAAGAAGAGGGGGAAGAAGAGAATGGACCATGGCCAGTGTAGCCATGTATCCTTGGGAGCTCAACCAGTGTAGCTAAGTCTCCCTGCTGCAAGCTACATAAGGTGGGACATGAATCTTAAGCTTTGCTTATTGCACTATATACATACTCTGGTGGGATTATCATTTTCTATCAGACCCACCACTTTTTTGGAGTTATTTATTTTTGCATTTTTTTCAAGTGCATCTATACAACATATACATGTGCAGCATATATACATAAGGAGTTTTCCTCTTGAGCAAGTAGACTATCCCTCTTTTGAAGCATTATTGCAACCCACAACTCCTGTCGTTAGACCTCATGGCAACCAGACCAAGTTGAGACGCACTTCCTTCACTAAAAGAAGAAGAGAGGTTCTGCCTAGAAGTACTACCCTCATATGCTACCCCAAGTCAAGGAAGACTGCCTCCTCACCACCTCATCCGTAGAGAGCTCGGTGCTAAGTGCGGGTCCAAGTAAAGCCATTGTCTATATGAGTCATGTGTGTGTTGCTAAGTGCTCTACTTAGGCTCATTGAGACGACATGTGATCATAGCCTAGTGGACTCAAAGAATTAAGTCACCATGGACCTGAAAAAGCCTTAACCCTAAGCCCTATAAGGTTCCTCTTAGAATTAGGTGGATTAAGATCTTAATCAAGCTCCATTTCCCAATTTAATTCCAGGCTAGTTTAAATGTCAACTATAATCCGGGAAAAACTATACAAGTATATACAAGGATGCTATTTACACAATATTTACACGAATGCAAAATTTTTGAAAATGTTTTGAAATCATGGATGTATGCATGAATGCAAGTTTTGCAAAATATTTACACACATTTACACAAGATTTTTGCAAACTTTTGATTTTCAAAACATTTTGGAAAAATTTTGTACTATATACATAATTTTGATATACACATATTTACACAAACTTTACACAAAAAGTTTTTCAAAATATTTTTACAAAAATAATTTGTATAATAGCTATGTATGTGCAATAAAAGAATGTTTATTTACAGGGAAAATTTTTAATTTTTATGGATTTTGGGTGTTTTTAGCCCTTTTTATTTATTAACACACTCACACAAAGTACAAGTTATGGCTAAAGTATATATGAAATATATACACACACCCCTATACTTAGCTTGAACGATGTCCTCAGAGTCAAGAGCGATGAAGAAGACATAACTCGTGCTTAGTATAGGGAAGTGAAAACAAAGGCTATATAGAAATCAAGAGGATCTTGGCTTTTCCCCCTATACTTAGGATCAAATAATCCTAAGTATAGCAGGCTATACATAAAGGGAAAACCGAGTGAAGGATGTATAGGGTCTACCCCCTCTATGCTTAGGGTAAAATATCCCTAAGTATAGACAGCAAAAATAGGGGTAGAGAATGAATCAAAAGCATACCCGAGAGTCCTACATCCCCCCTATACTTAGGGTAAAGTACACCCTAAGTATAGCATAATCAAAGGATGAGAAAAGGGATGTGGACTAAAGAATGGAATGATATGGACATCTGGATCTATACAGGTCGGGAGAACAGTGATAATCAGGCGTGAGATGCAATAGATGTGAGTCAAGAGACCACATCTCACGCAAAGTGAATAGGGGCAACATCAACGACCCGCGGCTCATGATCTAAAAATGGCTTGAGCCGCTGGCCGTTCACTCGAAAGGTACTCTCAGAAGACAACTCAGATATATCAATACTCCCATTATCGTGTACCTTTCTCACAAGATAAGGTCCCTTCCATTTGCTCTGTAGCTTCCCTGTAAATAGACGAAGCCTAGCATCAAACAGCCATACTCTCTGTCCAGGCTCAAAATGCTTGTGGCTGATATGAGAATCATGTCATTCCTTCACTCTCTCCTTGTACTGTAGGCTGTTTGAGAAGGCGGTATCACGAAGCTCCTCCAAGGCTGCTAACTATGCCCTCCTCTAGTCTCCTACACTATCTGGATCCAAAAGTATATCTGTGACTGCCCAAAGTGACCTGTGTCTCAACTCAACTGATAAATGGCACGGCTTGCCATAAACGAGGTGAAAGGGAGATGTGCCCAACGGTGTCTTGAAAGACGTCCTATATGCCCACAAGATCGAATCCAAAAGCTGTAACCAATCCTTTCGGTCAGGGCGGACGACTTTCTGCAAAATAGTCTTGATCTCCCTGTTCGACATTTCGGCTAGACCATTCATCTGAGGGTGGTATGGAGTGGCAACTCGATGGTCTATGCCAAACTCGCTAGCAAGGGCCTTCATCTGGTCGTTGATGAAATGAGACCCCCCGTCTGATATCAACACTCGAGGTACCCCGAACCGTGTAATGATATGCCTCCTCAAAAATCTGCAAACAGTCCTGGCATCAGCGGTTCGGGCGGGGATGGCCTCAACCCAACGACTCACATAATCAACGGCCAACAGAATGTACTCAAATCCCTGACTCTTAGGGAATGGACCCATGAAATCGATGCCCCATGCGTCAAAAACCTCACAGAAGTGAATGGGCTGCATCAGCATCATATCACGCTTTCCACAAGTACCCATCCTCTGATAGTCAGTACACCTCTTCACGAACTCATCAGAGTCCTTGAAGAGGGTAGGCCACCATAGGCCGTATTGGAGCACTTTCTGGGTCGTTCTCCTCCCAGAGTGATGTCCTCCTACCTCAAGCTTGTGGCAGTAAGTGAGGACGCTATGGTGCTCCTCCTGAGGAATGCACCTACGCCAGATGCTATCCCCTACTTCGTGGTAAAGGATGGGATCCTCCCAGTGCTAGGACTTGGACTTCGCGAGGAAGGTCTCAAGCCTCTGCCTGGGCCAATCTTGTGGGACTTTCTTAGCAACAAGAAAGTTCACAATATCGGCATATCACGGGAGAGAAGCAATAGCAAGGATCGCCTCATCTGGGAAGGTCTCACAAATAGGGTCAATCTGCTCAGAATCCTCAAGATGCTCTAATCGAGAGAGATGATCCACCACCACATTCTTGACTCCATGCTTATCCTTAATCTCTATGTCGAACTCCTGGAGTAGAAGGATCCATCTAGTCAATCTGGCCTTGGCATCCTTATTTGCCATGAGGTATCTGATGGCAGTGTGATCAGTATACAAGGTCACTCTAGATCCAATAATGTACGATCTGAACTTATCTAGGGAGAATACTACGGCTAGCATTTCCTTCTCTGTGATTGTGTAGTTCCGCTGCACGGAATCCAATGTGCGGCTAGCGTAGTGGACAGCAAATGGAACTCCATCCCTCCTCTGTCCCAGCATGGCCCCCACGGCAAAATCGGAGGCATCCGTCATGATCTCGAATGGGAGAGACCAATCGGGCGGCTGGAGAACAGGAGCCTCGATAACACATCGCTTGAGAGTCTCAAACGACGAAAGACACTTGTCATCGACAAGGAACTCGGTGTCTTTCGTCAGCAGATCAGTCAACGGCCGGGCAATCCTACTGAAATCATGAATGAAGCGTTGGTAGAAACCGACGTGCCCAAGAAAAGACCGTAACTACCGCAAATTGGACAACGGTGCGAGTTTTATAATGACATCTACCTTGGCTGGATCAACCTCCATGCCCCTGTTGGAGATGATATGGCCAATCACTGTCCCTTGAGTCGCCATGAAGTGACTCTTCTCCCAAGATAGCACAAGGCGAACCTCTATATATCGCTGAAGTACTCGGTCTAGGCAGTCAAGATAGGAGTCGAATACGTCGCCGTAGACCGAGAAATCATCCATGAAGACCTCCAAGTACTCCCCTACCATGTCTGAAAAGATCGACAGCATGCATCTCTGAAAGGTCGCAGGGGAGGTAAAGGTAGTCTTGTCCTGGTCCTCGGGAGCGATGGCCACCTGGTTGTAGCCCGAGTACCCATCCAGAAAACAATAGTGGCTCTTTCCTGTCAGTCTCTCAATGATCTGATCTATAAAGGGCAGGGGGAAATGATCCTTCTTGGTGACCTGGTTGAGTCGTCTGTAATCCACACAGACTCGCCAAGAAGTGGGTACCTGTGTAGCAATATCCTCTCCAGACTCGTTGACCACTATAGTGATGCCCGTCTTCTTGGGCACCACATGCAAAGGGTTAACCCACTTGGAGTCGGAGATGGGGTAGATAAAATCGGCGCTCCACCATTTCGAAATCTCCTTCATGACAACCTCTCTCAGATTCGGGTTCAGCCGCCGCTGGAACTCACGCGACGGCTTCGCCTCATCCTCGAGATAGAATGGTGGGAGCACAGGGTCAGACTTATCCCCTGGAGATCTGCTACGCTCCATCCTATCGCCTTGCGGTTCTTTTCAAGAACCCCCATCAAACGGGATTCCTGCTCTCCAGTCAAATCGACGGAGATAATGATTGGGTACATCTCATGCTCACCCGCAAGGAATCTATACTTCAGCGACACAGGAAGCGGCTTCAGCTTTGGACAACTGGGTGCTGGTGGATCTGGCCTCTGAAAACTCTACGTGAAGGCTGCCAAATCCGCATGGGAGAACTGAAACTCTCTGTCACTCTCTGAATCTGGAGAAGGCTGCCCTGATGGACTGTCTCTGCTCTGCTTGGCATCTACCTCCTCCCTAGTTGTAGGCTCAGTGGAAGTCAGATCTGATATGTACTCATCAAACTCAGCCCAGTCAAAATCTGACTCCGAGGGATCTGTATCATCTAAGGTGGCCTCAGTACCGCCATCATCACAAAACAAATCAGTATCACGGTCGAGAACCGGCTCTGCTGCCTCTAAGGTATCCTGGACCAGGAATGTGCTCTCCAAGCTCTCCTCTGCTGGCGGTCTCTGCATCAACGAACTCTGAAGGTGAGAGGATGGCCTGTGCATCTGGATCTGCCCAAATTGCCTCGTCATCTGTGATCACAAAGTCGCAGTCCTGGTGGATGTCTGGCCCTGCATCTGTCATCTGCTATGTATCTGAAGTAGTCTCTGAGCATGCTCTGTCTCTGGCTCTATTGTCCTTGACTGTCTCTATTTGTACACTTTCGCCCTCGACGCAAAAGTATACCTTCCCGCTATCATGGTCGGTCACTGCCTTGGCTGTGGCCAAGAACAGACGACCAAGAATGATGGGGGTATCGATCACTGACTCAGGGATCTCCATGTCCAACACTACGAAGTCCACGGGGAATTACAGGCCCTGAATCGTGACGACAACGTCCTTAAGCAACCCTTTCGGCCTCTTGACATATCGATCAGCAAACTGAAGGACTGTCCTGCTCTATCGAAGAGTGCCCAACTCAAAGCGGTCGAGAAGGGCTGTCGGAAGTAGGTTGATCGACGAACCGTTGTCTAAAAGAGTATGGTCGAACCTCTGCTCTCTGATATGGCATCTGACATATGGGGATCCTGAATCTGGCCTCTTGGCCGGCAGACGGTTCTGGATCGCGAAACAAGTAGCTCTGGTCAGCACATGAATCTCTGAGTGGTGGTTCCTCCTCTTCCTCCTAACTGTAGTCCTGTCTCTGAGTGAACGTTGGAGTAGAGGGATGTGCTGCAAAGCCTCCTGAAGAGTCAGCTGAATGTGAAAACGGTCTATCATCTGCTGGCTGAACTCTTCCTGCTGCCTCTTTTTGGGGTTTTCTATTTTCTTCCCCATTCCCATCTGAAGAGCTCTAGGGAAGGGGATCACAGGGTCCTTCTCAGATGAAGGACTAGGAACGGGTCTGAGCTGCTCGACGGCAGGATCCACACATACATCAAGCACCACAGTGGGACCAGAAGAAAACAAACCCTTTCCTTTATTTCCGATAGTGTTCCGAGATACATCAGCAAAAGGAAAAACTACAGGACTCTCAGAAAAACTGGTGGCATCAGCACCACCCTCGGCTGGAAGACTCGCGGCCTCAGTACCGCCGGTGGGATCAGCATCCATGGTGGCATCAGTACCACCGTCATCATCTCTAGCGGCCTCAGTACCACTCTCCTCCTCGCCTGGCGCTCTGGAAGTATCCTCAGGGTGTCGCTCAGACGAGTCGCCGCCTGCTGGCATCCTACCGCTCCTAAGTGTGACAAAATCAGAATCAAACAAATATGCAGACATATCTCCAAATGTATCACTAGGAGTGGCATACTCAGTACAAACTACCTGCTCAGACTTCCTCTTGAGGTTGTTCGGATTGGGCTCTATCTAGGCAGGGATGGCGGCCTTCCCTCTCACTATGTCTCGTATCTCCTGGCGGAACTCATCCATCTCCCGTCGGAATGTAGCCTGCTGATCGGTGAGAAGGTGGGCTATGTCATCCAAGGCGGGGTTCTCATAGGATGGCCCATGAGAACCTGACGGGTAGCCTCTCTGGAAGTGAGGCGGCTGCTGCTGGTGCTGTGGCTGAGAGGGGTATGACTGTGAATGATGTTGCGGCTGATGAGGCTGATCACGCCTCCAAGATTGTCCCTGCTGATAGGGACGAGGACCATACGATTGTGGTTGCTGCTGCTGTGGGTATATTGGGGGTTTCTGCTGCTGGCGATCCCTCTGATGGCTGTACTGGACACCCTGTCCTGACGGCTGCTGCTGGGGCTGGGCACCTCCGGCCGCCCAACCGAATCCGGGATGGTCTCGTCGGATACCTGGTTGGGGGCTGTCGTACCAAATCCCGTTGACATCCATCAATGGCTCTGACTCGTAGGGGGTTGGTGGGAGTACTGCCAAAGGCTGATCCGGCTAGTATACAACCATTTGCATGTCCGGAGATGGCGGTTACTGGTAAGTGGGTTGCGGCTGCTGGTACAACTCCGCATGTACAAGGTGAACCTGTCTAGGCTGCTGGTGGCTGGAGCGCTGGGACGAGCTGTTGCTGCTACTCGGATCGCCTCGTGCCTGAAGACGGGTCTGGAAAGCCGTCTGTGCCTCCTGGAGACACATGCGTTGTGTCTTCAGGTCACTCATAGTTTGTGCCATCTGCTCCATCTGTGTGATGCCCTGGCACTGCTTCTTCTCAATAATCTCCATCCGGTCTAGCTTCTCACTGATAATCCCCATATCTGCGGCTGAACTCTCGGCCTGTGCTGCTGCCGCTGACGAACTGGATGGACCGGCGTCGACCCGTGCTATCCCTCTGGTACTGCACGGTCTGTGGTTGGTGTCTCCCCTGAGTGTAGAGTCGGGTCTGGGACATCACCATATAGTTCTCTACCATCTCCTCGTAGATGGCCCAGACCTGATCATGGTCCTTGGCGAAATAAGACCCGCCACAAGAAGCATTCACCAGGCCCCTAAAGCTCTGGTGTCAGCCCGTTGAAGAAGGTCTGAACTAGGTTCGGCTTCGAGATGTCATGGTGCGGGCATCTGTCAGTCAGCTCTCTGAACCTCTCCCATGCCTCACGAAACTGCTCGTTGGGGAGCATGGAGAAGTTGCTGATCAAGGCTCTAGCTACGTTCGTCCGCCCGAGTGGATAGTACTTGTGCAAGTACTCGGTGTGGAGCTGCTCCCAGGTGTAGACGAACTTCCCCAAGTGCTTCAGTCAGGTGGCTACTCTGTCTGCTAAGGAGAAGGGGAAGGCAATCATCTGTATGGTATCCTGGTCCACCTGACGGTCATGGACTGTGCTGCAGATCATCAAGAACTTCTGAAGGTGGAGATGGGGCTCCTTTGTGGCGAGCCCCATGGAACCGGGGGAGGAGCTGTAAAGTGTTCGGGGGGAACTTGAAGTCCCCCACGATGGCTGGAAGTACTACCTAGTGATGCATTAAGGTTGATCCGGGGTTGTGTAACTCCCGCATCGGTCTCGGTGGATCTGCTGCTGCTGCGGCTGCTGCGGCGGCTGCCGCATGGTCGGGTATACTCGGCCCGTCTCCGGGCTCGTGCTGCTCGTGATCTGCTCTCAACTGCTCCATCTCACGCCTCATCTCAATCATAAACGCTCCCTGATCCCTCAACTGCTGCTGAACTGTCTCGAGGGAGGCGATCAAGGTGGAGTTGATCGCACCCTGGTCCATAATGAAAGTCTGATCATGCTGGGGACCTCTAGTGCGGTCGTCACTGCTGCCGGCCATGGTCTCTGCAAAAGCAAAAGACCCAAACTCAGGTGCCGATAAATCGTCTGACGGTCTCTCCTCTAGCACTGGTATCTCGGACTCAGAAGAAGGGGGTCAAGGGGGAACAGGGTGGAGTCGAACTCGGGTTCGGAGAGCGGGTCTCGGCTCTCGTGAACCAACCCAGATGAGCGGGTAGAAGTGCTGGGAAGCGGTGCAGCCAGAGGCTGCCTAAGAGACCTTCTACCCATCATCTTGATCTGGCGAGTTGGGCGGATGAGATCTGGTAACAACTATGATCACAAGCAAACCCCCGATTCACCAACGCAATGCGAGCTGAAGACCGTAAAGGCTCGGTCAATTATCTTGTCAATTTTATTAGGTGATCAGTCAGGATAGCAGAGCGATTAACGTGACCTGTTGGGTGACCTGATATTTTCTCAACCGACTGTCCCGTACAGAAAGAGCCGATAATCAGTCGAGAAAAATATCGGAGGGCTCTACCTAGTGTGCGGGTCACTCTCTCGCGCAAGCAAACCAGACAATGAGGGGGTTACTCTCTCCAAGACAAATTTTTAGGTGAGGTGTCTTTTAGGGTCGATAGATTTAGCAGTCCCAAATTTTATTGTTTTTCTTTTTTTAGGTATTTTTCAATAAAAAGCAAAATCGCCTAATGAATTTTTCGGTTCTCCTGGTTATTAAGTCCAAAATTCAGGGGGGAGAAGTCGAAAAAGCCGATGCGCAATGAAATCAATGATGCATGCAGAGTAAGAGATGCGTACCTGACTCCAGCAGTCTACATGCAAAATGATTCGCGCAGAATTGAAAGATTGAAAACAAACTACCTAAATGGTGCAAGCGGAAAAACTGAGTCCCTAAACAGCAATTCTACTCGAAAGAACGGCTAGTCGACCACCAGCCTCCAATCCAAAAGTCCAGTCTCGGTCCACCCCTCCTCCTCCCGATAAATCGGGTTCAGGAGCAGCGATTGGCAGGGTGGGCTGCGGCACATAGGCTCGAAAGAAGTGAATCAACTATTTTATTAATCTTTTTATTATAGGTCCAATTACCGATCTATAGGTGCAGGCAGATATATTAGGGTGCTTGGATCTTACTAATTACGTCACAATAAAGCAGAAAATCCTAAGACTAGGGGCTCGAAAATCTGCGAGAAACCGGAAAAGGTAGCAAAGAAAAAACAAAAGCCGCGAAGAAAGCTGCGTAAAAACCGAGGGGTCCCCCCGAGCACACCGGTGCTCGACGAAAAAGACCCCGAAAGTGTCCAAGTCCAAGAGAGAGTCCTACTGAGTGTCCTGTATTATTACAATTGTCCAAATGTACTGAAAGGAAAATCTAAACTATAGCTACTCTAATCCCGCACTCGGCTGCCTCCTCACGCTCTCCTGCGGCTCCGTGTAGAAGGGAGATGCCTCCGATCACCGCGGTTGCGCCGGCTCCTCGAGAGTCGCCGCCTCAGTCCTCGGGCCCTCGCAAGAATACAACAGAGTGTCAAACCAGATAAAAATGAAACAGATAAAATAAAATAAAGAAAACAGGGTATATATGCAAAAATGAAAATGAATATAAACAAGCAAAAACAAACAAAGGTAAAAATAAAAGAAAATAAAATAAAATAAAATAAAATGAAAGAAAAAGAAAAGGCCGCGAAAAGCCGCGGACTCAGAAAGAGCCGCGAAAAGACGCGAAAAAGAAAACAAAAATAAAAAGAAAATAAAACTGACTACTAAGCCGTGCTCCCCGGCAACGACGCCATTCTGATGAGCCGCCCGAACAACTAAGGTAAATCAGGTATATCTGCGGTCGTTGTGACCTCAGTCACTCGGGACTCAGAGCTCAATCAAGAAAAATTCAGACCACCAACGAAATATAAAAATCAATGAAACTCAAACTAGCGGTCTCGCTATGAGATTAACCTGGTATAGCACCCAGGGTCGAACTCAGAGAGCACGTGATGGACTCGCGGCCTAAGAAGTAGTCGAGAAATAAATAAAATATAAACAAAGAATTTTTGTTGGATTTTTAATATTTTTATATTTTTTTTGGAATTTTTAATTATAAAGAAAATAGGAAAACAATAAAAACAAGCAACTATCAATAATTATTTAACTACTCAAATATGCTCAAAAAAATCAAACAAAAATATTTTTAGATTTTATGAATTTTTTACTATTTTTTGTTTATTTTTGGTAATTTTCTGATTTTTATAGAATTTTATAAAAATAAAAGAAGGCTGAAATGCAAGAACACTGTCCAGCCAAGCTCTTAAGACCAAAATAAAATATAAAATGGTCTCAACAGAGCCTGAGGTATTTTTCGTGTAAAATATAGACAAAAAGGAAAAATAAGAGACTGGGTTTTTTATTTTTAGGATTTTCTATTAATTATTAGATTTTTTATGAGATTTTCAATGTTTTCGATTTTTATATTTTCTATAAGTCTAAAAATGTCTAAAATTGGTTAGAAAAACAAACCAAGACACATAAAATATAAATTTTTTAGAATTTTTTAAAATGTTTTAATATTTTTTTGTGGATTTTCAAGATCAACAGACAGAAAATCAATGGTTTTCGAATTTTTAAAAATACCAAAAGGGCTTCAAAAATTTCTCAAAAATCAGTGAAAATTCTACACAGTGGCAGGAGCCACGTGTCAAATTTTCACTTGATTTGGATGAGATTTGATATTTTATCTAAAACAACCAAGAGCCCACAGTGCACAGGGACCTGATCGTAATGAAAAATACCTTCCAGGGGCCTATAAGTAATAAAAATGGAAGTCCAGGGGGTCCAGGTGCAAAAATCCCAGGTTCCCACACGCTACGCACGTGTTCTGGGCACTCAGGGACCAATATGCAATTAATTTAAGTCCCTGGACCTATTAGCAACATGTGCTAAAAGTCCTGGGGCTAAGCTGCAAAAAGCCCACTAAATTCGGCACATGCAGAAATAAACCACTTACAAGGGCATAAATGCAATTAACCAAAAATATTTTTCATTTCATAACAATCAGAAACAACAGGCTACAACATGTAATTTCTCTAAGATATCACGTGTCGATGCACGTGTCCACAATGTATAGGGGTAGAAATGCAAGTATCAGAAACGACAAGGTCCTAAGTGCAAATGTTCCAAACTAAAATAAACGCTATAAAATATTTACAAGACTAAACGCTAAAAACTAAAAGACAGAGGGCCTAAGGGAAATTACCCTTATTCTGATCCGAGGGCCAGAGGCGCGCCACGTGGATGATTGTATGGCTGAGGCGCGCTGCAGCTGAACAAAGGGGCCCTCGGCTCCGATCCAACGGTGGAGGGCTCGCCACGTATCTGATCGGACGTTTGTGGGCGAGGCTCGCCTCTCCTCTGCAACGGACGGTGAAGATGGCGCCACGTGCTGATCGGTAGGTGGTGGTGCGGGGCGCCTCTTCGTATCAACGAACGGTCCATATCAAATCCGGCACTCCGGGGGTGAACGGACGGCTCTGGAGGACTCTGGAAGAACTCCTCGCCGGCGAACTTTGCCGGAGGAATGTGAGCGTCTGGACCTCCTCGCGGGCTGCTGATAGGTGGAAGATGATCGCCAAGGCCTCCCGTGTCGGTCAGGCTCCTCCGATGATGCTGGGATGCTCCGAAGAGCTCCAGCGACGACGGCGGAGCGTAAGCTCCTGTGCTGAATGTGGAGGACCTCAGATGGTCCTCCTCATACCTGCAAAATAGCACAGAATGACTGCTGGGTCGAGGGCAAAGTGCCTCGACCCGGTTAGGAGCGAAGTGGGGGGTCGGTGCGTCGTGGTGGTCGAACTCCGGCGAAGGAGTTCGAAGACCCTGCTCCGGGGCGAGTCAGGGGGTGCGAGTGGGTGTAGAAGGTGCGTAGGAGGCTCGTGAAGTGAGGGTTGATTCCGATGATCGAAAAGGTGACTGGCGTGGTCGGAATCAATGGTCGTCGGCGAACGGGCGATTTGGGCGTAAACTAAAATTGGCGAAAGGTAGGAAGAATCGAACGTACCAGATGGTCGAGGTCGACTGGGGGCGAGCTGCTGAAGCTCTTGGTCCTTGCCTCGAGGGCCGTCGATGCCCGAGGCTCGAGCACCACGCAGGGGGCGGCGCACGGTGGCGCTAGGTCGCCGGATCAATGGTCTGGACACTCTCTCCTCGCTGCGACACTACCCACAGCTCGCTGTCACTCAGGCGAGAGCAATGGAGGTCCTGGGAAGAAGAATGTGGAGCCAAAGATGAGTGAAATGCGCGGCGGAGCTCAGGTTAAGTATGGCTAGGGGTCCGAGAAGATAGGAGTCGGGTGACTCGATCGGAGCGCGGATCCCCAAAATCCACCCCGGGCGTGGATCTAGATCGATCAGGGAACAAACGGAGCCCGGGGTTTCGAGGTTTGGTGATCGGATCGTGATACGATAAATGGGATAAATCGGGTCGGGCGTGCAGATCCGCGGGGCTGTGGTCCAGGGGGAGTTGACCGGGGGGTCAACATCCCCCGTGGACCAATGGGATGCGGCCACGTGTAAAAGATTTGGAAATTCAATAAAAAATAGTAAATGACTGATTTAAGAAAAAGTTAAAATATGAAAAATGTTTATTTATTTATAAACTATTTTTTGTGATTTTTATTTATTTTTTTGAAATAAAAATTAGGTATTTACAATATAGTATTATATACATAGGTATATACAATATTGTATTTTTAATTTTGATTTTTAATTATTTATTTTTGTACATTTTTATTCCGATTTTATATTTTATTTATTTACAAGATAAAATTTGGAATAATTAGGTATTTTTATTTTATTTTTATTACTTATTTACAAGGGTTAAATAAATAGTTATATACTCATATATACATGGTCTATATACAATATTTATTTTGTTTTTATTTTTATTTCTTTTTATTTTATTTTGTTTTTTGATTTTTATTTTATTTATTTACACCATGAGATATAGAGTATATACAATTTTTATGGAATTTTAATTTATTTATTTATAGGGATTAATAAATAGATAAATGGTTTCTATCTACATGGCTTATGTACAAGGTGAAGACCTTTTTATTTTCTTTTTAGTTTTCCTTTGTTTTTATTATTTTTGTTTTGATTTAATATTTACAAATATGTACAAATATATACAAACCCATTTTTATTTTTATTTTTAGAGGAAAATATTTTTATTTATTTACAGGTATATATTTACACATATGAGCTTCCTTATCTCTCTCTACTTTGGTTTTTATGCGGTCACCCGCATGCTGAGCCCTCCCTTGGGATTAGGCCGCTCAATATTTATTCTAAATATCTCCTTCTTTTTCTTTTGTCTCTTTATTCTTTTATTTATGCACAAAAACATGCTAATTATGCATATTTACACAATGCATGCTAATTGACAATTATTTGTATTTACAGGAATATACATGTGTTTGGCAAAGGTTTTGTAGCTAAAATAAAAGAATAAAGAGTGATGAATGGGTATTCATCAAGCACCTGCACACCCACGTGAAGCGGCTTTAGCCTAGCACAAAGAAGGACTTGGAGGATTTTGCAGACAACTCTTGAGCATTTATTTTCTTGTATTTATTTTGTAATTTAAGTGAGAGAGAGACACTAGTTGTTGTAATAATACAGGTTCCCCCAAAAACTTGGACATTCGAGCCTAATTTCCAAGTGATTGTTCACTTGGGGGCTCACCGCGGCTTCTCTCGAGTTTTCCTTCGCATTTTTTATTTTGTTTTCCGATTTTATTTTTTATTTTTTCTTTTGTGTGATTGAGCCCCTAGTTTTAGGAGTTGCTTGCAATAGATTAAGGCCAAACACCTAATATCTTTGCATGTGCCTATAGTATCGTTTGGACTTAGTCAAATTATAAAATAGTTGATCACCATCTTCGAGCCGTCGCGCCGTGAGCTCTCCCTGCCAAGCGCATCTCCTGAACTCGATTTGTCGAGAGGAGGAGGGGTGAGCCTAGACCGGACTCTTGGATTGAGGATCGGTGACCGACTTGTGGTGCTTCCCGCTAATAGAAATTTCTGAACTTAGGGCGATTTCATCGGCTTTGCATTTGCATATAGATAGGTTTCAATTCTGCTGAGCATCCTTGCATGTAGAGTGTTGGAGGCAAGGTGAGCATTTCTCTTTAGCATACATCATTGATTTGATGCTTGCATTGCTTTTTCGACTCTCCCTCTGATTTTGCCAACCTAGGTGCTCAAAGGAATTGAATCCTCGATAGGATCGTGCATTTTCATTAAAAATCCAAAAAAGTGATAATCAATAAAATTGGGACTGCTAATATCACTTGACCCTAAAACCGATCAAAAAGAAAAATATTTTCTTGGGGCGAGTAATCCCCTAATTGACTTCGTTTTACATTGCTCGCGCACACACTAAGGTTAGTGCCCAAATCCCATTCAGTCCCTAAGTGTTTGCGCAATTTTGGACTTCTCACCTAACTCTAAAACAGACAAGATAAAAAGATCGCATTTTGCGGTCTCTACCGAGTTGAGTAGGTGAATTGAGGGTTTGTATTCTTTTCATTTTTGTCTGTGATTGTTTTGTGTGTATCCTAGATCGCTACTGCGCACTTGCGCCTTCTTCTTCACTCTCTTGACTTGACCTTCGTGCTCCCCCGAATCATTTTCTTTTGTTTTCGAGAAGGACCCCTGGAGCACATTTATCCGGACTTTGCGGATCCCTCGCTCGCTCCAGCTGGTCCACCTCCTTTTTTCCAGGAGGACTTTGCTCTTGATTTTTGTACATACCCGCCTCAGCCACAGTATCAGGACTCGGATTTCTATCCACACCCACCTCCACTTGTATATTATCCACCACCACATCCACACCCACCCGAGTCTGACCTGTTGGAGTCACCTCCCTCGATCTCTATGAGTGATATCTTAAACCGGATGATGGTGTGCATTGATTTGATGAATGATAATCTTGCTATCTTAAGGGAAAATCAGATTAATGCTCCTTTCGTCGGGGATGCGGATTTACTTGTCGGTGATCATGGCAGCTTGCAATTGCCCAAAATACAAAAAAAATTAAAATCCAAAAAGAGTTCGGGAGACACTTGGTTGATTCATATTGTGAGGAGAGAGTCCACTTGCCAGAACCCTTGACCACACATCCATTCACACCTAGTCCCACCTTTGACCCCGAGGATGCCGCTGTACAGACTGCTCTTGGCATGCCTCGTGTACATGTTGATTCCGACTTCCTCCCTTGTATGGAGGAGGTCCAAAAATTCAAAAAAATGCTATCTGAACTGGAAGTGGTGGCTACTATTCATGAGATTATTCGTGCCCCACTTCAACGGTCCATGACTGATTTGTCTGCTCCTCTTCCCAAGAAGAGAAAGCGGAGGAGTAGATCTGAGCGTCACATTTTGACCATGGCCACTGCCCACGCCATCACACACCGTCCCATTCCCAGAAAGAAGAACACGTCTACCCCTTTCATCACTTGCACCATCTCTGACTACACTTGTGATCGCACTCTCCTGGACGGTGGTGCATCTATTAGTATATTACCCTTCTCGCTGGTACAGTCTCTTCACTTAGGGTCTCTCAAGAAAACCAGGATGATCGTTCAATTTGTTGATGGATCTATCAAGAGGCCGAAGGGTATCCTTGAAAACGCTGTCATTTCTATTCAGGGAACGAGCCACCATGTTGATTTTATCGTGTTGCCCATGGAAAGCTCCACAGGGGAGCCGTCTCCAATCATCCTGGGACGACCATTCCTTGCCTCTGCGAGGGTCGTTATCGACTATGGATCAGGAGAGATTCGCTTCCGTCCTATTGATGAGAGCGAAGTGTCGATCACCGCACCCACAATTGACCAGAGACCTGCACTTGATGCACCTTCACTGATTCTAGCTGACTCCAAGGCCTGTGACTGATTTGATGCTATTAGAGATGTTTGCTTAGCGACCCCTGATGAGACCCGAAGGATCCCCCGAAAGGGGAGGAAATCGGAAAGCATAGACCTCGCGGTTCCTCCTTCTGGTGTGTGGCGATGTGTTGATGAAATCCAAAGCATTTATGTGATTGATCCAATTGAGCGGAGGGCATATACCAAGACTAGATAGGACGGACCTGGTTTGAC
The DNA here is from genome assembly GCA_037367405.1 of Ottelia alismoides. Classification (NCBI taxonomy): domain Eukaryota; kingdom Viridiplantae; phylum Streptophyta; class Magnoliopsida; order Alismatales; family Hydrocharitaceae; genus Ottelia; species Ottelia alismoides. The sequence goes on from JAZKJV010003759.1 coordinate 216,060, forward strand.
TACTTCCACTGATAAGTCCGTTCTTGGTCACTCAAAAGTAAAGATGATTGAGGTCGGTTATGATGCGAATGTTCAAAATTTTTGGCCTCCTGACGAAAAAGATGATCTGGGTGAGACTCTTGAGGACGATCTGAGTTCGATTACTTCCACTGATGATTTCGTGCCTTTTGATTTCGACCTGGACGATACCTCGCAGGACGACTCCGATTACACTTCTTCCGAGGATGATGAGTTTGTCCCATTTCACTTTGACATCGGCGAGACTTCCAAGGCCAGACCTGACCACACCTCTTCCACTCGTCCGTCTGCGCCTTCACACCATAGGACCACCAAGGGCGAACCTAGCCATACTACTTCCATTGACCAGTTCATTCCTTTTCGATTTGATTCCACTGAGAGCCTTCACTCTGTCGACCCTGATCGGCTTCCGTCCACTGTGGACCCCGATGTCGACTTACACCACACTAGATCTATACCTCAACGGTCTCGTAAGAAGGTCTGCTTTCTACCTTCTTGATCATTTGTATATCCATCTCTGTTGTATATTCTTTTGTGTGTACCTCGGTTCTCTCTCTCGTATTGCTCGTCTACCCATTCTCGTGTTTGCCTTGCTTAGGACATACTTGGTCCTAAGTATGGGGGTGGACGAGCCGAGTGTTCTTTTGTCGTTCTGTTTCATCTCTCCTGTTGTTGCCTATACTTAGGGCTTCTTTTACCCTAAGAATAGGGGGAGTGATGTGTATATCCTCTGATCTCTTCTTCCATCATCTGATCTCGTTTCCATTTTCATCTCTTGTCTTCTTTTCTTCTTTTCTTCTTTTCCTCTTCTATCTTCGTTATCTACCAAAAAGGTGTCGCCCCTTGTAGACAGTTTTCCATACTTAGGACGTACTTTGTCCTAAGTATAGGGGGGTGTGCACCTCGAGTTGTTTTATTCTTTTCGATCCTCTCCATTGTCTCCTCTCCTTGTCTATACTTAGGGATATCTTACCCTAAGTATAGGGGGAGACAATCTGAGTACGACCTGTTCATTCCCACCCTTGACCCTCCCTGCGTTGTGTACAGTCTGTTATACTTAGAATTATTTGATCCTAAGTATAGGGGAGACGATCAACTTCTCATTGATTCATTCAACTTCTCATTCGTTCATTAATTCCTTCATTTATTTATCCGTAGACTTGCCTATACTTAGTACGAGTTATGTCTTCTATTTTCTCTCCGATCTATGAGGACATAGCTCAAGCTAAGTATAGGGGGTCGTATATACTACGTATATACTTTAGCCATAACTCGTACTTTCGTATTTTCCTAATAATATGGCTACTAATGCTTTAAAATTCATTAAAATCGTAATAAAAAGATGTTATCATTCCTCAAATTCTGTTTGTATCTACTGATTAATAAATTAGGTGAAAATGTTTTTTTTGCAAAATGTTTGAAAAATAGTTTGAAAAAAATTGAAAAATCTTTTGAAAACTATTTGGAAAATGCTTTGTTACATGTTTTCAACCTTTATAAAAATGTGTGGTTTCAAAAATTTCTTTTCTTTGTGTGAAATAAAATGTTTGAAAAATGATTTGCAAATGGTTTAAAAAATGATTTGCAAATGGTTTGAAAAATGGTTCCAAAATATTTGAAAAATCTATTTATACTGTTTGAAAAACCTTTGCAAAATGATTTTCAAATGTGTGTACATGTTTGTAAAAACGTTTGTAAAAATTATTTTGGACTATAGTTTTCAAAATTGTTTGAAAAACCTGTGTCAAATAAGTTTGGAGAATACATACATCATACCAAAATCCACTATATATACCTATAAAATTGACCACTTACCCTTGTAAATTCTTAAAATCCACTTCTTGTATATATAAGAAGCACTCCCGTGTAAATATTTTTCACCAAGTCTTCAGCCAAAATCTGTTTGTTTTCAAAAATCCCAATAACATTTGCAAAACTAAAATCCAAAAACATTTGAACAGTCTTTTTGAACAAGACAGAAAAATGCATCTGCATATGCATCATCATCATCTTTTCAAAAATCCATAAAAAGTTCAAAATCTTTGAAAATTGCATCACAAAAATATTTTCTTTATCGCGTTGCATAGCATTAGCATTTTTCGGATTGAGTTTGATGGTTGAACGAGTCTAAATAAAATCCAGAGATTGGAGCTTGATTGGACCTTAAAATTTACCTAATAACAAGGACCTTATAGGAACTGGGTTTGAGGTACTTCATGTCTAGTTGACTTAATTCTTTGAGGATCACGAGACTTGGTTAAATGGATTCTTGACTGCCTAAGTAGAGTATTTCAGAGCACACGCACGACTCTTGTTGATAATGACCTAACTTGGACACCTGCACCTTTCACATGGCTCAACTCAGTTGGAGTGGTGAGGGGATTAGATTTGTCGGTATGAGACGCACACAGGTGGAAACACTTGTCCTCCTTTAGGGAGGGAAGTGCACCCCAACCCGTCTAGTGATGAGGAAGTCTAAAGACAGGAGAGTGTGGGTTGCAATAAAGCTTCAAAAGAGGGATAGTCTACTGGCTCAAGAGGAAAAACTCCTTATGTAAATGTTGTTGTGAATAGTATTTCAAAAAAAAGAAAAAAAAGAAAAGGAAGTTCAGGCATGTACAAAAATAAATGCCTGGAAAGTATGTGAATATGTTGTAAAGTCAATAAGCAAGCTTGAGTTCCAAAGTCAAATATGTGAGCCTGCAGCTGGATGACTTGAATACACTGGTCTTGCATCCCACGATAGGTAGCTACACTGGCTACCGTCCATTCTTCTCTTCACCCCCTCCTCTTGAGTTGGTTGCCACTTGAACTTAGAAGGGAATACCCCGCTCCTCGAGGATGGAGTTGTTGGATTGGGGAATCATTGGGTTGTCATACTGGAGAAGTCAGTTTCTTTGTCATTTCAGTTGGGGAGAGCCACTATCACTTACATTGTACGAGTCAGATTCATAGTCGTAAGGGTTTGCGTATGAATTGAGATATTTCTGACCTGGTTATTGAGGAGACTTGGACAGAGTTTTGGGATTCTCACAAACACGGTTCTCATTAAGGTTCCGCCCGCACTAAAATTCCAAAGGTCTGATTTAAGCTCCAAACTTTGATTTTGTGAAGACAAGTTTGATAATTAAATTTAATCCAAGTTCTACTTTTTCTTTTCTTTATTTTCTTTTCTGCACTTCTTGCATAAGTGTTTGCTAGGGACTAGCAAAGGTAAAGTATAGGGGGATGATGAATCCACATTTCATCATCTTTATTCTATCTTTTTGGCCTCAAAAACCCTAGCAAATGCGTGTAAATAGCATTAAATCCAGCATATTAGCATTCATGCATGTGCATGTAATTAGTGTATAAAATACTATAATTAAAGCCAAAATTATAGAATAAATAAAAGAAAAAAAGAATAAAATATTATAAATATTTTATGATCCGAAACCCTAGACCTAGGCATCTTGATGAATAGGTCGACCAGGAATAAAGTAGGGGGAGATAAGGGTCAAAATACAGTCAAAAGACATGTTCTTTTTATTCATTATTTATTCATTTTGGGACCTATTTTTGGTTCCACTTTTTATACCTCAAATAAAGAAACTTTATACATGAAAGTTGGAGATAATTAAATAAATAAAAATATAAAATTTATTTCATTCAAAATAATGTACAGATAAAAAGTTATGGTCTAAATAAAAATCCATAATCCCAACTTCCCAGACCAGTATCTCACAAACGAAAACTCCAAATGCATCAAACTCACCTTTAATGTATATAGTATAAAATAAGCTAATTAATGGCAGTCGTTTCGCATTTGGCGGAGCTACGATTTGAAAGTTGAGTTTTGGACCCCTATTGTACACTTGTACATATTAAAATATTCAATTTATTTATTATTCATTATTCTTATAATTTTTATATTTTTTACAATTTTGTAAATATTACTTATAATAAATATGTGTATTAAAATCAGAATAAAAACTCAAAGAAAACTAAAAAAATAAAATACTTGTATAAAAGACATAGGTAAAATATCTATACTCATACATGTATACCTTATACTTTTATTTTATTAAATATCCAAAACACCTCAGAAAAATAAAATAAAAATATATTTATGTGTATAAAAGTATTTTATAATTTTACAAAATAATAAATAAATAATAAATAAATTAAAATCACAAAATAAAAATTAAATAATAAAATATATATGTAATATACCTATAAAGGCTATAAAAGGGAACTTGTAAAAATATACCGCATAAAAATAATTAAAAATCAGAATAAAATACTAAATAAAATAATAAACATTTTTTGTTAAATAACCTAAAATTAAATAAATCATTTATTATTTTTAAACTATTTTTTAAGATTTTTTCTGAGGTTTTTCCTGGTTGGTCCACGTGGACCAACCTAGTGGCCGGGACTGTTGACCAAGGTCAACAGTCTGACCTTCACCTCTGAGTTGTGTCAGATCGAGGTTTTGACTTATGTTCTCACTTTTTTCGAGGATGAACCATTCACTCTTTCGTGTATCATCCTTCATGACTTTTGCTCCTCGACATGTCGTCGCTTAGGTGTTTCCCTGGGGAATGGAGCGACGATTCACCAAATAATCCTCGTTCTTTGCATCCCAGTCGTCAACACTACAAAACCAAACTTTGAATTTCGATTCAAGTTTGAACCGCATTTCATCCAGATCCTTTCCCCCTTTGACTCGCTTGAGCTTCCTAGAGGTGACAACTCCAGATTAGCTTCTTCAAGGCGGCGGATCGACCACGATCTGGGTGCGTTCCTCCACCTCCGGCGACACCCCGCCGTCGAGGTACTTCAACCTCAGGCCTGGTCCTTTGAGGTATCCATTTCCCTCGTTTTCTTTCACCTTCTTAATCCCCGTAGTCGTAGCTTCTCGCATCCACCTTCATTTCCTATTTTCATCGATCAAATCCCTCCATCAAAACCTCCGGCGGAGCGCACCTCCGGTGAGCCTCCACCACGACGTTCATGCCAACTTTCGCGCCACCGCGGGATCGGGGCAGTTTGCCCCCGACACCTTCACCCTTCTCTTGTAGGTCTTGAACCACATAGCGCACTTGGCGCTCGTTTTGCGCATTCACCGGAGGCACCTGGAGTACCCAAGCTCCGCCGTCCCCGTGTGAGCGCTCCGTCCATCGCCGGACCTTTTTGGAGCTGCCATCAATGAGAGGAGGACCGCAGGAGCTCGTCGGCCTATTTTGAGAGCGTCAGTAGCCACGGAGGAGGTGGAGCAAGGCCGGGGAAGTTCGCCGGCGAGGGTCTTCTTCCCCGTTCTTCGTCTTCACTTTGCAGCCGTCCGATTGAAGGCCTCCGCCCAGGCGAGCAGCAACCGTTGGATCACCTGCGCCATCAGCCGTCGATCTCACGTCTATGATCTGATCTTAGTCGTTGCAGCCGAACCGTCATCGTGCGTCGAGGGCGCTCCACGCGTCAAGAGAACGGTCCACAGCCGTCCGATCCCGCCCAGGCGTGGGAATTTTGTAAGGACACCCCGCCAGTTTTTGTAATTAATATTTGATTTTAAAACTTTCCTCTACCGTGTTAAGTTTTGAGATATTTGCATTGTAGCCCCCCGTTGTTTTAGACTATTGCGATTGAGCCCCTGCCAGTCACGTGCACCACGCACGTGCCTGGAGATTTTGCAGAGCAACCCCCCGGGCTTTGTATGATTTATGTTTAGAGCATAAACTTGTCTAGACAGTTATAATATTTTTGGTACATTTGCACTTAAGCCCTCGAAGTTTTGGATAATTGCCTTTTAGTCCTCCCCAAGCGCGTGCTTCGCACGCGCGTGTGTGGCTTTTTACAGGGGTACCCCTGCGGGTTTCAACATTTAAATTTCGTCCATTATCTTGCATATTTAGTTATAAACTTTTGCAAAAATTGCTTGCAAGCCCATGGATGTTTTGATATTTGCATATATACCCCTACCAGGCTTAGTTATTTTTGTGTGCTTGTCTTATTTATTTCACGCATCATTAAACCCCCAAAAATTCCACAAAAATTATCATAGATCCCTGTTGCATAGCAGTTTAATGCCACATTTTTGCATTCCATGTTTATTGCATTTTAATATTTATTAAAAATCAAAAACTTGCATTTTAGCTACTGTTTGCATTAGAAAATACCAAAAAATATTAAAATACCTAGAAAAATTCCAAAAAAATTACCTACTGTGTATTTTAGTCTATTCTAGTGTCAGTCCAAAAATCACTAAAAATCTCAAACAAAAACCTTAAAAATTAGAAAATACCTAAAAACTTCAAAAAAATCTAAAAATCAGAGAAAATTCCTAAAAATATAAACTCAAGTTCTGTAGCTTCCCTATTTTATTACCTTTATTTTAAAATTAATTTGGGAAAATTTTGATACTGTTTGATATTTTTCCTTCCCGTTTTAATTTCGGCCAGAATATTTATTCAATGTTTTCTCTATTTTACCTTTAAAAATACCAAAAATATTCTGAAAAATCCCCAAAAATCACAAAAACAGTAAAAAATATATAAAGACCAAAAAGATTTTATTTTGTAATTTTTGAGCATTTTCCTTATTTTTATAAATATTTTATCGTATCTTTTCTTATATTATTTACATATTCTATTTATAAAAACAAAAAAATATAATATAAAAAGAAAATAAAAAATCAGAAAAGTAAAAATCAAAATACAAACTTAAAAATTAAATAAAAAATTTAAAATTAAAAACCCACAAAACATTTGCATTGCATATTGTAGACAATTAATCACACTTCACTCATTTTGCATTTGCATTGATCTATCCTGCCTTCCTCCCTGTGTTCGAACTCTCTACATACTTGCACCTATACATCTTTTATGTAGAGTTAAAAATAAATTTGACTCCACATTTGTTTGTCATTGTTTGATATTTGATTGTGGGTTCATTGTTGATTAAATTCAGTTTTTTAGCGGTCACCGCAGCGACCTCTGTGTTCCCATCTTGTGTGGAATACAAGACCGTTAGAAATTCGAGTTTATCACTAACCATGATTAGAAAATCACGGTTTAGACCTTAACCGTGATTAGCGGCACATAGTTTTGGCCCATGGTTTTGGTAAACCTTATCCGAAACTTAGTGCTTAAGTTAGAACATTCCAGAGGATTCTAGATTCACTAATGACGCTTAATTAACACTAACTTTAACTAATCACGATTTAACTTTCACAGCTTATGCTTATCTTTTACTAACTATTGATTAGTGTTCGTTAATGATCATTAGTGATTTTCAATCCGTCATTAGTTTTTTTAATCATGCTTAATTAGTCTTAATGGCAGTCATTACGGATTAATGACATTTTAAGCCTCCTTACTTCTATTTCTTCCAAAAATCATAACAAAACGAAATAAAGTCCGATTCTCATGAAACAAATTCCACCGGTTTCCTCTTGACGAGTTGGATCTTATTCTATAGGATCCGAGAGATGCCAAGCTCAAGATTTTACAATTATAACAACCTTAAAGGAAGTCTCGTCCTCGAGACTTATAATGATGGCATAACAACCTTAAAGAGGATTGAAATCATAACAACCTTAAAGAGAATGGATGTCATTTCATTTATAAAGAAGATATGCACCACAAAATGTTATCACTCAAAAAAATAGGGGTATTTATCTCTTATTTCTGCCTCAGGTTCCCATGTGGTTCATCAAACTCTTGGTTCCGTCACAATACTTTAACTAGAGGTACCTCTTTGTTCCTCAACTTTTTGATATCCATGTCAAGTATTTGCATAGGTATTTCTAGGTATGTTAAGTCTGGTTCAATATGCAAATCATCATAACTTATCTTATGCTCTGGATCCTTAATGTATTTCTTAGATTTGATACACTAAAAACATCATGTATTGCCGAAAGGTGTGGAGGAAACGTAAGTATATATGCAACTTTTCCGATGTACTGAATGATTTCAAAGGGACCCACGAACCTCGGTGCCAACTTCCCACGCAAGCCAAACCTCTGAACTCCCTTCATAGGCGATACTTTGAGAAATACAAAGTCGCCTACCTCAAACTCAAGGTCTCTTCGCCTGGTATCACTATAACTTTTCTAGCGACTCTGGGTAGTTATTAGTCTTTTTCGAGCAAGCTCTACAGCTTCCCGTGACTCCTGGAGTCTATCTGAATCGTAAAGATTCTTTATCCCAACCTCATGCAAACACAAAGGAGTAGTACACATACGTCCATATAGTGCTTCAAATGGTGTCATGCTAATACTTGTATGGTAATTATTGTTGTAGGTGAAATTTGCAAGAGGCAAATATTTCACCCATGATCCTTTCCATTCTAAGGCACATGCCCGTAGCATATCCTCTGAAGTCTGAATCGTACGTTCTGATTGGCCATCTGTTTGCAGATGATATGTTGTACTCAAGCATAACTGTGTGCCTAAGGCTTTCATAAAGTTCTCCCAATAGTGTAAGATGAATCTTGAATCTCGATCGGAAACTACTTCCTTTGGGATACCATGGAGGTGGATCACGTGTGTAATATATAACTCAGCAAGCTGATCTGGAGTGGAAGATAAGCTTATTGGAATAAAGTGTGCTACCTTGGTCAGACGATCTATTATAACCCATATATTATCTTTCCCACCAGTCGTTGAGGTAAACCAATAACGAAATCCATGGAAATGTTTTCCCATTTTCATTCAGGTATAGGGAGGGGTTGCAACAATCCTGGTGGCTTTTGGTGTGAAGCCTTTACCTGCTGGCAGGTAAAACATAAATTCACGAACTCAACAACATTCTTCTTCATTCCTGGCCATCAAAAGTTTGAACGAAGATCCTTATACATCTTCGTAATTTCGGGATGAATAGATAATTTTGAGCAGTGTGCTTCACATAAGATATCTTTCATCAATTTAGGTGTGTTTGGTACACAAACTCTGATGGTTATATAGTAACCCATCTTGTATCTGAAATCCATCTATTTCATTCTTCACAAGTATTTGTCTCAAGTCTTTAAGGACTGGATCATCCTCCTGTCCTTTCTTTATTCTATCCCAAATCTCTGGTTTGTATCGGTAAGGAATAGTTATAGTATCGGCATTACTATCAAATGGTTTCCATTCACTTAACGTTGATAGTAAACCCCAGAAGTGGATAGCACTCACCAACCCAGGTGAATAATTTCTTCTGCTAAGGGCATCTGCTACGACGTTCTCCTTACCAGAGTGGTAGGAGATGGTGCAATCATAATCCTTCAAAAGCTCTAGCCACTGTCTCTTTCTCATATTGAGTTCCTTTTGATTAAACAGATATTTCAAACTTTTATGATCAATGAATATTTCAAAAGTAATACCATAGATGTAGTATCTTCATATCTTTAAAGTGAAAACTACGACAGCTAATTCAAGGTCATGTGTCAGGTAGTCTTCTCATGTGTCCTGAGCTGTCACGATGCATACGCAACTACCTTACCATGTTGCATAAGAACTGCCTCAAGTCCTTCTTTAAAAGCATCAGTGTACACTGTAAATCCTTCAGTTCCATAGGGTAGAGTAAGGATAGGTGCAGATGTTAGGCTTTCTTTCATTGTTTGAAAACTAATTTCACATGCATCAGACCATATGAATGGGACTTCCTTCTGAGTTAGCCTAGTCATTGGCAATGCTATTCATGAAAAGTCCTTCACAAATCTTATATAATACCCAGCTAAACCCAGAAAAGACCGTATTTCTGTGACAGTCTTCGGGTGTTCCCAACTTATCACCACACTAACCTTTGCAGGATCAACTGATATACCTGTCTCTGAAATAACATGATCTAAGAAGGATACTTTAGTCAACCAGAAGTCACATTTGTTATATTTAGCATACAGTTTATTCTTTCTTAGTATTTCGAGTGCCTGCCTGAGATGATGTTCATGTTGGTACTTATCCTTGGAGTAAATAAGCACATCATCAATGAAGACTACTACAAAGTGATTTAGGAACTCTCTGAATACTCTATTCATGAGATCCATGAAGGTCGTTGGGGCATTTGTCAGTCCAAAAGGCATAATTGAAAATTCATAATGCCCATATCTAGTTCGAAAAGTTGTCTTGGGGATATCTGTTTCTTTAATTTTCAACTGATGGTATCTAGATCTTAAATCAATCTTGGAATACACAGTCGAATCCTGTAACTAGTCAAAGAGATCATCTATTCTTGGTAGAGGATACTTATTCTTTATTGTTCTCTTATTTAGTTGTTTATAGTCAATGCACAACCGCATCGACCCATCCTTCTTCCTTACAAACAAAACAGGTGCACCCCATGGTGAAGTACTAGGACGAATGAAGCCTTTATCTAACAGTTCTTGTAACTGTACCTTTAACTTATGTAACTCTGCCAGTGCCATCATATATGGAGGAATAGAGATAGGCTGAGTATCAGGTGTGAGAGAGATTTCAAATTCAATCTCTCGCTCAAGTGATAATCCAGGTAATTATTCTGGAAATACATCAGGAAACTCACACACTATAGGCACATCTTCTATCATTCTATCTGACCTTGATGTAGTGGATACATAAGCTAAATAGCCTTGACACCCTTGTTCTAATAGTTGTTGAGCCTTTAGAGTAGAGATGTATTTGACATCATCATTGGATGTCTTTCCAATAAACCGAAACTCTATCGAGTTAGGAATGTGAAAAGTTACTATTTTCTGGAGACAATCAAGACATGCATGATGCCTTTCTAGCCAATCCATCCTCAAGATGAGATAAAAATAATTCATTTCGATAAGTAGCAGATAAGCAGGTGATTGATGTCCTGTAATCTGTCCCATACAGTCGTCTAAGATCTTCATGAATCATAATTGACGTCCTGGTTCCTTACTCATATAATGGTTTTGTGCTTTTATCGGAATCTTATCCTTATAATAGGAATCAAATATTCTTTTTTTTGTGCCTACGAAGCGCCTCCTCCACTGATCCTCCAAACGGAGTAGGGGCAACAAATTCTATGGACTGGCGGTATCTAGACTCTTTCTTACGAGGGTGAATAGAACCCTAAAATCTAGCATCCACAGGTCTGGATAACTTTGATCTCTCATTGTGGCATTGAGTTTTCGTTCTAATGTCTATTACCTTTGACCCATCTCATGGGTCATCACTGCCATAGCCACTAATTGTCTAAACACATCTTAGTCTGTCATGATCCTAGGATGAGTCAAGGCCAAAGGTTAGGTCCTATATGTTTTAGCATGATATACATAAGAGGCAATGACTTGTGAATGGTATTGCAGTCACTTATTAAGATCAAAGGATCTTAATACAACTTTAATTTCTGAATACCGCTCATAGTTGTCAATTACTAAATAAACTATTGGAGTAACCGGGCTTTGATACCAATCTCTTCCAACCCTGATTCCGGATCGTCGGATCCTCCCATATCCGGATAGTTACTCAGCAATACTTTATTCAGCAAACACAACTAACATTCCGAAACAGAGTACAAATAAAAATACTCAGAAGAAAGTATTTCAACACTTTTTCATTCACAAAATAAAGTTCACATGATACATTGTCCCACTATAACTATTTACATGTACATCAGCTTGAAAGGAAAATACACAAAAAAATACTAACTACATTACAAAGAAAAGTTATTGTGGCTGGTTGAGTATGTTAGCTAGCAGGATTATTAAAGTCCTTATGATGGATCACCGACACCTGTTGGGTTTTCCATAAATCATAGGATAACTGTTAGCGAATGCTAAGTAACGAAGAAGAGAAAAGCAAACAAATGGTGTAATTTTTCTAAACTTGTTATCATAAAAAGTTTCATTTATTCTCATTAGTTTAAGTCATATTACTTCTATTCCAAATTAGGGATTAGTCCAGGGGAACCCCACCATTCTTGGATTCCGAAGTTGTAGACACTTCGGGATTGGAGATTGTGTTGATCTGGTGACCTTATGTTACCGCATGTCGCCTCAACCAATCCTCCAATACTACCCTGACAATTTTCCTTTTCTTTTATTAATTAGGGTCTCAAGACCACGGCATGGAAAAACAAAAGAGCACACCATCCTCGAGGACCCGATTGCTTAAAACCTCAGGATAACCATTAATCACATAACCTAGCGGTTTTAAATACATGTTGTCGTGACCCTGCCGCTATTGAACCTCGCGTGCCTCCACATGACACGATCACGTCTTCCGTCGTTCAACCTGAATATATTGGCTCCTAGTACCACTTGTTGCAAATCATTTATTTCGTGTGCACGTATCATAACAGGACAACCGTGTACCACCTAGGTAAGGAAACATCAATACATGTTCCTTCCGACAAACCTATAGGTTGCATATCCGACCTGTAATTCTACTCCCGGTCATCCTTAACGTGACACACGACCATTTTCATGATACAACTCAAAAAACATCAATTCCCATGATTTAATTCCTTCGTTAAGCCTTAGATTAGCGTAACCATAAATACTGAGTATAGATTTACACATATATTAATACATATAATTATATACTCAATTTATACTCTTTTTAACTTTCAAACCCTAACTTTCCAAACCACTGCATCCATTCGATGCTTAAAACTTATTTTAGTGGGAATCACAAAGCAACTTTTCATACTTTCTCAAAAATAGCTAAATTAGGGTTCTTCATAGCGAAGAATATAAAATCAAGAATTTCAATGATCTCATATGAAAACCCAATAACAAAAGAAAGGATTCCGTTACCTAATCGAGCTATCTCTCTCGTATGCAGTGCTTTATCGTGATTCTTTTTCAATAGGATGATTTATAGCTCCTGCAACGATCGAATTTCATTTTCGTATCAAAAAATGCTAAGAACGTGCTAAGAACACGAAGAACGAACAAAGAACACGAAGAATACACGAAGAACACGAAAACGCGAAGAACATATTTTCTCTTGAAATTTCGGCAGAGCTTCCCCTTATACGGGATGATATTTCTAGAAAAATTTCGGCAGAATTTCCCCTTATATCGGGACATAATTCTATAAAAAAAATCGATAGAGTTTTACCTTATAAAATCATCGAAAGGAAACAACAAGAAAACTGGACATGAAACGAAAACCTAGCTCATGAAGCAACTAAGAGAGGATCGTACCTTCGTCCTCGTTCTCCCGACAGCGCTTCGCTAGCGCTCCTTCCTTGCCTCCTACTCCTCCTTCCGACCTGTCGACCCTAGCCCTTGGGGTGGTGGTGTTAGTGGAAATCGTAGAGAATGAATGGGTGGGGGTATTTATAGGCTCCAGAAAACTGCTAACTATGGTTAGAAAACCATGGTTTAGACCTTAACCGCGGTTAGCGTCCCATGGTTTTGGCCCATAGTTTTGACCAAAACTTATCCGAAACTTAAGGCTTAAGTTAGAACATTCCAGATGATTCTAGATTCGTTAATGACGTTTAATTAACACTAATCATGATTAACTCTCACTAATCATGATTTAACTTTCACGGCTTATGCTTATCTTTTGCTAACTATTGATTAGTGTTCGTTAATGATCGCTAGTGATTTTCAATCCGTCATTAATTTCTTTAATCATGATTAATTAGTCTTAATGACAGTCGTTACGGGTTAATGACATTTTAAACCTCCTTACTTCTCTTTCTTCCAAAAATCATAACAAATCGAAACGAAGTCCGATTCACACGAAACAAAATTCCGTTGGTTTTCTCTTGACAAGCTGCATCTTATTATATGATCCAAGAAATGCCAAGTTCAAGGTTTTACAGTTGTATACCAGCCAGAACTCTAGACCCTCAGCGATCCTTGCTCTCCTCTAGATGTGCAATTGGCCCATCCAGGAGGACCTCAGCATGGCCAGCTTGCAAACTATTGTCAATTCCCTCATCAACAAGGAGGGAGATTTTTCCAAGGTAACAATCAGACTTACCACCAGCAACCTCAACCATATCAATAGGGATGGAGATAAAATCAATTCCAGCAGTCGTAGCGTCGTCAGTAACGATCCTATCAGCAATATGCAGTTGTACCATATCAACATCCTCCTCATCACCATCAATATCATTGTTCTTCTCAGTATCCTTCGCAGCAGTCTTATCAGCAGCCTCAACACCTTCGCAATCTCAACATGGCCATTTAGAATCAATAATATAAATAACTCCATATTAACAAACATAAGGTATTCTTTAATATTATTCCCTAATATACATATCTAGAGCATATTATCTAAAGGAATTGACAAACCTTTACTCTAATAGCCTTCTGGCATATCTAAGACATTTAATTTGATGGACTGATTCGTACACAACATAACAATTCTTTTTTTGATAAAAGAACATAGTTTCAGAATTTGTTATAAAATCAAATAAAACCATGTTGATAAACTATAGACATAATCAACTGAAAAAAGTGCATATATCATCGAAGTTTAGATGTTCATCTTGTATATCAAGTGACGAAGTATGAGTATGGAGATATTGTTACATGCGCTTGGATACTTGGAGGGTGTGACTGAGTTGTGCTAAAATAAGGAACCAGACGTACAATGCATCTACGTGTGATGGGGGTGCAATGGTGCAACTAGTTCAATAGGTCCGTAAGGGAACTAGGTGCGCACATCACATTTGAGAAAGATGTGGGGAGGCGAGGAAGCTAGGGTGTCGAGAAGTGCTCCTTGTTATTCTCGTAGCAAGTCTGGGCCTTGGTAACATGGTTCCAAATTTCACAAAATTTCGGCAGAAATTCAGTTTCTATAGGGGCTCTATATCAAAACCTGTATAGATGTTGATTTCTAGGGTTTCATTCGAAATCTCACGAGATGGCGGTGAGATTTTGGCCCATCTCAAGATATCTCTCTAAAAGCAAACCTTGAATAAAAAATCTCAACTTGGGCGAGATAGACAAAAATATCGATCGAAATTCCCCCATTTGGTCACACTTTTTGTTGATTGTACTGGGACTTCCTCAACGGTTCTCCAACTCTATATTATGCCAATTTCTTTGAGGTAAGTCAAAATTGGTCAAATCTTCGTCAATTTCTTCAATTTTTAGGAGTTCTGTTCTTAAGATGTTGTTATAGCTTGGGGTGGTGCTTTTTAGGAGATTTTGAATATCTAACTTGATTTTTGGAGACCAAAATTAGGGATTTTGTGTTTTATTGTGCAATAATGATGATTTATGAATGTATTAACTGGGATCTCATGTATATAACGTAGTAAAGCATACTTTGGAAACAATTTGTGAGATGTATGGAAGAGAAAATTGGAGCTTTTGTATTTTAATGTGGAATCATAATGAGTTCTTCAAGGATAAACTCGGATCTTAAGTTTTGGACGTAGAAAATCTGATTCATTTTTTTTAAATTAAATTTAAAATTTGAATAATTCTGAAAATCAAATCTTAGATCGTTATTTTACATGTTTTGTGTATCTTAGATGATTTTTCTCGGAAACGGTCTCCTGATTGCTAGATCTAAGACTTAATGTATAGATCTAAGGTTTTATTATCTTAAAATCAGATTATTAAGAGTATATTTTCAATTTTAAACACCAAGTATTTACAAGTTTATATGTATTAAGTATTAGAAAAAATTAAAAAATATATTAATTATGAAAATTAAAGCATAAATAACTAGCGAATACTTAATTATCCACATTGTAGGACTCATGGATGACTGTTCAGCAATTTCCTAGCAGGTTTTGATGATCATCATCATTGCACATTCTGGTTCATGATCTGACAGTTCTGAGGATCATATGAGGGATTTCAGTGGGGACATTGGTTGGAGGTATGCCTCCGCTCTTGATGGCAACAAAGCCAAACAACAATGCAATTTTCGTGGGAATAAGTTGGGAGGAGGGGGATCATTAGGATGAATCAACATCTTGTTGGCAATAACAAAAGTGTTGCTAAGTGCATGCATTGTCCCAAAGATGTGAGACAGCAAAAATGGGAGTGAAGGCTCCCACATCCTATGAGATAATGGATAAATATATTGAGATGGAGAAGGAGGAGCTGAATGAGTACATCAACGAGCTGAGGAGGATATGGTCAGAGTACGCGGTGATGTTGATGTGTGATGGGTGGACGAGCTACATGAGGAAGCAGATCATCAACTTCCTCATTTACTACGATGAAAATACCATTTTTTTGGAGTCTATTGATGCATATGAACTTGTGAAGGACCACAAGTATATGCTGAAGTTTATGAAGGACATCATCAAAGATGTTGGGAAATAGAACATTATCCAGATTGTCAAAAATAATGGCAACAACTTCAAGAAAGCGAGTGAAAAAATAATGAAGTATAGCAGCTATGGCATTTTGTGGACATCATGTGTTGCACATTGTATTGAATTAATTCTAAAGGACTTCAACAAGAGGAAGCTCGTCTCAAAGGTGGTAGAACGAGCGTGGATGATCACCGCATTCATTTACAACCATTCCAAAGTGTCGGCTTTGATGAGGCGGATGTGCAATGATGAGCTTGTGAGGCCTGGCATCACACGCTTTGAAACTAATGGCATTGCAAAGCCTTAAACAACACACGACATGATTGAAGACATTGTGTTGACAAGGTGAATGGTTCGAGATACATGAAGCTCGGACTGAAGGATGATGGAAGGTGGAGACATTGATTAATGATCTCCACTTTTGGGATGATGTGGCTCAGGTCACGAAGATAATGGATCAGGTTGCTTCTGCATTATGGATCGTAGACAATGTTAAGAAGTCCACCACGAGAGTGATTCTACGAGGCAATGCGTTGTATGAGAGAGAAGGTCAGAGAAGTAGTTGGAAAAGGATTCAAAGCATGGTTGGACATCATAGACGAGCATTGATCCAAGATGCTCTCACATCCTCTTCACAAGGCTGGTATGTAATATGCATTACGTAATAAACCCGTTTTTTTTTTCATTTTTGATAGCACTTTAGAATCTAAGAATTGTATGTATTTTTGTCTGGCTTATTACTTCAATCCCAAGTACCAATATTAGAATAGTCATGGTACAAATGATGACATTCTAGCAATTGTACACATTGTGGTGAAGAAGCTCGTCAAGGACGAGAAGACACAAAACTTGTGCATGAATGATGTAATTTTGGTTTTGGAGTTAGATTAGGACTCATAAAATATTCTATAAGAGTATTATGTAACCATTTATGACTTCAAACAATGTGTAGGTGAAGTACTTCAGGGATGCCTTGGATTCCTTCGGTAGAATTACTACAGTAAATGGACGGGGCAATACTCTTTTTGGTAAGGATGAAGACAAATAAGTTCATTGATTGTGTAGTGATGTGTTACTATTATTGATTTATCTCTTTTTGGATTTTCCACAGCTGAATGGTGGTTGTTGTATGGATGGAAGCTCCCAACCTACGGAAGATGGTAGTGAAAGTATCGTCTCAAATTGCATCTAATGTGGTTTGTGAGAGGAACTGGAGCATGTTCAACTTGATCCATTCAAAGAGATAGAATAGGTTGGGAGATCATAAGCTCCGTGATCTTGTCTACGTGCACTACAACTTGAGTCTGAAGATGAAACATGCAAGGGAGGGCCAAGACAAAGAGGATTACACAGACCCTATTGATCTTGCATACATTTTCAAGATGCACGATGATGGTGCAGATGAAGATGTTATCCATAGGTGGATGGATTCCAATGGTGCTCTCATACTCAATCAACCGGGTGAACGACCAAATGAGAATAGAATCCAACAAATGGGAGCATGTGTAGGTAACTATCTGGCTAGATCCGGGCGGATTACAGACCCTCTTGGAGGGTTGGAGGCTGAGTTTGATGCAGTTGTTGATGAAATTATCTCCACCAGTTCCAAATCCAAATCCAAGTCAAAGGATGACAATGGAGATGATGATAATGATGATTCTGGTGGCGGTCATGGTGGATATGGTAAGGGAGAAACATATTCAGGGGGGTCAGTTAGAGGTGGTCACGAACCACAAGATACAAGATTCCAGGAAGGCCTCCACACAGGGCGTGAATATACAGAGAGACATAGGAATCCACATGGATAGTTTGTTCGAAGTCCGAGTCTGGGACCTGTGGATTACGATGCATACGACCGTGGCCATCATCCTACCAACAGCTACATGAACGATTTGATATCATATGTAGGTTCCTTGAACTGCATGGGCATTGGCATTCCATATCGTGGAGGAATACCAAGTGTCCTGGGCGGATATGGATCATCACACGATGGTAGATCATTTATCATCTTCATAGAATTCTTTCATATTCCTCCTCCCAAACCTCCTCCTCCTTAGGTATATACACCTCCATCATATGTTTATAGTGGATACGGAGGATATAGCAGCTACAATGGTGAGAACTACCAAGGTAGACAACCCGAGCAGAGCCAGTACAACTTCTTTAGTGGTGATAGTTATGGTTTCTTCCTCGAGTACACGCCAATGCCTCCTCCTCCTTCGCAGAGATCTTCGCCTACACCATCATCGTCGTCCCGAGGATCTCAAGTTAGTACTTCACAACCTCGTCGTACCACTCGTGATACATGATCTAGTGCTGCTTATCCTCATCTCTGGATATGCATAGGCGTCGATGACCACCAATACATGCACTATGTGATGGATTTTAAGGCCATGTACTCGTACATGACATGGGAGAACTGTTGTGAGTACATTGATATGCAATATGTTATGAGAGACAACATGGAAGGGGGCGATTACAATAGAACTCTTGGTTCTAAACTGAACTCATCACCATGTAATATCTCTTAATCTTTTATTGCATTAATCATTAATATGCATGTTCTTATTTAGCCTACGTGAATATATGTCTTTTCACTTGTTATAACTTGTAAGATTTTTAGTCTGTTATTAAGTATTAACAGTGATATGCTCGATTTCGATATGATAGATATGTGTGGCATATCATCATAACCATAGATGATCGATATGTCTGTTGTAAGTCTATAAGTATATATCTATTGTTTCATTATTTGAAGAACTCGTATTAACTCCATTTGCAATATCTAAGGGTACGCTTGGTTAGCGGGTTAAGGCAGGTTAAACTGGTAGGGGGTAACCCATTTTTGGGTTTTGGTGTTTGGATAGAGGGTTAAACCGGGGGTGGGTTAAAAGTGGGTTTGTTGTGATATGATTGTATTGAAGTTTGAAACAGTGAGTAGTTAATGTGATGTGATTGTATTGAAGTTTGGAAAAGTGAGTAAAGTGGAGTAGTTTATAATTTTTATATGATATGATGGTATAATATATTATTTTTTGATAGGATTGATGATGTAAAATTGATTTATTTAATTTTTTTAAAAAAGAATAAAGTGGGCCCACATGAGAGAGAGGGAGGGTGGGTTAAGGGGGGTAAACTCCTCAAAGGGGAGTTTAACTCGCTTGCCGAACGGTACCTAAGTGTCTAACATATTGTACAATATGACTGATATGACCGATATATACGATATAAGGGGTATAGGTGAGCGATATGTGTGACATAAGTATGTATTTATAAGTTATTTATTGCTCTAATAACTTGGATGATCTTGATTTATAAAAAACTGGAAAAACATGATTTTTGAGCCATTTCTGATATCTCCACCGAAATCGTTGAAATTTCCTAAAATTTCGATATACATGCCTATATGGTCATCGAATCGAAATCGAAATTTCGAACCTTGCTTGGGAAAGAGTCAGAGTCACGAGCGACTTGAGGGTGCCCGATGTCGAGACGTTCTCCTAGTCTTTGTAAAGGCACATCATGAACTCGAGAGGGAGTGGGGGGTTAGGGAACAATATCACCATGTGGGAGGGGACTCAAGAGAGATGCATCGACCTAGAGGGAATGTGCATGAGCGGAATCAGATGCAAGAGGGATGGAGGGCATTGACGTGATGAAGGGTGGTTTCAATCCCCAGGAGATGGGGGCATAACTGCACAATGTGAGATTTTTTTAAATTTTTAATGAGTCAAAATGGAAGGAAGATAAGTTAGGGGGTACTGCTCCCCATATCCATTATGTGCATCCGCCACTGATTGTAGTGTTAAATCATATTACATGACTAATACACAACCACCTAAATATATAAATGGTTGTAATGTGATGAGTTGAATACCTATTTGAATATTCCCTACTAGTATTTTGTCAAAATAACAATGAACCCATGATATCCTTCTATCACGATAAAGCAGTGTAGTTGTAACTTTATGTGTTATTTTACGCTATCCATCCTTGGAGGATCAATTTTTTATGATTGATTACTAATTAATTTTCCTTTTCTTGCTATGGGTGTGAGGCGACAGTCCTTCCTTATAATCGTTGACCGCTTGCTCAAAATAGATTGTTAGCCACTAAGCAGCATTTCTACATGTTCTTTTGTGCAAGTAGTCCTTTCTTGTGTATAAGAACATATGTCCATCACATACTTGTAAAAAAGAAAGAAAGGTGAGAGGTAATTATCTCTAATCCGTTGAGTCATCTTCTGCATCAACTTTCAATTCTCTTGGTTTTGAATATGTAAACCTAGATTAAACGAAATGAAGTTGGCTACAATAATACTTTGACTTGTTTTCCTTAAGAATGAAGAGTTTGGGCCATTGTGTTGTGCACACACAACTGATTTTCGATCTTTTTGAAAATTGAGATAAGACTTTTGCACTTGCACGACATACATACGAGGGGTGAGCTTCGCTCGCAACAATCATTGCTAAAAGTATACATTTCATCTGATATGCGCACAACAAATAAGTGCACCAATGCTCTTCCATGTTTTATTCTTCTATGTTTGAATAATTGCGTACTATAAGTGCAATTGAATGATGTTGTTATGAGTGAATTTCATATGCAGTAGAAGTATCAATAAAAAGTACCTACTTATTGTATACAAAGTGTGAATGTAAGGGAATCTAAAATTTTAAAACATTTATGTTCAATTTTACACATGTGATCCTCTTATTTGAGAAAATAAACGGGTTGGTGAAGAGAATACACTATCGATATGAGGTCAAAAATGGCGTTGCAAAATGACATGATAGTTATTTACAAGAATAAAATAAAAGGGGTTAATGGGACTGCCCTCTTGGGGCAGCCATGTTCGATGGAAGAGAAAGGGGAGGGGGGCGGCGACGGTGCGGGCAGCACCCGCCCTCCTGCTGCTTCTTTTTTTTCTTTTTTTGTATTTTTTTTATATTTGATTAAAAAAACTGTTGTAATGATTTTTTTGTTTTAATTTTTTTTTATTTTTTTAATTTTCTTAAACATGGAATATGATTAAAAAATGGGTTGGTGGTAGTGACGATGATGAACTAAATAAATGAAAGATTTTGGGTTGTGAATGTGATAATAAAAAATTGCAAATGAAATAACAAAGATGACAAAATGAAAATAAAATTACCTACGATGAATGTCGTCGTCTATGGAGTGCTCACGAGAGCACGGTCTTCGCTCGAATCGTCGGCGAGCGATGAGCTCGAGCAGCACGCGGATGCGGCTGCAATGTTGGCCAAAAAGCCAACGGATCTCACCGGAGAGAGGGCCGTCGTCGCTCGACCGCACCATGTATATTCATCCCTATATCATTCCTATATGTCATTCGAATTTCGTCAGAAACAGAGACTCCTACGGCCTCCATCCAGACAGTCATTTTTTAACGCTAACGATTTTTAAAATCAACATCATCTCGATGGAGGCCGTAGAAATCTCTGTTTCTGACGAAATTCAAATGACATATAGGAGAGATATAGGGATGAATATACATGGTGATATTTTTCGAAAAAAATTAAAAAATGCCAAAATAAAGGGGTGGGGGCAGCCCCATTAAATCAAAAATAAAACTCAAGTTTCTTTAAGTTGGATGTGAAAATACCAATAACTGAATTCGTTATAGTATATATTTAGAGGGGCAAATCGGAGGAGGCAACAATTTCTATTCTATCCCCAAGTTCCCATCTCGAGGCTTCCCTGTGCACTGTCATAAACCCTAATTCGCGCAAAGGCTGTTTTGTTTATAGGAGGGAAGAGGAAGAGAAAGGAATAGGATGGATTTCCAAGAGACGGACGTCGAACGTGTCCTGTTCTTCGAGCACGCTCTCAAGACCGCTGAGGCCGCCTACGCACAGAACCCCCTCGACGCCGATGTTAGCCTCCACTCCCTCTCCCGTCTCACTTGCCATCTCCTTTCTGTTCAACATTCTATTTCCTCTAGGAAGTTGTGATAATTGCTTTCAAGGCTTAAGGGGTAAACTTCCTGGTGATTTAGGATGCATCTGTGTGCTTCACCGTCATGATTGCAATTTAAAATGTTCTTCTTCATAAAATTAAGGTAATCTAGATGTATGAACTCTTCGTATGGATTTGTTCTAGACCATTTATCACGATCATTAGATGTGATGCTTGGATCTTGAGTTTTGATTTGACATCGACCTGGGTTGGGTCATCTTGATTTCTCTGTCTGAATTTCTAGCCTCCGTCACTTTTTGACCCATTTTTTGACATCGATCTGTCTGAATTTTACAGATGTGATCCTCTGAATTTGTATTGCACTCCGTCACTCTTTGACCCATTTTGACTATGGTTTTGTTTCTTCCTTTCTTTTTTTAATGATACTAATTGAAGCAACTATACAGAATCTCACAAGATGGGCGGGGGCAATTCTGGAGCTCTCACAGTTTCAGAGTGGTCCAGAATGCACCAACATGATAAAAGGTGCGTATATTTTACATTATACAGGATCTCATATATAGATGCTTGTGGAACTCGGAAGGTGCAGACTTGATTGCAGGAATAGAAAATCCCACAAAGCTGCTTTATGTTGTGCACACACTCGTCAGTCTCGTGCAAGGCTCAGTTCCATTCAAACTTCCACTACAAACTGATGTTGCCTCCCCCTTCCTTCCTTGATTATCATGTTTACTTTCTCTTTACTTCGGTACTCCATTGACAAAGAACATTCACATACTCCTACCAGAAGTAATTTGGGATGCAGGTGGATTATTGATTGTGGGTGGCCAGTGATCAGTGGGTGGCTATATCGCATTGAAGGGAAGAGTCAGTAAGCTATAGGAATGGGTTGAGTGGGGTTAGTTGATGAGTTGTCGATGTGGATGATTGGTTGGATATATGAATTACGTGTCTTGTGGTTTCTAGGGGTTGCCATGGCGGTCATCATGGGTATTGGAATAAGGTGCTTGCAGGTAGGGTGTTTCTATAAGGAGCAGGGTGGTCTACGAACAATATCGGTTGTTTGTCAGTGTGAAAGGGACTTGCAGGGTGTCTAGGAATTCTGTTTAAGACAGATTGAGAGACTGATCACGGTGATGTAACAAAGTGGGCCGAGGCTATCTGTTTCCTGTGTCAACATACCCGTGACATTTGCCACTTCCATTTCTGTCTCCATCTCTAAATATGCCCTTTAAGTATGATACACAACAAGTTTCTATAGGGGCTAGTTACCACCATTGTGTACCGGTGTGCTTGCAATGGCTCAAGGGTCCTAGTTGAAGCAAGTTGAGGTGAGGTGATCAAGTAGAGGTTGTGTTTTAGTAAGGAGGAGAAATGATGTTCCGAAAGTTGAGACACTTGGTAAGGGGCAGAGATTTACAATTTATCGTTAAATTGAATGATTTCTTAATAGATCTTAATGTAAATGATCTAAAATAGACTCCTCAACTTTGCAGGTTATCTCATATAATTATGAATTAGGTAGTTCTAGTGCAATTCCAGGAGTTTACAGTGACATATGATCAAGGAGAGATTGTGGTTGAGTAAGGAGGAGCAATGATGTTCTGAAAATTGATACACTTGCAAGGGCAGAAATATACAATTTCTGGTTAAATTGAATGATTTCTTAATCGATCTTAACCGAAGGGGATCTAAAATAGGGTCCTCAACTTTGCAGGTTCTCTCACATATTTGAATTAGGTAGTTCTAGTGCAATTCCAAAAGTCTACAACGACATATGATCAAGGAGATGCGGTGGTTGAGTAAGGAGGAGCGACGACGTTCTGAAAGTTGAGACACTTGCAAGGGGCAGAAATATACAATTTCTGGTTAAATTTAATGATTTCTTAATAGATCTTAACCAAAGGGGATCTAAAATAGAGTAATAGACTTCTCAACTTTGCAGGTTTTCTCATATACTTTTGAATTAGGTAGTTCTAGTGCAATTCCAAACATCTACAACAGCATATACGGTGGTTTTTTTTCCATATGTTCCACTTTGTGACCTTTCTCATTGCAGATGCTATTACCAAGCTTGAGGAAGCTTTAGAAATCAATCCTAGAAAGCATGATGCTTTATGGTGTTTGGGCAACGCACATACTTCCAATGCATTTCTATCCTCTGATCATGTGCTGGCGAAGTCGTATTTTTCAAAAGCTTCCGAGTGTTTCCAGAAAGCGGTGGAAGAGGTGCACATCTTATTAATTAACTTTCTTTCAAAAAAATCTTATTATTAAACTGGATGTGCTTAGTCTTCATTTCATATTGTACTAATATTTATAAGATATTCTCCAGGATCCAGGAAATGATCTCTACATTAAGTCATTGGAGATGACCGCCAAGGTAATTTCATTGATGATTGAAGCTAATCATTTTCATTTGATATTGACTCATTTCTTCCTGTAATTGGGAAAAGGTGTAAATAAATTCCTAAATTTATAGCGAAAAGTATTCCATGTGAAATTATACCGACAAACTGGAATTTCCAAATTGCATTCCGTTCTTATTTTGACTTATTTAGCATTTGGTTAATTGAGTGATTGTATCTTGGTAAGATCTACTTATTATTTGTAGCTGTGGTCGCATGTTTAGTCCTACATCACATATAAAAAGTTGTACGTAAGTGCAACCTATATATAGATTCGTTACTACAGGTGTTAGTGAGAAAAAAATAAGAGAAAGCTCATCCCCCGGATGATCCTCTCAGGGAGTATGACGATCATTTTAATTGTCTTGAACCACACAAATTCATGTTTTGGTGTTCTTGATGTGCCATTTATTTTAGACCGTTGGTTCTAACATTATATTATAACGAGTAATCTTGAGGTTCCACAGTATGTTCCCCTTGTGCACTCCTATGAGTAGTTGGTCCCGACCATCTTTCTTTGCCACCCTTCCAGTGGCATGCATATGCCTACACTGCCCATGAGCTCCCATGGGGTCGTAACCCTTCTACACATGCTTATTATGCATAAAAAATTTTGGACGCCTTCCACAACATTATGTCGCTAGGCCACATTGGCTTTGGTATCATCTCATCAGCGAGTCAGTGACGGGTGATCGTTTATCATTATGCTGCCATGCTCCGTTTTGTAGCACCCTCCGCAACAACTTATGCCTTTCGGGCACTCAGTCTCATCATCGATGATCTCCACGATGTCGGAAGTTGTAAAGCATGCATCATCCTCCATGATGGTCATGGATCATGCTTTCGTTCCTACCAACTGACCCCAGCTGGTGACCACACCCCCATCTATACATGTCATCATAGAACACATCATCGATCGCCATCACGACAACATGTTATGGTGAACCAGTGCCGCTGGTAGTACAATTACAGCCTTTTATTTTCAAATTTTTTTGAAAGGAACGTGGAGAAAGGAAAAGGAAAACAATGTACTTGTATTGAGAGTAAGATGCATGTGCCATCCTATATATAGGACAAAATGTCATATAAGTCCTCCAAACTTCATATTGCATAAATTTGTCCACACAATCCATGGCTACCTCGACCTTAGAGATTCATTAATTGCAAGAGCTGCATCACTTCTTCAATAGTAGCTTGATAAATATTGACAACATTTCTGGAAAATCTCTACACCAACACCTGTCCACTGTATACACTAATTTTTTTTAACTAGATATTTGGCTGCACCATAGTTAAGTTGTCTTGTATTGTTCCCAAGGAGTAGCCAACTCGTGAGATGTATTTTCAAGGTGGAGGCAAATATGCTGCAACCCCAAATTATATATATATATATGATTAAAATAAGCATTTAACCTTTATTTAGACTTTTTATATTATTTTTTCAACATCATTTCTATTTTGTTTTTATTAATCAAATTAGTTAGTATATGTAATTTTGGTTTTAGATTTAGTTAATTTAATTACATTAAGGATCCATCTTGAGTCAATAACTTAGATTTGAGTTTGGGCTAATTTTATTTTTCTTTCTTTTTTTACGAGTCCATCCCCTCCTAGAAACTAGTATGACTTTGTATGGGAGGCAGTGTTGAAGAGAAAACTGGATTTGGCTCATATACCCCTATAGAAAATTGGATATGTCTCATGTACCCCCTTTATATTCTTCACCCATCATCATGGTTTCTTTCCTGAACCAAAAAACTAATCGTTGTATTCTATCTTCTCCTCTTGTCCCCAAATTTTGGTTGTATCACTTCCAATCTTTGAAAGTTTTAAATATGCCACAAAAACAAAGGGGGTTCATGCTAGAGTATCTTTTAAAAATTCAGTGGTATTAAAGAGGGAATCCAATGGAAAAGTTTTTGACAAGAGGAAGTGATTGAGATGTAGGGGTAGCAACAATATGTTTAAGTGCTAATATTATGTGTAGATTAAACAAACCCTTTCATTTTTACTGTCAGGAGCCGTCAAGGTTCGAAATATTGATATCGTATCGATTGACCCAAAAAGGGATATATTAGGATATATCGACGATATCAGTGGAAATCTTGGAAATGACACAAAAATGATATATGATATTTTTGCAAATTAAGGTTATCTTAGTTCTTAAAAAAATAAATAACATACAAATACACATCTATATGAAATGTAAGGTGTATTTAACACACCAATACACATTATATCGCACATATAACTACACGTGCCGACTTCTGAATGTTAACCGTTGATTGCTAAGAGGTATTGGAAAGTAAATGATGAAATTGGGACATAACTGAGAGACATAAAGGACATGCATTTAGCATATTAGCTTTATAATCACATTACATGTTAATATGTATAAACAAAATGTTGAGTTATATCATGCATCAAACAAATAAGCGAATGAGTATAATAATATATAGTTTTTTAAAGAACATCATTCATAATTTTGAAAGGAAGAACATGAACGAAAATATATTAGAAACAAAACTTTCTAACCGAACTAAAGAAAATCAATGTTGGTTGCAAGGTTTGATTTATCGTATCAATATCATATCAATAGGTCTGGAAATGGATATTTCAGGATATATCACATTTATCGGTGGAAATCTTAAGAAATGAGCCATAAGAGAAATTTCATGTGCATTAGAATCATCTTAGATCTTAAAACAATAAGTAGCATACAAATATACTCTCATAGACTAGAAGGAGATGTATTTAGCATATCAACAACATGTTACCTTGTATACTACGTATAAACAAAAGTCTTAGTGATATCTAAAATGCAATACAGATATTGTACAATAGCATGTATACTATATACTACATTAATCATGATAATAGGAATTTTTAAAGAAGATCTACTGTAGATTAGAATATAAGATTTCTCATGAACTAAGATAATCAATAGCAAGGGCTTATCTTGGATCGATATTGATAGATTACTAATACTTACTAATTAGAAATTTGATCACTTATTCATGTTAGATTTGTATCCATGTGTGTCAATACAAGCAGCAACTATATAAAATTTACAAATCAACCTTTAAAGCTTGCAAAGTCAAAACTACCTTCCAAATTCCTTGCCTCGTAAAAAAAGCAATAAAATCAAGCAACAATGTTTTTTTCTTTTTGAGTAATAACTAGGGGGAGCCTCCCAAGATGGGAGTCACCACACCAAAAACTTCATTGATTTGCAAGAAATTTACATCAATTGGAGACCCAGAAATTGTACAGTGCGTTACAGTGCGCTACAACATTTTCATAGTAAAATCGCTGGCCCTTGAAAGTGGCATCATTCCTACCAAGCCAAATAGCCCATAGTACTGCAAAGGTCCTGGAGACATCATCGGAGGATCCGACTCCCACCGCACAAATAGATCTCCAAAAAAGATCTGCACAGGATGATTGCACCCATTGCAACCCCAAAGAGTCCCACACGTTTGCCGTAGTCGTGCATCCGAAGAAGATGTTGTTCGCATCTTCCACTACATCCTCGCATCTGTCACAACTGATGTCCGCCACGCCCAGCAATCTACCCCTCCTCACTTTGTCGCACAGACGGTCTCTCCTCAGGCACCATAGGAACACCTTTACCCTAGTAGGGATCTTTGCCGCCCAAATCATCTTCAAATCCGCACATAGATCTTCGTCTCGTCCCCCCCCCCCCCCCACCACACAATTTTCGGTAAGCCATCTTTACCGAGAACTTACCTTCTGTCCACTCAAAAAGATCAGGTTCCGCCGACATCAGCATGATATCGACGTTATCAATCAAAATGGTGGAAAGTCTGCACTAAATACATCAAATCTTGTTGATATCGGTGTTACGTGATGGCATATCATTGATTTATCACTCGATATTGATATCCTGAGTGATATCAATATCGGTAACTTGCCAATATGGATATATCATGGATATATCGATGATATATTGGGATATTTCAAACCATAATAAGCCATATCCCATCCTCCGTATATAAGGAACGAGATGCCCTATCTTCTAAGATTGATTGGATATTTCCACCAAATAGCTACATGATATCAAAGCATTGTGCCCCTTAGGGCATATCTCTCTATCGAGGATATGTAGTGCCTCCCCTCTCGTCACTAACTGGGAATGGCTCCATCTGCAGCTCTCCATCACCCTACAACTCTCGGTCGCCTCACAGTTCTCACCGCAACTCTCCATCGTCCACAGCACTTCAAGTCACCAATACCATCCACCAGCATCTCCATCACCACCACCTATCTCCATCACCACCACCGTCTAAATCCAGCATCCAGTCATCCACCTATTTCCATCAGCTATCAGCATCCAAACAAAAACCTTTATTCTGGCCACCAGCATTTAGCTACCAGTATGAACTAATATCACCGATCAGCATCACTAGCATTTATTATCCTAATAAGATTTTTGTTATCTCTATTTCCGTTCTTATCATCATCATTATGCCAGAAATTGTTGATTCATCATCCACCAATGAGGACGAGATGAAGAATTCCTTTTTTGGCCCAAGTTTGAGCAATCATGTATTGTGGTCGCAGTTTGTGTTAAATGTATTGGAGGGACACGACAAATAGAATATTATAAATGATGAAGAACCCATAGATAATGTTGAAAGGCTAGTAATACGGAAGGATGACAATGCCATGGTGGAGGCATGGATTATGAACAATTGTATTCAGAGGATTGCAATGGATTTTATTTCATCCTAAGACTGTAATGAAGATGCGGGAGCATGTGGAGCAGCCATACTCAAGGAGAAGATATCTGGAGATGCTCGACATAAAGCAAGATAGGATAGACTGTTAACCAAATAACATTTTTTCCAGGAATTCGAGCTTTCAGAGGATGAACTCGCACATGCTTCTGAGTCTATGTGTGACACAACACAAGGATGGTTTAGGTCTCAATTGATGGTCCGTTTGCTTTGTGGGGCCTATATCCTCCATACTAAGATGCCAAGTCAAACAAATACTGCTTTAGAAATCCTTACCATGGAGGAGGGGTATGGCAGATTGAGTCGTTTTCTTTTTGTACTCTTGGTTCTCATAGAGTAAAGGCTACCTTTGCCATGGACGCTTTGTCTAAGAGTTGTGGTCGTGTTACTTAAGGACTGTACCCCATTCAAAGACATCCTTACCTGTTCCCAAGGTATGCGACCTTGTTTTTAAGAGCTGGACGATTTACAACATGTTGAGGACAACCTGCAACTCTCATTTGCTCTTAGGAAAGGGAAGATGACATGTATTATCCATCCAATCTCAAATTTTGTGTATGGAAAAGCTATTTACAATGTACAACCAATCTCCCGTTGCGAATGGCTTGGAATATTGGACCTAAATTCTTTCAACTGAATACAAGAATACACCCATAAAACAACCAACTAAGGAAGGAATTCGTTAATGCACCCCATCCTCCGAGGATTCACTAGAATGCTAACTAAAATGCACAAGCGGGAGGGAGGAACTTAGACAAGGTTTAGAGTTGTAATGTTAAGTTCTGGCGAGTTCTCAAGTGCTAAATCCATGTCATTCTCAATTTTTAATTATAGTAGGTTTATAATCACGTGGAGGAGGATGTCGAGCCTTCTCCCGAATTACATTATGGATGGGCTATCTGCGGTAACTATTCCCTCCATTCATCAACATGGCTCTTATTTCCCAGGACACATGGACTTTGGTGGATTGAGTCGTTTTCTTTTTGTACTCTTGGTTCTCATAGAGTAAAGGCTACCTTTGCCATGGACGCTTTGTCTAAGAGTTGTGGTCGTGTTACTTAAGGACTGTACCCCATTCAAAGACATCCTTACCTGTTCCCAAGGTATGCGACCTTGTTTTTAAGAGCTGTGACGATTTACAACATGTTGAGGACAACCTGGAACTCTCATTTGCTCTTAGGAAAGAGAAGATGACATGTATTATCCATCCAATCTCAAATTTTGTGTATGGAAAAGCTATTTACAATGTACAACCAATCTCCCGTTGCGAATGGCTTGGAATATTGGACCTAAATTCTTTCAACTGAATACAAGAATACACCCATAAAACAACCAACTAAGGAAGGAATTCGTTAATGCACCCCCATCCTCCGAGGATTCACTAGAATGCTAACTAAAATGCACAAGCGGGAGGGAGGAACTTAGACAAGGTTCAGAGTTGTAATGTTAAGTTCTGGCGAGTTCTCAAGTGCTAAATCCATGTCATTCTCAATTTTTAATTATAGTAGGTTTATAATCACGTGGAGGAGGATGTCGAGCCTTCTCCCGAATTACATTATGGATGGGCTATCTGCGCTAACTATTCCCTCCATTCATCAACACGTCTCTTATTTCCCAGGACACATGGACTTTGGTGGATTTAACAACACCAACAATAAAGCTTTTTCCCACATTAAGTAGGGTTGGCTACATGGATTCTTTGCCTCCATTCAGATCTATCTTTGGTCATTCTCGAGCTTAGAATAAATAACTAGGATTCCTTCGGACAATTTCCTTCCAACACTTCTTAGGCGTTCCTCGTGCTCTCTTAGTTTGTTCAACATCCAAATTTCGCATCTTCTAAGTTCTAATTGGTGCATCAGCCGACCTCCTCTGCAAATGGTCAAACTATTTTAAGCGATTTTCTCTCATCTTATCCTCTATTGGAATTACACCAACTTTCCTTCTGATTGCATCGTTCCGAATCCGATCTTTTCATGTATGACCAAGCATCGATAATAGCTTTTTGAATTCTTCTATTATCATTCTATGTACTTGTCTATGGTTCACATGCCAACATTTAGATCCATAAAGCATATTAGTTTCATGTTTGCTTTTTAACAATTTCCTTTGATTTTTCAAAAGAATTTTCTTATCACATTTCACATAGAATAATGGAGGCTCCTCTCCACTTTAACTAACCTATATTTATTTGATGAGTAACATCTCCATCGATTTCCCCATCATGTTGCAAAATAGATCTCAAGTATCTAAAAGAATCTTTCTTTTGAATATTATCTTCTCCTATCTTCACCTCAATTCCTTCACCACTGCTCCCATCAAAGGTGCACTCTATATATTCAGTTTTAGCCCTAGTTATACGAAATAGTTGTCTGTTATGCATGTCTCCAAACCTCACAATTCTCATTAACTCCATCTATAATCTCACTAGTTAACATAATATCATCAACGAACAACATACGTCAAAGTATCTCATCTTGAACGTGACTAGTCAATTCGTCTATAAGCAAAGTAAAGAGGAATGGACTCAAAGTTGAACCTTGATGCTGACCTATGTTGATGTTATAATAGTGATGCTGACCTATGCTGATGTTATAATAGTCAATCTTCCCATGCTTGATCCTTACACAATACGAAGACTCATCATACATATCCTTTAGGTTAATGTATGTACTTGTCTCGTCTCCGAAACTCTCCATAAGATCTCACTTGGGGAGGATCAAAAAAGGTCTCCCGTGGGACTGAATCATAAGTCTTCTCCAAGTCAATAAAAATCACATGGAGGTTATTCCTTTTAGCTCTGTAAATCTCCATTGTTTTCTTCAATAGGTAGATTGCTTCAATAATTGAGCAACCCAACATGAATTCGAACTGGTTTTCTGTTACTTAGGAAACTTGCCTCAACCTTTTTTCAATCACACATTTCCAAATTTCATATTATAGTCATCACTTTGATACCTCTATAAGTCAAACAATTTCGAGTGTCTCCTTTATTATTGTTGCGGAGAAGAGAGTTGAGAATGCTTGTCTTATTCAACAGGTCTAGGACTTCTTATATATCGCGAAACCCTAGAGAATCATAAATAGAATTTATTTAAAGGGCCCCGAAGGGTAGTAAATAACAAACAACTCTTACACTCCCCATCAAGTTGGAGCATATCATTCGATCATGCCCAACAACAACAACAACAGAGCCTTTTCCCACATTAAGTAGGGTCAACTACATTGATTCTTTGCCTCCATTTATATCTATCTTAGGTCATTCTCGGGCTCAGATCCAAAAAACTAAGATTCCTTCGTATAGTCTCATTCCAACATTTCTTGGACCTTCCTCGCACTCTTTTAGCCGGCTCAACATCCCAAAACTCACATCTCCTAACCGATGCATCAACCGACCTCCTTTGCAAATGGTCAAACCACCTTAAGCGGTTTTCTCGCATCTTATCCTCGATCGGAACTACACCAACTTTTATTCCGATTGCATCATTTCGAAACCGATCTTTACGTGTGTGTGTGTGTGTACACATCCACCTAGCATTTTCTTTTCTGCTACTGCCATTATCTGCACATGTCTATGGTTCACATGCCAACATTCAGATCCATAGAGCATAGTAGGCCTCACAACTGCTTTGTAGAACACTTTTTTTGATTTTCAAAGGAATTTTCTTATCACAGAGAGTAACAGAGGCTCCTCTCTACTTTAGCCAGCCTGCATTTATTCTATTAGTAACATCTCCATCAATTTTCCCTTCATGTTGCATAATAGATCCTAGATATCTAAAAGAATCTCTCTTCTGAATGTTATTGTCACCAATCTTCACCTCAATTCCTTTATCATTGCTTCAATCAAAAGTGTACTCCATATATTCAGTCTTAGCCCTACTTATAAGGAATTCTTTAGTCTCCAATGCATGTCTGCAGACTTCAAGCTTCTCATTTACTCCATTTCTAGTCTCATCAATCAACACAATATCATCAACAAATAACATACACCAAGGTATCTCATCCTGAATGTGACTTGTCAACTTGTTCACAATCAAAGTAAAAAAAAAAGAAATGGACTCAAAGTTGAACCTTGATGTAAACCAATGTTGATGTCAAAATAGTCAGTCTTCTCTGACTGGATCCTTATACAAGATAAAGCCCTATCATACATATCCTTTATGAGGTTAATGTAAAGGACATGTACTCGTCTTCTTCTCCAAAACTCTCCATAATATCTCACGTGGGACAGAATCATAAGCCTTCTCCAAATCAATAAAAAATATATGGAGGTTTTTCCTTTTAGCTCTATAAATCTCCATCGTTCTCCTCAGCAATCAGATGGCTTCAATGGTTGAGCAACCTGACATGAATCCGAATTGATTTTCTTTTACTTTGAAAACTTGCATCAACCTTCTTTTGATCACACGTTCTCTAATTTTCACAGTGTGACTCAGTAGCTTGATACCTCTGTAATTTGAACAATTTTGAATGTCCCCTTTATTCTTATAAAGAGGCACATGATACTTCTCCTCCATTTTTCATGCATTTTCTTGCTTCACCAAATAACATTGAATAAATTTGTAAGTCAAGTCAAACCATGCTCACATAAAAGTCTCCATACTTCTACAGGAATGTCATTCGGTCCTACACCTTTTCTAGGTCTCACAACCTTCAAAACCTCTTGTACTTCCTTTCTTTGTATTCGTCTATAGCTTGCCCGATTCAAGTAACTTTCACTACTAGCTAGATCACCTAAAGTGATCTCTCTATTTCCTTCCCCAATGAAAGCTTATGGAAATATTGCTTCCATCTAGTCTCTATATCCATCTGAATAACAAGCACGTAACCTTCCTCTTCCTTAATGCATTTTTTTTCGATCATCCCCAACTTGAAAATTTTCCACAATAGGCGTTTCTTAAGCAAAGAGGAGGGTGTCGCCACTGAGTGCATTAGAACAGTGGCACGTATAAATATCACTGATGTCGACATCAAGAGCTCCTTAGGTGGAGCTGACCTTGCAGAAAGTGAAACAAAAGCATCAATGGCAACGACACTCTAGGCTTCGGTGCACCTGGGCGCGTGACCGTGGTGACTCGGGTGGGATGCTTACTACGAGGGATGCGGTGGGGATGACGCCGGGGCTTCCCCTGTGGTGGCGCTTTGCACGGGGTGGGTAATGAATGCGGTGTTGTGGGATGTGGTGCGAGCAGGTGAGGGTTTTACGTGGAGGCTGCGAGTTCGATGGTTTAGATTGTGGTGGTTGCTGGAATGTGGGAAGGTGGTGGTTGGGTTGGTTTGGTGGATTGGGGCATGATCGGAATGGGGATGTAGAGGGGGGGGGAGCTGCGAGGGTTGCGGGGTTGGTGCGGGGATGGGCGACATTCTGGGACAGGGTTGGCAGAGGTTCATGGGTAGTCAAATGGGGGTGGTAGGACCATGGGAAGTTGTTACGCGTGTGACTGTAGTGTCGGTGGAGGTAGTGGTGGTTCGAGAACCTTCTAGACAACGACTTCAGGG